>CM037863.1:35181745-35729245 GCA_021292105.1 Anadara kagoshimensis | reverse complement strand
GACATGATATTCAGAGATGTCATTTTTGTCCCAATATATACTCATAATTCATTCATATTTTCACACTATATTCATCCTGCTAGTATATACATTTGACCTGCTGTAAACACCCACTCATAAAATCAGATGGCCTGAGAAAATATCAAACCAGGACCTATGGAGAAAGACACAGCAAAAACCATTACCAGATACAATAAAGAAAAGAAAATGGTGATGGATTGGGCACATCCTAAGACGAGAACAGGGAAACATCACGAAGCATGCTCTGGACTGGAATCCACAGGGAAAGAGGAAGAGAGGGCGCCCAGTAACAACATGGCGGAGAACGTTAGAAAAGGATCTCAGGTTGATCCGAATGTCATGGAGAGAGGCCAAACGAGCTGCACATGACCGGGACAAATGGAGAGCTATTGTCGAGGCCCTATGCCCTTCCAGGGGTACAGAGGATTAAATTAAAAAAAAAAAACCCTATCATAAGATTCCTTCACAGATATCAAGGCAGTCAGCTTTGAGATGATGGGGGAAATAGGAGTTTCCAGAGAAAACCATTGACTTTTATAAAACAAAATGGCAAACTTTCTCATACTAGAATGTGTCAGAGTGAGAATCTAGACAGAGAGAGGCAATGTGATCTATAAGTTCATGCTTTAGCCCACCTGGCAACCAAGATCCCTATAATTTATAATAGAAAGACTAGATGAATCGCTGTTGATGGTAATTTTTCTTAATCTACCGGTAATAATGGTCATTCTTCCCACGCTTGACTTAATTCAAAACTCCCTGACATTTTAAAGTTTGTATTTGATTAAATAATATACTTTTTAATGAAGATTTAAAATAGTCTCGGTTATTTTTAGAGCTGTTTAACATTACCAAAGGTATACATATTCTGGAGACTTGTGATATTCAAGTCTCAATGTTATTTTTAGAGCCATTAAAAATGGCTAAATGAAACTTGTATTATTCGGTATCATTTTAGAGCAGTTATAACACATCCCGATTACCAATGGTGTAATATTTTCTCTGTATGTTTGTGTTAGGTTTCTAATGAAGATATATTATTCCAGTCATTGTTATTTTTAGAGACATTTTCATACATCTGAATTACCTAGGGTGTAATACTCACTGTCTGTATGTTTGTGTTTGATTAAAAAAATATATTGTCAGATGAAGACTTGTAATGCTCAATCTCTCTGTAAGACTTGTAATGCTCAATCTCTCTGTAAGACTTGTAATAGTGCTCAGTCTCTCTGTAAGACTTGTAATGCTCAGTCTCTTTGTAAGACTTGTAATGCTCAATCTCTCTGTAAGACTTGTAATGCTCAGTCTCTTTGTAAGACTTGTAATGCTCAGTCTCTTTGTAAGACTTGTAATGCTTAATCTCTCTGTAAGACTTGTAATGCTCAGTCTCTCTGTAAGACTTGTAATGCTCAATCTCTCTGTAAGACTTGTAATGCTCAATCTCTGTAAGACTTGTAATGCTCAGTCTCTTTGTAAGACTTGTAATAGTGCTCAGTCTCTCTGTAAGACTTGTAATGCTCAGTCTCTTTGTAAGACTTGTAATAGTGCTCAGTCTCTCTGTAAGACTTGTAATAGTGCTCAGTCTCTCTGTAAGACTTGTAATAGTGCTCAGTCTCTTTGTAAGACTTGTAATATTGCTCAGTCTCTTTGTAAGACTTGTAATAGTGCTCAGTCTCTTTGTAAGACTTGTAATATTGCTCAGTCTCTCTGTAAGACTTGTAATAGTGCTCAGTCTCTTTGTAAGACTTGTAATATTGCTCAGTCTCTTTGTAAGACTTGTAATAGTGCTCAGTCTCTTTGTAAGACTTGTAATATTGCTCAGTCTCTTTGTAAGACTTGTAATAGTGCTCAGTCTCTTTGTAAGACTTGTAATATTGCTCAGTCTCTCTGTAAGACTTGTAATAGTGCTCAGTCTCTTTGTAAGACTTGTAATATTGCTCAGTCTCTTTGTAAGACTTGTAATAGTGCTCAGTCTCTTTGTAAGACTTGTAATATTGCTCAGTCTCTTTGTAAGACTTGTAATATTGCTCAGTCTCTCTGTAAGACTTGTAATAGTGCTCAGTCTCTTTGTAAGACTTGTAATATTGCTCAGTCTCTTTGTAAGACTTGTAATGCTCAGTCTCTTTGTAAGACTTGTAATAGTGCTCAGTCTCTCTGTAAGACTTGTAATAGTGCTCAGTCTCTCTGTAAGACTTGTAATAGTGCTCAGTCTCTTTGTAAGACTTGTAATAGTGCTCAGTAAGACTTGTAATGCTCAGTCTCTCTGTAAGACTTGTAATAGTGCTCAGTCTCTCTGTAAGACTTGTAATAGTGCTCAGTCTCTCTGTAAGACTTGTAATGCTCAGTCTCTCTGTAAGACTTGTAATAGTGCTCAGTCTCTCTGTAAGACTTGTAATAGTGCTCAGTCTCTCTGTAAGACTTGTAATAGTGCTCAGTCTCTTTGTAAGACTTGTAATATTGCTCAGTCTCTCTGTAAGACTTGTAATAGTGCTCAGTCTCTTTGTAAGACTTGTAATATTGCTCAGTCTCTTTGTAAGACTTGTAATAGTGCTCAGTCTCTTTGTACGACTTGTAATGCTCAGTCTCTGTTATTTAGAGTCATTTAAACACCACCAATTGGAGCATATACTCTGTGGACATGCAATATTTTCTTTTCTCTATTATTTTTAGTCATTTATACATCAACATAGATGCATTTATTCTGTAAACTTGTGATATTCCAGTCTTTCAATTGTTTTTAGAGCCATTATTATACATCTCAATTACCAAGGGTGTGGGCAATACTCTGTATGTGTTTCATTTAACAATATACTGACTTGCAGGCTGTTGTTTTTAGAGCTGCTTTATCCTGCGAACTTGTATCATTCCAGTTTTTGATATTTTTAGAGCCGTTTTTATACATCTGGATTACCAAATTATTCCAGGCGCTCTGTTATTTTTAGAGTCATTTTACATCACCAAAGCAGACTTATTGCATTCCAGTCATTGTTATTTTTAGATTCGGTTTTATACATCTCGATTACCAAGGGTGTAATACTCTGTGATGTGTGTCTCTTTCAAATGAAGACTTATAATATTCTAATCTCTTTGTTATTTTTAGTCATTTAACATCACAAAAGTGGACTTGTGACATATCAAATTCTGTTATCTTTAGAGCCTTTTTGATACATCTCCATTACCAAAGTGTGTAATACTCTGTATGTATGTTTTTGTTGAATTAGATAATATACTTTTTAATGAAGACTTCAATTATTCTAGTTATTAAAGCCCTTTTTATACATCACTAAAGGTGGATATGTATTCTGCCAACTTGTGATATTCCAGTCTTTGTTATTTTTAGAGCTTAATATATCTTGTTTGTTTCAAATTTTGAATACCATTGGATTACCGAGGCTGTAATACTCTCTATGTAAGATTATGTTAGGTTTTGCTAATAAGGACTTGTATTATTCAAGTCTCTGCAATTTTAGAGCTGTTTAACATCATCAAAGGTGTACATATTCCAGAGCTGCCAACTGACCCACAACCTGTGGGTCCATCTCCCATTTACACGTGAATTACCGCCAACCCGCCAAGAAGTGGACTGATCCGCAATTAAGCATACAGTTTGAGGACTTGCAGTATTCATCCATAACCACTCGAATCTATGTGTAATTGTGGCATATTTAAGTTATTACATGGGTGTAAAAAGGGTGTAATCAGGATTTTGTGCCGATAGCGGGAGAAAAATCAAAAAATGGTGACGTGCATATACTGTATCCTTTTCTCTGTGAAATTACACAACAGTGCACCATTATTTATGTTCTTTTCATTTTTTACCTGGGTCTGTGAGGTGCAGCCAACAAAGCAGTGTGCGATGCACATTCGATGGATCTCAGACAGACCTGCAATTGCACAAAATAGGGTTGGCAGCTCTGATATTCTTTGAACTTTTACTAGTCCAGTCTTTCTGTTATTTTAGAGCTGTTTTTATACAGCTTGATTACCAAGAGTGTAACACTCTGTATATACTTTCAAAAAGAGACTTGTAATATTCCAATCTCTCTTACAGCCCCTTTAAAAACAATAGTGATAGTTCAGCCATTTTTATAGTCATTTCGATTACCAAGGGTGTAATACTGTGTCTGTATTTCATTAAGAATATACAGTAAAACCTCGTTATAATGCCCCTCAATAACTTCACCACCTCGCTTATTGCCACACTATTTTGAAGTCCCAAAATTCATTTTGTTTATGTTTTTCTTTATCCGCCTCCCCCAATTTATCACCAAACCCCTTTATAACTCCAAAATATGACAGAACAAATGGTGGCAATGAATCGAGGTTTTACCGTACTGTCACCAAACCCCTTTATAACTCCAAAATATGACAGAACAAATGGTGGCGATGAATCGAGGATTTACTGTACTGTCACCAAACCCCTTTATAACTCCAAAATATGACAGAACAAATGGTGGCAATGAATCGAGGATTTACTGTACTGTCACCAAACACCTTTTTAACTCCAAAATATGACAGAACAAATGGTGGCAATGAATCGAGGATTTACTGTACTGTCACCAAACACCTTTATAACTCCAAAATTTGACAGAACAAATGGTGGCGATGAATCGAGGATTTACTGTACTGTCACCAAACCCCTTTATAACTCCAAAATATGACAGAACAAATGGTGGCGATGAATCGAGGTTTTACTGTAATCTTTAATGAAGACTTGCAGTCTGTTATTTTTATAACTGCTAAACATCAGTATATGTGCATTTATTCTGTTGACTTGTGATATTCTGTGTTCTTTTTGTTATATTTAAAGCCGTTTTTATACATCCCCATAGGTATATATATATCAAACGAACTTGTGATATTTTCAGTCATTATATATTTTTAAGAGTCGTTTCAATACATCTAGATTACCAAGGGTGTAATATTCTCCGGTCTATATGTTTGTGTTAGATTAAATAACCCCAGAATAACAAAGACAGCATCTTAGCAACACAATAAGACAATCAATATTTGCATACTGATATCAATAAATGATTTATCTCCCACGACACTTAAATCAAATCTACGAGCCACCTACTTGATGTTTCGACAACTATCTTCTAACCCTGGTGACTAACTTTACCTTTAAATTAACGCCTTGAAAATACAACTTAAGCCCTTGCGTATCTTCTAACCCTACTATTAATATTGTCTATAGATGCCTTGAAACTGCAACTTAAATTTCCTAGCATATCTTCCACTAATTGATGTTTTGACAACTATCTTCTAACCCGGGTGACTAACTTTACCTTTAAATTAACGCCTGGAAAAGACAACGTAAACCCTAACATATCTTCTACCCCTGACTATAATTGACTTGAAAATTCAACTTCGTAGTATTTCCTAATACCGGTATTTAATGTTTAGACAACTATCTTCTAACCCTGGTAACTAACTTTACCTATTAAATAAACGCCTTGAAACTGTAACTTAAAATTCCGACTTCTAACCTTACTATAAATGCAAAATATCTTCTACTATTTGATGTTTCGACAACTATCTTCTAACCCCGGTGACTAACTTTACCTTTAAATTAATGCCTTGAAACTGCAACTTAAAATTCTGACTTCTAACCCTACTATAAATGCAAAATATCTTCTACTACTTGATGTTTCAACAACTATCTTCTAACCCTAGTGACTAACTTTACCTTTAAATTAACGCCTTGAAACTGCAACTTAAAATTCTGACTTCTAACCCTACTATAAATGCAAAATATCTTCTACTACTTGATGTTTCAACAACTATCTTCTAACCCTGGTGACTAACTTTACCTTTAAATTAATGCCTTGAAACTGCAACTTAAAATTCTGACTTCTAACCCTACTATAAATGCAAAATATCTTCTACTACTTGATGTTTCAACAACTATCTTCTAACCCTAGTGACTAACTTTACCTTTAACTTAACGCCTTGAAAATACAACTTAAGCCCTTGCGTATCTTCTAACCCTACTATAAATGATGTCTATAAATGCCTTGAAAATGCAAAATATCTTCTACTACTTGATGTTTCGACAAATATCTTTTACCCTGGTGACTAACTTTACCTTTAAATTAACGCCTTGAAAAGACAACTGAAGCCCTTGCATATTTTCTAACCCTACTATAAATGATGTCTATAAATGCCTTGAAACTGCAACTTAAATTTCCTAGCGCATCTTCCACTAATTGATGTTTCGACAACTATCTTCTAACCCTGGTGACTAATTTTACGTTTAAATTAACACCTTGAAAAGACAATTTAAACCCTAACAAAGCTTCTATCCCTGACTATAAATGACTTGAAAATTTAACTTAGTAATATCTCCTAAAATTTGTTTTTTTGTCAACTATCTTCTTACCCTGGTGACTAACTTTACCTATTAAATAAATGCCTTAAAACTGCAACTTAAAGTTCCTAATGTATCTTCAGATTTTTATCCCTTGAAAATGCAAAATATCTTCTACTATTTGATGTTTCGACAACTATCTTCTAACCCCAGTGACTAACTTTACCTTTAAATTAACACCTTGAAAAGACAACTTAAGCCCTTGCCTATCTTCTAACACTACTATGAATATTGTCTATAAATGCCTTGAAACTGCAACTTAAATTTCCTAGCGTATCAAGGCTTGATGTTTCGACAACTATCTTCTAACCCCTGTGACTAACTTTACCTTAAGATTTTCACAACTAACACCTTGAAAATGCAACTTGAACCCTATAGTATTTTCTTAACAACTCTTTAAACTTGAGCAATTAATGCTTGTTTTAAACAAAGGTATATTGGTATTTACTGGCTGATTTTAAAAGTGTCTGAAAACCCGAGCCTTTTGGAAGAGATCCAATTTAAAAACTGATGCCCCTTGTCATGGTAAACCTTGCTACATGTTAAAGAATCCTCCCTGAACATTATTTTGAGTGCACTGCAGAGGTAAAAATTTCTGCCATCTCACCTATAACTGGTAACATCTTGATATAAGTGAAATATTCTTGACTGGGACTTAAAACTCAAATCAATCAGACAGTCCAGGTCAGGATTATTCAAATGCTTTGCACTGATTGCATCTTAAGTCCTTGTATAATCTTCTAGCCTCAATCCACTTAGACAATTAGCTATGGTGGCTCAGTGGTAGAGCACTCACCTCATGAATGGGAGGTTGTGGGTTTGAACCAGGACTGGGTCATACATAAGACTTTAAAATTTGAGATTAGCTTAAAAATGGTGGCTCAGTGGCAGAGCATCTGCCTCAAGAATGGGAGGTTGTGGGTTCGAACCACAACTGGGTCATACATAAGACTTTAAAATTTGAAATTAGCTTTGGTGGCTCAGTCGTAGAGCATCTGCCTCAAGAATGGAAGGTTGTGGGTTCGAACCACAATTTGGTCATACATAAGACTTTAAAATTTGAGAAACTGCTTCCTTGTCTCATGATGTTCTGTATAAGAGGACAGAGCATGGACTGGTTCACCTGATGCATAGATAATGTGACTGGGGGAGTGGTTTGCTTGTCTGCTAGTTTATACTAACATTGAGCTAGCACTTTAAAGTCGTAATGAATGTGTGCAAGTCCATAAAACACTCATGCATAAATTTTATGAACTTGTTCTTAGATTAATCCTTAGAGATTTATAAACTCATCATGAATAGTAAAAAAAACAACTGCTGGTGCAACATTAAACAACATTACAACAACAAAAACATTAAAAATTTAGTTTCCCAACTAGACTATATTCCAATATTGAGTAAAAACATTTGGGTAATAAATGCTGTGAAAATGATATGAAAATCGAGCACTTAACACCCTTCATATAAAATTATTTACTATCGTTGAGTCTAAAATCTCATCAAAATCTTATAAACTTAACCCACTTCTAATAATCTATATGTAAAATTTACAACATATTTCAGGCAAAACAAAAATAATATGTTTCTGCTAATGAAACTAATTTTTTTTTTTTTTTTTTTTTTTTTTTAAATTGTTATGGGTGGACATGGCGAAGTGGTACTGTCACTGGCTTTCATAGTCAAGGGTTGTGGGTTCAAACCAGGACCTGGAATTGGAAATTTTCTGAGATGATTTCATCTCCTGCTCATACTAGAGCTGTAAAAAGCTCATTGCTCAGTAGTCTTTCTGATGATACCCAAAACCGAGATCCCATGCCTCAGTACACACTAGACACCTCTGTGAGAGAGAGGGCCACCCATGGCCATTACAGAGGACACTTACAACTAGAAACGATTGAAACAGACTGAGGAATATAAACCCTAAACTTTATATCATTTTTTTTACATTTACCATATGCGGTAAGGCTGCCAACTTTAATATATTGTCATTGAAACTACAGGATAGGCATATACATTTAGGGCAATTCAGGTTAGCGAAAACACACTTTTTTCCTTGGCCTTAAAACTAAACCTTCACAATGTTATAAATTCAAAGGTTTGCATTTCAAAAAAATAATGTTTACCTTCTTAAACAAAAACATAGAAATTGAATTTGTGATGTGTTTATATAAACAGGTTCTTGTCTTGAGAGGTCTACATTTGAGGGGCTGGTTGATGTCTTGCTCAAGTATCATATCTATTTAAACTGACCACTGCAGTAGCTCAGTTGGTAGAGTACTCACTCCATAAGTGGGAGGTTATGGGTTGAACCCTGACCGGGTCTCACCCAAGAATTGGAAGTGGGTAGTGACCAAGCACTCATCATTACAAAATGAAAGTCCTGGTTCTTTCAGATGGGAACTTAAAACAAATGTGGTCCGTGTCACGGTAGGCATGGCAGAACCCTGCTGTATAATGCTATCAGCACAATGCACAAGCAAAATTTCTGCACCTTCCCCTATAGCTGGCGTCTCATAAAAAGTGAAATATTTTTGACTGGGACATTAAACACCATTTCTCAATTCTATTTAAACTGAAAGCTCTGGCTTGCCTAACACTAGTGTATGTTGTGACCTTAACTAACCATAAACACCATAATTTTAATGTTTGTACTTATGCTGTCATGGCAACCAACACTGACATCAATGCTGTCCAGGATTGAAAACTTTCACACTTACAAAAATTGATTTTGTATATAACATGGTAACATCTAATTACAGCTTTTTTGGTAAGACTTGCTATTTATAGACTGTTCATTTCTTAAAATATTTTATGTTTAGAGATGGTCTTGGTTGCCATGGTTACTGGTACTGTAATTTCCGTTTTACTCTGTTAAAAGTTACTAACAACATTAATTAATAATTGCTTTCAACATGGCATTTCCTTATGTTGTAATAATTGATGGATTGCTGGCCACCAGGGCTCTGGAAACTTTGGTCCACCTCGTCGGACATTTTTTGTACAAGCAAAATAAAAGGTCATCGTCCGCACAGGGGTGTCTGTGTGTGCATGTTGTAGATGATGTCAATCCAACCTAATTTTTTGAGCTACCACGATTGCTGATTTTTATCCATGTGCGTTATTAGACCACAATGTTTATTGCATGTGTATTAGGTGAAATCTAAGAGTAAGACGCTCACTGCTTCTCTAATCTACTGCGATATACTGTTATTATGAATATGGGTTACAGTCCATGATGCTTGATATTGCACGTCCAACATATTGTTTACTAACAATTGTGAATTTTCGTATTCTGAAGATACATGAATTATAATAGCGAGTGGTTCCAAATAGGAATTCAGGTATCACAAATGATGATATAATGGGAACGGCTTGACAAGGTTCCAATATATTTATGTGAAATGAAAGATAATGCCTAACTTTTATTAAAATAAAATTTGATTGCGTTTCTGTATCTATCAATAAAGAAACAGTTACGAAGCGTGTAGTACGTAATGTTCAACACCCCCGCGTGGAACCTCTTTGATAACAAACCATCACCCTTAACTGACACTCATTATGGCCTCCGTAATCAACACAGTTACATCCATGGCCAGCGGCCACACACACAATGTTCTGAAAAGGCCTGGCATGCTTGAAATACACACAAAAAGAATGAAAACGCGGCCTGAAATGTGCCATATCATGACGTCACTGACACTAATACAGTCCAACTTGTCTTAAAGGCCACCTATATATATGGGCCACCTGCTTATAAAGGCCAGTAGAATTGTATCCTAATTGTTCTTCATTTATATTATTTGACGTCACTGACACTAATACAGTCCAACTTGTCTTAAAGGCCACCTATATATATGGGCCACCTGCTTATAAAGGCAAGTAGAATTGTATCCTAATTGTTCTTCATTCATATTATTTGAACCTGTTTATAAAGGCCACCAAACCATAAATTCCACTTTTACAGGTTCCCTTGTGTGACCTTTATAGACAGGTTTGACTGTACATCATTAGTTGCCTTTGGTACCATGATGGCGGGCAGTGTCCGAACATAAAAGGCATGGCCAGTGATACATCAAATTAATGTACAGTCCAACCTGCCTTAAAGGCCACCTCTATATAAAGGCCACCTGCTTATAAAGGCCAGTAGAATTGTATCCCAATTGTTCTTTATTCATATTATTTGAACTTGTATATAAAGGCCACCTGTCCATACAGGGCACTTTTACTGGTTCCCTTGGGTAGCCTTTATAGACAGGGTTGACTGTATTTAAAAAGAGTAAATAGAGTATTAGTAATGGCATATAACATCCCAGTCATGATTTTCACTAACTGTAAATCAGAAAATTTTCACCTTTGTTGAATTTCTAGCGAGAAGAGACATTGCAATTTACTTTTATTTTCACATTGTAGAACTATTTTATTAATCTTTATGGATTAAACTATGAACAACTTCATGTATGCATGTTAAGCTGGAGTGTGTTTTTATGGTCTGCCTTTTACCAGTGCACACTCAGGGTGACTTAAAGGTCCTATAGCTCATCAAGTCAGTATGCTGCAGACAAGTGTAACACTCCTCCTGTCACATAATACTTATACCCGGTGAACCAGTAAAGACCAATGGCAAGGAAAATTCACTATCCAACATGTGGTCTGAGCAGGACTAAAACTCAAAGAAATGAGAGACCTTGGATTTGGAGACTGATAATGAGAGAAGACAATGCAATTTAGTTGCATACTTTTAATTTCACAATGTCGGATGATAATCAATGAAAATACAAGTGAAATCAATATTCCTAAAAGTTTCATGTCTTATTACTCTCCCAATATTTATGTGGAAATTAAATAAGCACAAAAATTTGCATGTTTAACAGGATTTATATCAATGTGGTTGGTTCAAAGATGGTGAAGAAAACCAGAGTACCTGAAGATATTGTCCAATCTTGAAATGATCTCTTAGAATACCGTAATGATATTTGAACCTTTGTGGTGAGATAAGCTGCCTGCTGAGGTCCCTCTTAATAATAAATTCAAATTTATAATAAATAAATACATGTAAATAAATAATAAATCTACTGCAACCAAATGGATTTCAGAACATAACACATCAAACTAGCTATTTTTAATTCTTTTTTTTTTTAATTTAAAGATTTTTATACAAATACAAAAAATCATTTTAATTTTCTTGTAATTTTAATGATTTTTTAAAATTTTATTTTCTTATTTTGTTCTAAAATGGAGAGGATGGTCTATTAACAGAAACATTATATATGCACAGACAGTAAAAGACATTTTATTTCAAATATTGATAATATATCCAATTTTCAGGAATAATTCCCAGGTAAAACGTTCAGCGTCTTGGAAATGATTTAATCTTTATCCAATGCAGGTAAAACATTTAACCTCTTGGAAATGATTTTATCTTTATCCAATGCAGGTAAAACATTAAACCTCTTGGAAATTATGTTATCGGTATCCAGTATAACAAAGTGTAACAAAGTTGCCACGGCACTGAAGACTTAAAAACAAAGAGTCATAAAAATTTTATTATTAAGCCCAAAGTATATGTTTAAGTAAGAAATATAATAAAGTATATAGGCAAACAACACTGACCTGTCCACTTGACCTTTGATTTAACTATTCATTATGGACGAGTAAATTTAAGTCATAGGGATCACTTGTGTATATTTCTTCTATATGATGTGAACACTAATTATGGGCAATGTATAAATGTATTAACTGAGAATCTTAACACTATCTATGTATTGAGTGGACTCCTCTATATGAATACTCCTGATTAAAGGTCAAACGGACAGGTCAATGTTGTTTTCCTATATAAATGCTGGCATTAATTCCAGGTTAATTGCAGTATTCCTAAACAAAATCGGTTTGAAATCAATAACACTGAAATTAACATTTAATGCTGTCAGAATAATAAAAAGAACATAAAATAAAAGTGAACAATTGATTTGTTTAAGATGTTCATCTAGACATTTAGTTTTATGAGGCTAATAATACAAAATTTTATGTTTCTTGGTTTTTGTTTTTTTTTTACTTTTCTTTTCCTTTTTCTTTATAATTAGTCAACTAGTGTAAGAAGGTTAACACATTATGTTTCATACATGTTACCAATTTTATTTTTTTTATCTATTTTTTTTTTTTTTAAATAACTAGTTCAATGATATTAATAATATAATTTAATCAGGTTTTTTAAGTTGATCAACTAAACATTTAGTTCTATGATCCTTAAATTAATACCAAATTTTATGTATCTATGGTTTTTTTTCTTTCTTTTCTATTCTTTTTTTTTTATCAAGTAGTTAAATGAGGTTAATATAATATTACATTTAATGTTTCTTTTTTTTCAATTCATCAACTAAACTCATGAGACTAATAAATCTAAAATATGTTTCTCGATTATTATTTTATTTTATTTTTTTAAATGATCAACTGGTTCAATCAAATAAATGTTCCTGTAGTTTTTTTTAATAGATCAATTAAATATTTATAGTTCTATGAGGCTAATAATACCATAATAATAAAATATAAAAGTTTATGGTTTTTTTTTTTAATAAAAGTGAACAATTGAAATGGTCTTCCAGACATTTAGTTCCATAAGGCTAACACAATTTAATATCAAAAGAACGGATGGACAGAATAGTTCCAATATATCCCCCCATCTTTGTTTGCAAGGGTACTTGAAGCTTCAAATT
Organism: Anadara kagoshimensis; assembly: GCA_021292105.1. Classification (NCBI taxonomy): domain Eukaryota; kingdom Metazoa; phylum Mollusca; class Bivalvia; order Arcoida; family Arcidae; genus Anadara; species Anadara kagoshimensis. The sequence goes on along the minus strand of CM037863.1, from coordinate 35,716,144 downwards.
TTAAACTTTTCTTACACACTTGTTAAACCTCTTTAACAAGTTTTCAGTTACATTGTCACTATCAATAATGTACAAATTGCTGACTTCAGCAGTTAAGTTTGTATGCTTATATTTTGAAGAAAACAGATAGATAGAAAGACAGATGGACAGACAGAGTGATTCGTCTAAACTCCCAAAAACTGAGTTTGTTGGGGAATAATAAGGATATTTTTGCCTAATGCTTCACATTTTAAACTTTTTACACAGCATTTTTTACAAGTTTTCAGTCACGTTTTCACTATAAATAATGTACAATTTGCCTGACTGTAGCAGTTAAGTTTGTATGTTCATATTTTAAAGAAAATGAACAGCAGGATGGATGGACAGACAGGGGATTTCTCTAAACTCCCAAAACTTTGCTTGTAGGGGTATAATAACGATGGTTTTGCTCAATGCTTCACATTTTAAACTTTGTTTTTGCAGCATTTCTTACAAGTTGTCACTATAAATAATATACAATTTGCCTGACTGTAACAATTAAGTTTGTATGGTTGTGTTTTGATGAAAACGGATGGACAATAAGACAAAATGATTCCAATATACTCCAAATCTTTGTTTACAAGGGTACTTGATGCTTCACATTTTAAACTTTGTCTTTGCACCATTTTTTACAAGTTTTCAGTCACGTTTTCACTATAAATAATGTACAAATTGCTGACTGCAGAATTTAAGTTTGTATGCTTATATTTTGAAGAAAGGAGATAGAAAGACGGATGGACAGACAGAGTGATTCCTCTAAACTCCCAAAACTGAGTTTGTTGGGGTATAATAAGGATATTTTTGCCTAATGCTTCACATTTTAAACTTTGTTTTTGCAGCATTTCTTACAAGTTTTCAGTCACGTTTTCACTATCAATATTGAACAGATTGCGTGACTGTAGCAGTTAAGTTTGTATGTTTATATTTTGAAGAAAATGAACAGCAGGATGGATGGACAGACAGAGTGATTCCTCTAAACTCCCAAAACTGAGTTTGTTGGGGTATAATAAGGATATTTTTGCTTAATGCTTCTCATTTTAAACTTTTTTTCAACACATTTCTTTTACAATTGCTCAGTCATGTTTTCACTATGAAAAATGGACAAATTGCCTGACTGTAACAATTAAGTTTGTATGGTTGTGTTTGGATGATAAACGGATGGACAATAAGACAAAATGATTCCAATATACTCCCAATCTTCGTTTACAAGGGTACTTGATACTTCACATTTTAAACTTTGTTTTTGCAGCATTTTTTACAAGTTTTCAGTCACGTTTTCACTATAAATAATGCACAATTTGCCTGACTGTAGCAGTTAAGTTTGTATTTTAGATTTTGAAGAAAACTAACAGCAGGATGGATGGACAGACAGGGGATTCCTCTATTACTCCAAAAACTTTGCTTGCAGGGGTATAATAACGATGGTTTTGCTCAATGCTTCACATTTTAAACTTTGTTTTTGCAGCATTTCTTACAAGTTTTCACTATAAATAATATACAATTTGCCAGACTGTAACAATCAAGTCTGTATGGTTATGTTTTGATGAAAACGGATGGACAATAAGACAAAATGATTCCAATATACTCCCAATCTTCGTTTACAAGGGTACTTGATGCTTCACATTTTAAACTTTGTTTTTGCAGCATTTTTTACAAGTTTTCAGTCACGTTTTTACTATAAATAATATACAATTTGCCTGACTGTAGCAGTTAAGTTTATATGTTTATATTTTGATGAAGATTTTAAGCTTGAATGAACTGCTTTAAGACAATAACTAACCATTTCTCCTGCGAAGGCAGCGGCGGAGTGGTCAAATCAATACCCGGATTGCGAGTTAAATATTTAATAGCCATCGGTATTATGATAAAGCTGTGAAGGGATAATTACGAGTTTTGATCAATTATCCCCGTTCCTGTGGGAACACAATAAACAAGTTCTTATATGTACAATGTGTAAGAACTTGAGATACACCTTTATATACCAATATAGCAACACAGCAGCATTTCCTATGAGGCACATTTTTCCCTTAATGAAAAAGGAAGTTCGCAACTAAGACATATACTTAGAAAAGCAAGCATAACTATAAACATGAAACACAATGAAGATATACCCTCACAATAATTTTTTTTTTTTTTTTTTTTGTAAAATAAAAAAGTATTTTGATGTAGAAAAAAGGGAATTTGTAACTAAAGCAGTCACTTGGAATTTGGAAACAACCAAAGACAAAAAATGATACCTAGTACATAATAAAATAAAACAAAACAATGAAAATATAGTATACCTTTTACAGACACAACACAATTTTACAGACAGAACAAAATTTTCTATGAAAAATGTTTTCCATCATTATACATGTAGAATGAAAAAAGTATTCATAATTAATAGAGGGAAATTTAAAACTAAAACGTATACTTGGAAACAGCCAACACGATCAAGAGCACAAAATAATACACAATCAAACAAGACAACACAATGAAGCTATACTTATACCAACAACAACATTTTCTCTCTCTCTTCTTTCTCTCTCACTTGACGCCATTGGCCTTTTTTCAATTATAGAACATGAAAATGACAATACATTTGTCAAAAACTAGTTATAATTAAAACATAATTTTTTCACACAGCGTAATGGAATCATAAGTTATGCTAAATTTCTACCAGTGTTACATATTTTGGAAATTTTTTCAAACAGGATTTCAACAAGACTGGAACGTCAAAACAATACATCCCCTTAATTAAGTCATAGACCTTAAAATTTTTTATAGCTGGTGATGCTTTGATATAAGTAACTGAAAAATCAATTAACTTTACCTGGATGATAATCTTCATAGGAAAGAGTTCCAGTTGTACCCCCCACTAAAATGTTAATTTTGATGAAAAAAACCTTAAAATGATGGAATCAAGCAATTTCTGTGAAAAATAAATTTTACAAAAATTTTACATAGAATTTAATAGGAGGGGGGTTACAAAAGGAACTTTTACCTGTTTATGTATACCATAAAGTCTTAAATGGTAATATTACGACTTAAGTCAAAAACCTAAAAGCTATATACTGTAGCTGGTGATGCTTTGATATAAGCGGGTCCAGTTAATCAACCTTACTCTGATGATTAAGCATATTCTATAACATCCTATATATAGATAATTAAGTCACAGGCAAGAATAATTTGGGTCAAGATGCCTTAGTATCACTTATAGCTGGTGATGCTTTGATATAAGTGACTTATCCAGTCAATCATTTAAACAAATACTATTACATCCTAGATGAGGATATTGTGACTTGAGTCACAGACGGAGATTAATTAGGATCAAGTTGACCTTAAATCATCTATAGCTGGTGATGCTTTGATATAAGTAAAACATGACTTATCCAGTCAATCAACTTCATTCTCATGATTCAGCATATACATTACTAGATGATGTTACCGTGACTTAAGTCACAGGCCAAGATTAATTAAGATCAAGTTGACTTAACATCACTTATAGCTGGTGGTGCTTTGATAAAAGTGACTTATCCAGTCAATCAGCTTCACTCTGATGATTAAACAAATACGTATTACATCCTAGATGGTGTTATCATGACTTAAGTCACACAGGGAGATTAATTAGGGTCATGTTGACCTTAACATAACTTATAGCTGGTGATGTTTTGATATAAGTGAGACATGGGTGCAATCAACTTCACTCTGATGATTCAGCATATACAATAACATCCTATATACCTGATATTACCATGACTTAAGTAACAGACGAGGATTAATTAGGATCAAGCTGACTTTAAAAGCATGGCTAACCATCTTCAGGGAACAATAAACCTAAAATATGTATGCTAATGTGAATCGCCAATATCTGCAAGTAGGTCATCACTAACAAATATCTCAAAAATTGCTTTCTTTCTTCTATTCTTGGTTATACAAGTACAAACATTACTCAAAGTCATGTCAGATTCTGAGTGATCATTCCAAACTTTGCAAACTTGCAATCTTCATAAAAGAGAATACATGTACTCAAATTCATGTCCAGTTCTGAATTTTTTTTCATGTGGTAATTTCAAACTTGGTAAACTTTGTAAAACTCAAGAACAAAAATGACTTACTCCTATCATACTTATACAATGGATTATTCCTGATCAAAGTTAATCTAATTCCTTAAAATAAAATTTCTTGTGTCCCTTTGCAAATTTGTGAACTTTATCCAATGAAATGAAAATCCAACACAAAATGCTGAAGTTTCACTGACTTTACCATTAAAGTTTATACTATGATATTCATTTGCTAAAATGATAAATACAGTATTCTTAAAAAGAATTCAGCCTAAAATAAGTGCTCATGTCATATTGTACATGCACATCCCTTCTAGAATGAAAACTGGAGTAATTTCCAGTATTATCTAGAACTGTCAGTAAAGCTGACTTATGCCCCTGGATCATAATTCAATTCTCCTTTGTTTTAAGCAATTTGATGGACTGGCTCTAAGTGACATCAACTTATTATGGACAACACACAGAATTATTTGAATTCCTATGCAATATGATGTAATTTTTACTTGCTATGGTTATATTGTTGTTTAAACTGTTGAATTATTGTTGAAAAAATTCTATAAATTAAATTATAAGAAATGAAATAAGTTTTTTTTTTGTTATGAAGGTATGAAAGAAATTGGACAATTTGCACTATGTGAATTATTCAGTATACAAAATATCCAATTATTTCACACTTCAATAACAAAAAGAAAAACGTATTTTATTTCTTTAATGAACCTTAGATCTATGCACCTAAATTCTACACAAGACAAATTGTCTTATGTTTGTTTACATTTGTGCCAAGTTTGATCAAAACCCATCAATAGACATGGAAGATATGGAACAGACACTACATTGGGACCGACAACCAGATGGACAGACCGGCAGACGGACAAAGAGTATGATTCTTATATACCCCTGTAAACTTCGTTTGTAGGGCTATAAAAATGGCTTACTCCTATCATGCTTATATCATGAATTACCGGATCTCTAAATCATGTTTGATTCTGAAAAAAAATTCTTGTGGCCACATCAAAATAGTAAATCTAGAACGCACATGCTTATATACAATGTATTAATTGTGATCAAAGTCATGTCTGATTGCAAAACGATAATTTCCTTTGCATACATTTCACACACACTTGTAAAACTAGTATATCACTGTTGTTTTGAAAAGTTTAGCGGTCAAATAGGACAATGGGGTTGGCCGCAGTACCACATGATACCCTCTAACGTTTGTTTGGAACACTTATTTCCATTGGATATGGAATAACATGAGACGATGTTTTCCCATGAAAACGACATCATTCCAGGAATCTATTACGTTGGCATTTTCCAAAACGTTGCGCAAACGTAAAGAGGTATTGATCACGTGATACAGCGGCGAAACCCATTTCAGTCATTTTTCCCTGGGCAAACTACTTTACTTGGTAGTAGTTTTAAGCAGGCATAATCACTGTAATTTCACTGGGAACATAAAGTGATAAATTTAAGTGGTCAAATAGGGCAATTTCAGTCATTTGTTCCTTGGGAAAACATTACTTTACTTGGTAGTAGTTTTTAGCAGGCAAAATCTCTGTAATTCCACTGGGAACATAAAGTGATTACCGATACAAATAAAACTGACTTACCTCAGATCTTGTAAGATGTACTGGTTGTGACAATGCTACGGGAATAATGACTGGCAGTTGTAGAGGCTGTAGTTTTACATGATTCTGATCAGTTTTGGAACGCTCTTTCATCCTACGATACCTGAAAGCAGAAAATTGAAAAATGAACAATAATTTTTCAGACACATTTTAAACTACCCCATCCCCCCCCCCCCCCCCCCCAAAAATTTTTTCAAAAATCATGCCCATTGTTCTAGAGTCCAGAAATCGCAAATCTGTGCATTACCCGTAAATCATTAGAGTTACACAACAAGTAGCCAAAAACAAGCCCCATCCACCCCCGTTGATACACAAGAACACCCTCCCATATATATAAAGTAAAAAATACCATTATGGAAAACAATAAACAAGAAAAGGTGATACATGCATACTCACATCTGATACATATTGTGTGGAAATATATCATATGTTATACATTGTAACACCTGAATAACAACTCATCAAGAATCATTGACAATCACTCCTTTTCCATAACACATTTCTCCGTTTGTCCGTAAGAAAATCTTTCTAATATCACTTCACAAAAATAAAAACCACACCATTGTCAATAAGAATATGTTTTAGAAATCACGTCACAAAAATTAAAATGACATTACTGTCAATAACTATACGTTTTGTAGGTCACGCTCCTCGAAAAAACACCAATGTCAAATGAAAAAAAACATGGTTCATGAACACTATTGTCATCAAGAATATGTTTCTGAAAACACTTTCAAAAAGAATGGATTTCTGAAATCTAAAATTACTTCACAAAAAAATGAAAATCAACAAATGCTAATGTCAAATAAAAGGCATGTGAAATCAGTTCATAAACAAATAGGCAAACAACACAGGAATATATTTTTGAAATCACTTCATCAAAATCACATCATTGTCAATAATAATGTTTCTGAAATCTGAAATACTCCATAAAAATGAAAATCAACAAATGCCATATCAAATATAAGGCATGTGAAATCAGTTCATAAACAAATAAACAAACAAGACAGGAATATGTTTCTGAAATCACTTCATAAAAACCACACCATTGTCAATAAAAATGTCTCTGAAATCTGAAATCACTTCACAAAAATAAAACACTTCATGTATTGTCAGTAAGAAAATGATTCAGAAATCACTTCATAGAAAAAAAAATCACACCATTGTCAAGAATGCATTTGTTTCTGAAATCACTTCACAAAAATCAAAATCACACCATTGTCAAGAATGCGTTCGTTTCTGAAATCACTTCACAAAAATCAAAATCACACCACTGTCAAGTATGTGTTTCTGAAATCACTTCATAAAAACCAAAATCATGCCCTTGTCAACAATTTGCAAGAAGGTGTTTTTAAAATCACTTCATAAAATTTACACCATTGTCAATAAGAATGTGTTTCTGAAATACTCCATGAAAATCAACAAATGCCAGTGTCAAATAAAAGGCATGTGAAATCACAGTTCATGTAAAGATAAGCAAACACCACAGTCAAACAAAAACATTATTCCTGTATCCATTTGTTTTAAGGTAGATAATTAAGGATAATTGAAGTAAACATTCAGCGTTTTGTCTAGGATGTGTCAAGGGTAGATGGGTAGTTTTCAATCAATACTTTTCATTTATATATATACATATAAACATGCATGCCTCAATTATATTATGTAGGTATATGTATACATTGACTAAACCACAAATACTGGTCAATCACACATCTATAATTCAAACACTTTGACCTGTTTAGATGACCTTTGTTGAAACCATGGAAGATCGCACACATCTGTATCTATAATTCAAACACTTTGACCTGTGTAGATAACCTTTATTGAAACCATGGAAGATCACCCATATCTGTATCTATAGTTCAAACACTTTGACCTGTGTAGATGTCCTTTACTCTGATATGTGCACCACAGATTAATGGAAACATTCTGACCTGTTTAGATGACCTTTACTCTATAGTTCAGACACTATGACCTGTGTAGATGACCTTTTTTGACACCATGGTAGATCACACAGGTCAAACACTTTGACCTGCTTCACTGACTTTAACTCTGTACACCGCATATAAATGTATTACAGTTCTAATTGTAGATCACGCATATATATGTATCTATAGTTAAAACGCTATGACCTGTGTAGATGATCTTATTGTGATTGTGACATCAAGGTAACTCTGTTTATAGTTCAAACATTTTAAACTGTGCTGATGACCTTCATTGTGATAGCACAAGATCAAGATTTTTTAATTCAAACATTTTGAACTGCTTAAATGACCTTCACTCCAATGTGTACACTACAAATTTCAGCATATATTTTAGTTCAAACATTATGACCTGTGTAGAAGACCTTCATTGTGATTGTGACATCAAGGTAACTCTGTTTTTAGTTTAAACATTTTAAACTGTGCTGATGACCTTCATTGTGATAGCTCACAAATCTGGCCTTTAAAAGGAGGTGATACTTCTAAAGAGATGGCTTTAAAGGCAGGTTTGACTTTGTATCACATGGCGAATAGACATTGAGATTACATCAATTAAAACAAATGATTTTTCGAATTATAAATTACATCATCGTCATTGTTTGTGGAACATAGAATGTATCGGCATGTTAGTAGAACCAAACAGGTATATCGTTTGTGTTACACAGTTGGCTTTTGAAGCAAAACCCAGGTCATGTTGGAATTCAGGATATTGCACAGTTAAGTTTTAACACCTTAACCATGTTAACAATTTATTACACCTTTTTATTCCAATGGAGAAATCTGTAAGGATATATAGTACCGGTAATTAATGACTATTCCCTCTGTGTGTCCATATATAGGTGTGTTTTACACTTTTTGTCTACACCAGTTTTCCAATACGAATCATCAGAAAGTGATGAAACAGAACTGATCAATGAAATGTGTTGTTGTGCATATCTTTTTTTTCTGTTTTGGTTCAATGATTTTTCTAAGAGTTATGGCCCTTTAAATGTTTCAATGATTACAAATACCTCTCGGCAGGGGTCTTGTAATCCCTGGAACCTCTTGTTACAAAACTTCTCTATAAACTTTTTTATAATGTGAAAATTTCTGCGATTTTAAATACAGTCCAACCTGCCTTAAAGACCACCTCTACATAAGGGCCACCTGTTTATAAAGGCCAGTAGAATTATATCCCAATTGTTCTTTGACTTTATTCATATTATTTGAACCTGTATATTAAGGCCACCTGCCCATAAAGGCCACTTTTACTGGTTCCCTTGGGCAACCTTTATAGACAGGTTTGACCTTATATGATGCAACAACATATATGTGATAAATTTACTACTTTATGAAATTTCATTTACACACACTATAATTTTAGGGTGGTAATGGTTGAATGTCCTAAAACACTTGCTTACAAATCACAGAGCCTCTCCCTGTCTAGAATTAATCATAGGTTTCTTTAGGTACTCTGGTTTTCCCTCCACCATCCAAGAACTAACTGCCAATATATCATTGAAACTGGAAGAATCTTGAGTGGGATGAAAACCCATTTCTATTTCTGCAATTTTCTGTGCCAATTAATTCCCATTCACATTAACAATTTCACACTTCAAAATTACACCCAAGTAAAATTATGTTAAATGGGGATATTATCACATATAATTTGATAAAAACGGAATAACAGGAGATCCTGGAAATTGATAAAATTAGGTCCAGGAAAGGGGGAGGGGGTGTCACAGTTCTAAGTTGAAACCATGACCTGTAGTGTTCAATCTAGGAATGATATGAGTGAGTCATTCTTGAGAAAATAAAAGCCATTTTTTTCAAAAAAGGGGTTCAACATACAGTCAAACCTGTCTATAAAAACCACCCAAGGGAACCAGTAAAAGTTTCCTGTATGGGCAGGTGGCCTTTATATACAGGTTCAAATAATATGAATAAAGAACAATTGTTATGCAATTCTGTTGGTCTTTATAAGCAGGTGCACGTGGTCCTTATATAGAGGTGGCCTTGAAGGCAGGTTGGACTGTAATTACATTATAACATACGCTTATCTACTTTATTAGAAAAAAAGTAGAGTGAAGTAATGATCCATTCAATATATTAATCCATTAAATCTGTGGTGGGCCCGACTCGATTTGTGGCTGGGTAACTCATTGGGTAGACCGTCCAGCTAGTATTGGGAAGGTCCCAGGTTCAAGTCCCAGTTTAGCCACTGCATTTTTCCCTTTCCTGTTACAAATCATTCATTCATTCATAATTTCATTCATTCATTATTTAACCATTCATACATCAATCCATCCTTTCATTCATTCATTCACTGATTCATTCATTTATCCTTCCATTCCATTCATTCATTCAATCATAATTTCATTCATTCATTCATTCATTATTCATTTATTTTTTCATTCATTCATTCATTCATTCATTCATTCATAATTGCATTCATTCATTATTCATTTATTTTTTCATTCATTCATTCATTTCTATTGTGCTAATCATTTATTCATTCATTCCATTAATTACTTTACTCATTTATTCATTCATTTTTTTAATATTGTACATAGATCCAAACAAAAAAGCTATTTAAATTAACAACACATGACTACATAACCATCAATGGAATTCAATTGTGTACAAGGGTTGATTAAGTTCATAGTAAATTAAAACACATTTTTTTGCTTGGCCTAACTATTTCAATTTAATAAAAAGTAATAAAAGATATTGTGTACCTAGTATAATAAAAAATCTTCTTATTTCTCATAGGCCAAAGAAAAAAATATGTTTTTCGGCTAAGCCTCATAGAACAGTTGGTTGTTTTTTATTTTTTACATTGATCATATGGGGCAAGGATGTAAATTTTAACAGTGCTTTCAAAATATTGTCGTAAAAACTTTACGATGTGCATAAAAATTTAGGGTCTGTTGGGTTAGTGTTAGCAAGAACATTCAATTGTTTGGCCTTATAATTCGCAACAGGCATAATAAAATCTATTTCTCTTGTCCTTGAAGATTGCTCATAAGATCTTGAGAGGTGGGATCCATAGCCACATTGTATAAATTTAAGTTTATTTAAATAGGACTTTATTTAATATGATCTAATATATTTTAAAATTTAAATTATTTCTTTAATTTTCTGAGTAAATTAATCTGCATATAAATCATGGACATTTATATACAGTACAGGCTTGTCAAAAGTTTAACACAAAGCTAACAAATACCTGTCAAATAGGCAGATCACAATTCAACCCCCCCCCCACTTCCCACTTAGCCTTATCTCAGCAGCTTACCAATAACTGCTATCTACCTCTCGGAAGCTTTTTGACAGCTAAAACATATTCATTATTGCTAAAACCCTGTTTTTCAGAGATAGTAGTCTCAAATTTTACAAAAAAAAAATACAATTTTTTTTGTGGCATCAATTTATTTAGGAAGTGACCTAATGTGCAATGTCAACATCTGCTCAAAATCTTTTTTCAAAAATTTTCAATTTCACTTCAAAATAAAAAATTTCTCTGTCCAACAACTCCACCATTTTACTCTAAAACGGTCTGAATGAGCTACTAGTAACTATATCTCCGTAGTCGAGCTCAGTGTTAGACTTTTGACAGGTCTGTACCTTATAACGTACTGCAGTGACATTGCTCTTTTTGAATAATATATCTCACCAGGTTTTTAAAATGTCATATGATATTTTTGTTTCCCATTTTTAAATTGTGTTAGGGCTATATTTTAATGAAAATAAATGTGTGATCAATTTAAAATGAACCCAAATGTGTGTATGTTTTCTAATACTGTATAAAGTCTGTGTGTAAATTTGAGATTCAGTCCAGACACTTCTTCTCCACAGTTATTCTCTAAAACTATGAACATAGTTAGAAGGTGCACATATTATTAACCTGAGATGGTTTGCTCATTTTTTCTGGGATTTATTGCAATTTGAACACAAGTGCAAATCACGAAAAAGTACCAACTCACAGAGGATTTTAATTCTCTGAATTTGCATGTTTGTATTACCTTGTATAAATAAAAATTGCAAGATTGTGTAAAACTTAAATAAATTATGTTATTTACACAGGACAACTGTATACCGGTACTGAAGATGGCAGAAAATATTATTTTTAAGAAAATGAACAATATGAATTTTTTCTTTTAATTTCCGTTTACCATTCATTTGAACTAATAGTATAACCATTGTTTGAAACAATAATTTTAAAGATGGTTGATTATTTCAAACAACCAAGTAATCAATAATGCTGATTAAAAATCAATAATTTTATTATTTTCAAAATGATTGTAAAAAAGATTTCCTCACTAAGTGACAATGTCTTTAATGGTTTTGAGCAGCATTTAGCTTGACATTATATACATTTATACAGAACATTAGCATCAGAGCACTGGCCTGTGTAGGTCAGTTGGTACAGGAATGAAGCTTAACTATTTGAGTTGGGGGCCCAGCTCACTACAGAAAAGAATTGTATGAGCAGTAATAAATAGCCTTTAGAAGTAAATGTGTAAAAATTTAAGAGCCCAGGCTTAATTTTAGGAGCATGACTTCTAGGCCCTTGTTTATCTAAATCCCTGTGGTAGAGCACTTCCCTCATAAAACAAAAACTCTGCATATTGCCTGAATATTTTTGAAAAAATCTGAATTCATTCTGAATTTTTCTTACACAAAAAGTTAGTGTCTGAATTTTTCTGAACACTTTTAATATTTGTAATCTGAATTTTGTAAAAAACAAAAATTTATGAAAAATTCAATACTTTTTCAGACAAAACTGGAACACCTGTTTCTTGAGGGTTGCCTATAGTGCAAGATGTCCTCAGCTGGGTTTGATCCCCAGCTTGGTCCTGCATTTTTTTCTCTTTCATGTTACAAAGAGATATTTTCATTAAGAAATTGTCAATTGACTCCTAAACTTAATGAAAATATCTGAACCAATTTATCAATATTTTTCATTCATCTTATTGACATATACATATCTGTGCACTAAAGATGTAATTCGGATTATATTTAAAGCTATATATAAAATACAACCCTTTCAGTAATTTTCAACTAGAAGACAAATTTCTTAAAGTTAGTAGCAAAAATTGATTATTATGTTTTGTAAAACAGATTCAGAAAATGTCAAATTAGTGAAAGCAAGCGACAAACTTAATCCAAAACCAAACAAGTAGCAGACCACTTATGTCAACTTGCTGACTTTATAAAAATCACTGATAATATCAAACAGTCTCACCTTTTCTTTTTGTTCCCTTTATTGAGGCGAGGATTCATCTTTCAGATAATTGTCTCATATCCATCCTTCCTGAATGCTGCAGGTATGCTCCTCTCCTGCATTAGAAAACATAACATTGTCATATAATTTATAAGTTTAAAATCCAAACATTTGTGAAATCATGTTATCGGAAATACATTAAATCCAGCAAAACACAATCAGGTCATTGAAGTGTATATTAAAATTATAAACAAAATAGGTCAAATTTCAGGTGTTTTTACAACATGCACTAATACGTCATTCCTATACATATATATATTATATAGCTTTCCATACAAATAAATTGATAAATCTGTCTATATAGAAATTCATCCATATTTAAAGTTTCATATTTCCAAATCTCCAAATTAATCAACTCATTAAAAAAATAATAAGGCCAAGGAAAAATAATTTTGTGTTAGACCTTTCCTATCTATAATTTTGGGTGGGCTTATGCTCATTTTTTGTCATTGCCAATTTTGAACAGACGTTGTAAAATCTGGAAATTTCATATGTTACTTAAGGCCAAGGAAAAATAATTGTGTGTTTGGCATTTTCTACTTACTTTTTGGGTGGTCTTATGCACAAGTTATTTATTTATTTATTTATCTATTTATTTTTGTAACTGCCAATTTTGAACAGACATTGTAAAAATCTGGAAATCTGATACATTGCTAATTTTCCACAAATTTAAAATTATCAGGAGCTAAATTTCCAAAATTTGTAAAATACAGTTCCTTTCAAAGTATTTTAAAATTCACTTTTTGAAAGAATCTCTCAGACATTAATAGCCAATGAGGATTTTGGCTACTATGCTCAACTTTTCATTGACAATTTTAGACAGAAATTGTAAAACTTGGGAAATCTGATACATAGAGGAACTTTAAAATAAATACTTAAAAAACCCCAAACTGACAGCTACCACATAAAAGCATCCGAAGCAGGAGTTCAAACCTAGTAGGGCCATACATATGACTTTTAAATTTGAGACACTACTTCATTGCCTAGCACTCTGTATCAAGAGGATAGAGTATTGACTGGTTCACAAGGTGTCTCTGTCAGCATAAGTGGTACCCTTATCTGTGGCATACTGACTATAAACTAGCACCTTAGAGTCACTCTGAGTGTGCACTAGTACAAAACAGGCCATAAAACACACTTGCACATCTCACACATGCACAAACTTGTTCTTAGATTAATCCAGAGGTATTAATAAACATATTAGATTGCTCTCATCACAAATAGGTGAAAAACTGCTGAGGTGATGTTAAACAACAGCAACAACAGGACTCTCCCTCCCTCTTAAGTGAATTGCTCAGAACCCTTGCAGTTGTAAAAATAAGTGCCATAATGGCCAAAATTGTGGGAAAAAAAACAAATATACTGTCTGAAATTTTAACTTGCAAAGTGATTGTGAAAAAAACCCATGAGAATTTGAATTGTGAATGGGGCAGAATATTGGCCACAAAATGACCCAGTGAGTGAGAGTCCTGACTATTAAAACAACAACAAACTTATAATTTATTTGTTTAGCCTTAATTAAATCTATTACACATCTAAGCTACTCTCCTCTACAGAAGTAAATAAAAACAGATATTCTGATGTATTCAAACAAATAAATAAATATATAAATTATACATATCCCTGATATGTCATTAAAAGAAAATATTGAAGCATGCTGATTATTTTCTCAACAAATAACCAAGATAATCCACTCTGACATAGCCTTATCATCCGATATAATCAAATACTTGAAAACGATATCTCAAATACAGGGATATAGACCTGCTGAAAGTTTAACACTTATGAAGCTAGTGCTTGAACGGACTCATCTAGATGTCGTCCCCTAGTTACCTGTATTTCGTCAGATGAGGTTTATCACTGAGCAGGTTTATACAGTCATAACCTATCCATATTTAAGCCATTGACAGTCTATCTCCTACTCTGTTCCATTAAAGTCGGTTGTTAAACTTTTGGACAGGCCTGTACAACAAAATTGTAATTTGTCACATTGTTGATAAATTCATTTCTTATATTAAACAGGTAAGGTAGGTATTTCATTTGATTTAATTAAAACAGTTTTCAACTGTAAAATTAAATTTCTTACCTGAACGGTACTTTAAATTGTTTTTTTTTTTTCTTCTGCTCAACACACTCTTACGTTGGTCATCACAGACACAGGATCTATGGCTAGATGTTACGAAAATTGTTGATAACAAGAATATCAAGGTGTGTTACTTCTAAATTCCGTTTTCTTTATCTATAAATATCAATGCTTAATGATGCATGAAATGTTTACAGAAATTGCACATGTATACGACTGTAAAATCGACATTAATCGTGTATATTGATGTAAACACAATTCGTGTGCCGATCACACTTCCTATTGTTGATGCAAGAGATGAAGTGATGCAGACGATTTATTTGGGTTGATATAAATTACAGAAGATCGTTCACCTTTTGTTTAAGCTTATCAATGTGTTACGGCTTTGTTTACACAAAATTTATTATTCTTTTTCGCGTATAAACTTGAAAAAAAAATTAAATTTTATCATGCTAATTAATCTGTTGTTTAAAAAGATAAAAAATTTTAATTTTTGAGATAATATTTGAAAGTACTCGTCGTATATTTATTATTTTCATTCTTAGTTTTGTATTACATGAAAACCAACCAATTACAATCGAGTCTTGAAAACGAAAGTAGACTACCGGCATTTATACAAAATACTTTTTGCGGTCACTGTGGCTTATGGCCTATTTCTGCCATAAACATTTTTTAATCGACATAGAATTATCTAGACAATTTATTTATTGCTTTTGTGTGTGTTTTTTCCCCTGTGGATTCCAAATTGATATTGCATTTCAAGTTCCAGTTTTAATTGGTCTAACTTTTTTAGTAAACTCTGAGCCTCTTTCTTTCAAATACCTTTGGTGCACCATTTCGAATATGGTACGAAATGAAATTGGTATGATATTGGATGTTGCATTATCTACAACCAACTTGTTGTTGGCGGTATTTTAGAAAGTTTGCGATCTATGATCGAGTTGTTCTTTGGATGCCATAGTAATTGAGTTTTTGTGACAGCCTGATGCGTGGAACCTTGTCAAAGGCTTTGGAGAAATCTAAGACCCCAGGCCTACTCGACTGCCTCGGCTCAGGTACTTTGCTATATCAGCAGTCATCATCAGCAACTGTGATTTATATGATTTTTTGGCACGGAATACACGAATCGTATAACTGTTGGAAAAGTGGAAAGTCTATCCCGGTATTCCGCAGTTTTCACAGTTTGGGTTCCCATGGTAACAGTTTTTCAATAAAAAATAATTAATTACAATGAAATTTAGTATATGCGTGAGTATTCATTTGTTTTTTGGTAAAGTATAAATCAATTCATTTGTATTATTGAAGTTTTGAAATCAACGCTACGGCTTTAACTTTTATAAATTGAATTTATAGTGAGACTGAGGAACCAAAGACAATTCTAGGCAAGATTGATTGGAAAATGTGGTGTCTACAGCATTTACAAATTTTTTATGATCTGACCTAGTGACCTACTTAATGACCAGACATGACCCATATACATACTTAAAATAGATTTTGTCATGAAGATCTGATTAATATTGTATTCTACAAGTATGTAACCAATAAGTGGAGACTGAAGGAATAAGAATTAGAATTGACCCAGCATGACCCATGTACATGTACATACTCGGTTTATATTTGGCCATGAAGATCATTCTTGGTAAGTTTGATGAAGGTTGGATTAAAATGTGTTGTTTAGAGGGTTAACAAAGTTTTTCAATGATTTGATCTAGTGACCTAATCATTGACCAGACATGACCCATATACATACTTGAAATAGATTTTGTCATGAAGATCATTTCAGGCATGTTATATTAATATTGGTTGAAAAATGTGCTGCCTAGAGTGTTAACAAGGTTTTTCTATGATTTGACATATTTACCTACTTATTGGTTCAACATGACCCATATACGAACTTGACCTAGCTTTTGTCATGAATATCGTTTTGGACAAATTATGTGAAGATTGGACAAAAATATGGACTCTAGAGTATTATAACAAGGTTTTTCTACGATTTGACCTAGTGACCTACTTATTGATTCAACACGACCCATATACGAACTCGACCTAGCTTTTGTCATGAAGATCGTTTTGGACAAATAATGTGAAGATTGGACAAAAATATGGACTCTAGAGTATTATCACAAGGTTTTTCTACGATTTGACCTAGTGACCTACTTATTGATTCAACACGACCCATATACGAACTTGACCTAGCTTTTGTCATGAAGATCGTTCTGTACAAGTTTGATTAAGGTTGGACTAAAACTGAAGCCTCGAAAGTGTTAACAATTAAAAGTTGACGCATGACGCAAGACGGACAAATAATAATAATAATAATAATACTTTATTGCAAACAGCAAACAATACATTGTTATAGCATTACAGAATATATTAGTTTATTTAACAACATGACAAATGATTAACAGAGAACAGTCAGGTGTGGTTGTGATCTGAGTAGCCAGGCTTTAGATAGAGAACAGTCAGGTGTTTTTAGTTGTGATCTGAGTAGTCAGGCTTTGGATAGGTAAATACAAAGTTTCCTTGTCAGAGATTCATAGTCCGCTTTTAATAGAGTTTGAAATTGATTGATATTTGGCCAGACACAGTAATATTTCGGTAGGAATGAAACGAAACGTAGGACAGTGACACTTGTTGTCTATAACACCATGAACAAAGACTGATCACAATAGCTCATTTGAGCATTTTGTGCACAGGTGAGCTAAAAAGCAAGATTTGATACCTCTTAAAGTTCTATTGACATAAAATTTAGACCACTATATTAGCTCAGTTGGTGGAGTGCTGGCTCTGTATGTATGAAATTTTGGGTTCAAACACGAGCTAGGGTCTGTTCAACACTTTAAAATAGGTTGTGACTTTTCTGTTCATTTGCCAAACGAAATGAAAGTCACATGATTCTTTAATGTCCTGTGTCACGACAGGCGGGATACGTTTAAAACCCCTTCATACACATTGTCCTTAGTACACTACAAAGGTAAACATTTCTTCCGCTTCATCTACCGAAAGCGATGTCTCGATATAAGTGAAATATTCTTGACTGGGACTTGACGTTCCGTGAGCGAAAATGGCCATTAGAACAATTCAATCATAATGCAGAATACAGCATATACGATGTAAAAAATAAATATAATCTGATATAAGAACACGGCCTTGTGTGGTTTTAAAAGTTCTCCACAACTTCTTTAATATATTTCATTTTATGATTTTTGCATAACTCAACATTGGTGCTTAAAAAATAACATAAAGCGAAATTCTCAAAGTTTTTAGCTAAGGACTCGTTGGTCACATAAAACCTCATTCAATCACTTAAAATAATTTAAAAAAATCTGGTCTAAGGGAGATAATCCAATAAAAATAGCTGTCTTTTGAATTGTTGGCTACTCTTCCCATACATTAAACTAAAATCGAGCCACTGTTACATGGTTTATCAGAAGAGTTGAGTAATGGTGTTTAACGTCACAGTCAAAACTATTTCACTTATATCGAGACGTCGCCAGCTATACGCGAAGGTGCATACATTTTGCCTTTGTGTTGCGCTGATCATCGGCATTATACAACAGGGTTCTTTATCGTTGCTACGCCTCGTTTCATTTAAGTTCCAATCCGAAAAAAACAAACAGTGGCTTTCATTTCATAAGGCTCGAACACACGACCTCCCACTTACGGAGCGAGCATAAGCTTTATTCCAACTGAACCACCGCAGCAGTGGTAATTTATAATTGTCTAAAGAATTAGAATCCTGTTTCCAAGTTTCCGTAAAACATTATAATCCAATTGTTTTTAATTTATCTCAGCGGAATTAAAAGCAACTAGATTATAATTTTTCACTAAAAATGTAAACTGGGAAAATAACTGAGAACTTTTAATGGAAAAAATACATTCAAAAGTAAACTAGCGCTAAAAAATTGTCAGTGAAATATTCTGCTGAAGTTGAGTAATGGTGTTTAACGTCCCAGTCAAGAATAGTTCACTTATATTGAGACGTCGCCAGCTACAGTCGAAGGTACAGAAATTTTGCATGTGCGTTGCAGTACACGGGCAAAATTTCTTCACTTTCGCTGTAGTTGGCGATGTCTCGATATAAGTGAAATATTCTTGACTGGGACGTTAAACACCATTACTCAACTCAGCTTTATTGGGGCATAGTATTTAATCAAATTGTTACAATTGCAATCTTTTGTTTAATAATAATGTACACATGTACATACACACAAACATCAATGGTCTGCTAAAGATCTTCCATGAAATCTGCTTTCAGTACTTGAAACAGCATGCTTACTTTTCTCATTGACAATACTGAGTTACTGACTCAGATGACCATTATGAACAATGCCTATCTCAATCTATCTCAATGATATTTTTCTTTCACATACGTATGAATTGCAAACCAGCATGTGTATTTATACCCCCGCAAACTAGTATGAGAGAATATGACTGTTTGTCCGTCTGTCTGTCCCGTGTTAAATCGTGTCCGGGCCATATCACATATTTGCTTTTGACGACTGTAAAAATCTTCAGATGAATAAACGTCATGGTCCAAAAGGTGTGTCATCATAATAATTTTTTATCTAAGATCTATCAGGTTTCAGATTTTATAAAAAAAATCATTGGAGCATAAATTGCCGGAATAATGAACGCGTTTGAGTTGCGTATACCGTGACTAGGTCCCAAGTCGCCTTTTGGGTTCATATCCTCCTTTCTATGCACACACATTAAATACGCATGCGAGATGTTGTTGTCAAAAACGCTTAGACGCTTTAATATCTCCCGATCAGGCGATTTTTATTTTCCCCCCGTTTCGGGCGGATCCCAGACTGTTAATCCGACAAATGACTGGCTATATCATATGTATATATATTGCATTGATGAATAAAAATCGGACGAATCTACTGGACACTAGAAGGTCTCAAACCACTGAAGAAGTAAGAACAAAAAACCGGAACAGAAAAGATCAGCACCACAATCAAAAGAAGAATGTTGAAATGGCTGGACCACGTTTTGAGAATGGGAAACAACAGGTACGCAATATTGGCACTTACATGGACACCAGAGGCAAAGAGGAAACGGGGATGACCCAAAGAGACTTGGAGAAAAACCATCGAAAGAGAGCGAAAAGAGGTGGGGTATAATTCATAACTGAGGCAACCAAATTAGCGACAGACTGAGTCAAATGGAGAGGACTTGTAAATAGTCCGATTCTCCTCGCAGAGAGACGGAAATAATTAAAATGAGGTGTAATTCATGGACTAAGGCAACCAAAGTAGCAACAAACAGAGTCAAATGGAGAGGACTTAAATGGTCCGATTCTCCTCGCGGAGAGACGGAAATAATTAAGGTTGGGTATAATTCATGGACTGAGGCAACCAAAGTAGCGACAGACAGAGCCAAATGGAGAGGACTTGTAAACGGCCCGATTCTATTTGCAGAAAGACGGAAATAATTAAGGTGGGGTATAATTCATGAAGTAAGGTAACCAAAGTAGGACAGACAGAGTCAGATGAAGAGGACTTGTAAACGACCCGATTCTCCTCGCGGAGAGACGGAAATAATTAAGGTGTTGTATAATCCATGGACTGAGGCAAACAAAGTAGCGACAAACAGAGTCAAATGGAGAGGACTTGTAAACGGCCCGATTTTCCTCGCAGAGAGACGGAAATAATTAAGGTGGGTATAATGGAGTGAGGCAACTAAAGTAGCGACAGACAGAGTCAGATGGAGAGGACTTGTAAACGACTTGAATCTCTTCGCGAAGACACGGAAATAATTAACTACAGTACAGACTTGTCGAAAGTTGAACAACTATCTTAAGAAAATGACCCGAAGTTCGGCTGCATAGTGGCTGTGATGTGGATAGCAAGGTCACGAAAAGCTTTGACAGATGGATAGCAAACGTGCCAAGGTATAGCCAACGACGGGTCGAAAAGGCCAGCCGATTCGGTACAACCCCATAAGCTAGGTGTTAAACTTTCGACAGGCCTGTACTGTGAGTAAATATTTATTGGTTCGTCTCAATGATTACGTGCAACCAAGTGAAACAGTAAATAATTGTTTCTTAGAAATTATTAAATACAAAATGTCCGTGTTTGTTTTTATCATATAATTAATCATATTGGCTTTAAAAATCTTTGACATACAAGTATATAAATTAACATACAAAGAAAAAACACGATATATAAGGAATAAGACGTCTTTTTAAATTTTAATTGTTAACGAAATCACAGGATGAGCATAAAGACATATATATTTGTAAGTTACATTTATTTTCATTTATTTATTCATTTTTAGTTTTTATTCAATGATAAATTTTATTTATTTATTCGTTTATTTTTAAATTAATTTATTTATTGATTTAACGTTATTTATATATTCATTTATTTATTTGCTATTTTATTTATTTATTTGTATGTGTATTATTTATTTGTTTTACACATTTTTATTTATTTATTTATTTATTTATACTTGTTATTTATTTATTTATTTCTCATGTGTTATCGTTGTGGTTGTTGTTATTCTTCCTGTACCCACCATATATATGTGTTACACTACTGTTCTACACTCCTCGAATAGCTTACTCTTGGTTGTGTGAGTTGAGAGTTGAGTAATATTGTTTAACGTCACAGTCAAGAATATTTCACTCATGTCGAGATATCACCAGCTATAAGCAAAAGTGTATAAAATTTGCCTGTGTGTTGCGCTGATGGCACTGTACAGCAGGATTCTTTATCGTGCCAAGCCTACCAAGGCACGGGACCTCGTTTATTTTAAGTTCCCATCCGAAAGAACCGTGACTTTCATTTCGTTATGCCGAGTGCTTGGCGAAAGAACAGTCACTACCCACTTTCAAGTCTTGGGTCAAACCCGGTCGGGGATCGAACCCACGACTTCCCACTTACGGAGCAAGCGCGCTTTGCTGTTTGAGAATAAAATCAGATGGAGCATTAATATTTGGGGCCTGAAACGATCACCTAGGTCTAGTTGTTCAAAGCTTTGCCAGCTTAACAGGTTGGTTACTGAAAAATTAAAATGTTAATAAAATATTTGATTTTAAAATAAGGTTTTAACTTTAACTACTTCTATTTGATAATAACAGCTATGTGCATTATTGTTTGAACAGACATTTCAGTAATGTTGCCATTAACGCAAAATGCAAATTTTGGCAAATTGTGTGGTCAACGGAGATTTGAGCAACCGGTCACTGATTATAATTTGACTTTATCCAACCGGGATCTGGTCAAGACTTGAAAATAGATAGTGACTGTTCTTTATCCAAATAGTCGGTATTTAGGAATGCAACCCACAAGGTCCTCCCGAAAAGAGATCTTTAAAACCAATGCCCCGTGCGTGTCATGGAAGGCGTGGCGCGCAAGAGAACCCACACTGTAAATTAACATGAGAGCACCGAAAAAAGAACGTCGCCTATAGCTGTATATATATCTAAGTAAAATAGTCTTCACTGGAACATAAAACCCCATTCATCTTCTCTAGCTGTGTGATTAAAGGGAGCTAATTCCCATTGCTTTGAATGATGCCGGTGCTGGCACTTCGACTCCTTTTCGTAAGCTCAGTGTTAAACTGTACTGTCCATTTTTTACTCATGAATTATGTACACATGTATGTGGTGTATCATTGCTTGTTTCTGCTTGTTTCTATTTTTTAACATATCAACTACATCTGACAGCAGGTGTAAAACTTGTACCTGATAAATAATGCAACGGAAATCATGTTCCTTGTACGTGTAGTTTTTGTCAATTGTTTTATTGTATTGTAGAACAATATTGTTTTTTTATTATTGTTTTTTTATTATTATTTTTGATTGTCATTTTGATTGCAGAGCAATTACAAATTAAGTGCATGTTTCATACACGTCTGACCAAAATAATAATAAAAAAACACATACACTCGACATTTTGAAGAAACCACTGCGGTATCTTAGTTGGTAGAGTGCTCGCTCCGTAAGAGGGAGGCCGTGGATTCGAACCCCGGCCGGGTCTGACCCAAGACTAAAAAGTTGGCAGTGATTGTTCTTTCGCCAAGCACTCGGCATTACGAAATGAAACTCGCGGTTCTTTCGGATGGGAACTTAAAATAAACGAGGTCCCGTGTCACGGAGGGCTTGACACGATAAATTAAAAAACCCTGCTGTATACTGTCATCAGCGCAACGCAGAGGCAAAATTTCTGCACCATCGCCTATAGCTGGCGACGTCTCGATATAATTGAAATATTTTTGACTGGGACGTTAAACACCATTACTCAACTCAACTCAACTCAACTCGTACCAGTCCATGTTGAATTCAAATCCAAAAATCAAAGTAAAAACTTAGAAAACTTGAAAATTCAGTTGAACATGTGATCTTTCGCCAGGTGGTCAAGAAGGGTAAACGCCTCTTGCTTAGTTAGCTTACCATCATGTGCGTGTGAAATCAAATTTGAAGGAATATACAAGTATGAGGGGGCACCCAAAAAAAGATGGATTCCAAATCCCGTGTTGTTGTAACTTGTTGCATTTTGATATTATTTCATTAATTTTAATATTATTTGGTACATTTTGCATTTTTAGATTTGTGCAGTATTTAGTCTGTTACTGAACCAGACGTGGAGTCAGGGGTGGCCGGGAAGATATAACCACCCATTTATAATGTATCAGCGTTTTCTTAACTGTCGGGTATGTATAAGACATTGTATAATACAGGCCTGTCGAAAGTTAAACACTAAGCTAACGAATCAATGGCGAATCTGTAGCCTCGACCCTTCGTTATATATCGTAAGATTTTGGCAGGTGCTATCTGTCTCTTGTCAGCTTTTCGATCACAAGCTATCCAGATATCAGCCACTTGGCAGCCGAGCTTCGGCTCCTGTTCGATAGCACAGTGTTAAACTTTCGACAGGTTTCGACTTTGTGGTAAAGACATGTATAAGATCTTTCAGATCGCCGACTTTTAGTTGACGCATCGCCGGGCACGCCCACAATGTTCCGACAAAGGCCGCCATCACGGTACCAAAGCAGCGTCATGGCAACTAATGACGTACTAGTGTCAGTGACGTCATTAAACTGCCGAGTTTTCATTCTTTTTGCGTGTAATTCAAGCATGCCGACCCGTGTCGGAACATTGTGGGCGTGGTCAGCGATACGCCAATTCGCTTTATAACGCTTTGTTTCGTGTCAATGAAATTGCGTCTTTTTATTCGCGCTATAGCACATTTCGTTTACAGTTTTGACGTCTCTCTTTTGTAATAACAATTGCGTTAAATCAGTTTGTAGAGCACTCGCTTCGTATGTGGGAGGTCGTGGTTTCGAACCCCGGCCGGATCTGGCTAAGACTTGAAAGTTCTTTCGCCAAGTCCTTGACATTTAGAAATTAAACTCGCAGAGTCCTTAAGGCGTGACACGTTAAAGAACCTACCCTGTACATTGCCACGAACGCATCGCACTGAGGTAAAAATTCTGCCAATGCAACTATAACTGGTGACGTCTCGATATAAGTGACATTCTTTAATGGGACGTAAAACACCATTCAATCGATCTTTCGCGTTTATTTCAATTTGCGTTATACATATGCTATAATATAATGCCTTCTTCCTCTCTATCACCCACCTATAGCAGGGCTCAACATGGCTTTTTTAATCAAAGAGCCAGCGTTGCTCATTATCAAAATTTCCCAGGTGCCAATCAAAACTTTAAGTCGCCAAAAGTAAAATGTTAAAGGAAATTTAAACAGTTGTTTTTATTACAAACTAGTAAACAGTCAGTCATATTTTTATGACAGAATGTTTTTAGCCAAATTGGCAACTTATATAAAAATCCAAATTTTAGTTGCAATGGCTCCTATTGTAGGCGTAACTTTTAGCTGTGTATAACTGATGACGTCTAGATATAAGTGACATATTCTTGACCGAGAAGTTAACCCCATTCAATCGATCACTATATCTGAATGAAATGTCAAGCGGAAAAGTCAACATTGTTTGCTTGTGATTATTTACGTTTGCTAACTGTATAGTTTATTTCATTTTTTAAAGACTTTAGAATGCGGCAACCGACAAACCTGTGACCTGAGAACAATCTGTCCGTTTGTGCCGCCATGTCAAAGAACGCATGCCTGTGTGTCTAGTAAGTTAGCATACGGTACAGGCCTGTCGAAAGTTAACGAATCAGTTCCGAATCGATCTCTCGTTAGCTCGGCTATTTTCGGCAGATATGAATCAGTTCCGAATCAATCTCTCGTTAGCTCGGCTATTTTCGGCAGCTGCTGTCTATTTCTCTATAGCTGTTCGGCTAATGACTTTTCATATATCCACTTGACAGCTAAGCTGAGACGTCTGTTCGTTATTTCTGTGTTAAACTTTCGACAAGCCTGCACTATACCAAGTTATTGTTAGTATCCACGCGTCATTAGTTCAAACAAGTTATTTCAGTGAAATAGGAATCCCCTGTCAGTTACACTTATGCTCAAAGGGCCATAACTCCTGTGAAAATGAGCAAACCAAGTCAGTTTTCTTATCTATGTTGATCTTTGTGCCAAGTTTTTGTAAAATAGTGCTTCATAGTTACGGAGAATTACTCCTGTGACACCACTGCGGTAGCTCAGTTGATAGAGGGAAAGATATAAGCTGTCAAAAAGATGGCGAGATAGAGCTCCAACGAGGGACCGAGATGAGCGTCCGATTCGGCACTAACTCGTTAGCTTAGTGATAAGATTTTAACAGGCGTATACTGCAAGATACTGCACGGGTAGTTTATATTTGCGGTGTACTAATTTTGGCTTATTTTGCGGTTCAATGTTTGTAACACGCATAACATAATAATATATTATATATTCTTGAGCTTATAGTCAGTTTCATCAAATCCGCGAATATTACAACCCGTGAAAATGTAGGATATTACAAATTACAAAACCGCGAACATTTGAACCCGTGAAATTGTGTACATTTACTGTACATGTTTTTTATTTATATCATTAGTTTTTTATATCCTATTTTTGTAGCAATTGGATTACCGAGACCTGGAGCATGTCCACCACCAGGCGACTTGACCAGAGGTCAACCATATAATATACAGTGCTATGGAGACGCCGGATGTAATGACCCAGAACTGTGTTGCCATAGCTACATAAACAGTTATTGCTACGATCCTGGTTTGATAACTATAGGATAACAATTATAAAGACTGTAAAGTTTATAACCCGTGAAGCAAGCAAAATCTCGAAAATGATTAAAAAATTAACAACATACATTCTGTTTGGCGTACAATTCTTGTATACAATACACAATCTATAAACGCAAACAACTTCCGGTGTACTCCGAAGCGATTAAGTCGTGTTCCTCGAAGCAAGAGATTTCCTGGCACAAAACGGATTACACCAATGGTCGATTCACGGGGGTAATCCTGATACACCGTATTTCATTTACGTCGGAGTATTCCGTCGGTTTTAATTTACGTCCGAGTAAAATCATACATTTTTGGTCGTTACGTTTTACGTTAAACAGAAGAGATGACTATTTTTAATATAACTTCATTAAAATGAAACTTTAAGAGAAAGCAAAAAGTAAGTCACATTATATTTGATGATATTGAACTGCCTCATATACTGCCACTCGGCAGTCGAGCTTTAACCCCTTTCCGGTGTTTAACTTTCGACAGGTCTGTACTGTATATCTTCGCAGCTCTTCGATCATTCGACAACCGTACTTCGGCTCGTTTTCGTCAAAAATTCGTTTAGAATTTCGACAGGTCTGTACAGTAACTAGTGTTTATGACAAATAACCTTGATTGCATTAAGTTCAAACGGTGTAAGAACAGACCTGGCGAAATTTTAATGCTTAGTTAACGAAAATCAGTCAAATTCGACGAGATATGGTTAACTAATGACAAAAAACTGTCTATAGATAACGGGTGTCGAGATAAAGGTTACTAGGAGTCGAGATGAGTTGTCGATTCGGCACTTATTCGTTAGCTGAGTGTTAAACTTTTGACAGACCTGTACTATAAACAACATCTTTAAATTACGTTCTATAATAGTTCCAAGTTTATCGCACCAGATGATAAACAGAAAAAAATCTTCTTACGCATTACATGCATTTAAAAACACAAATAGCTTTGATCGAAATATCCTCAACTGATTGGTGTGTTGACATAACTTTTCTCAACCATACAGACATGCAAAAAAGGATAATTTAATACCTGTAATACTGGCCCTAGCTTTAGATTCACCATTCTTCATTTAGACCACTGGTAGCATGCTCTTTTAGTATGTGGGAGGTCGTGGGTTCGAACTCTGACAAAGTCTGATCAAGATTTGAAAATAAGTGGCGAATGTGCTTTCGCCAAGCACTCGACAGCATTTATAAATGGGAGTCATACGGTCCTTCGGAAAAAGCTAAACGCTCAGCAAACACATTGGCTGTATATCTCGATCTCGACAATTGATCCGTCACTCGGTCATTAGACATCCGAGTTTCGACTCTACATTGTTATGAGATATTTCAAAGCTGTTTGTGTTTACAAAATGCATGTAATGGGTTAGACAACCGAAAAATGTAGAGAGAGACATAACTACATATGTTTATATGTATCACTGTGGTACAGCGTACACGGGATATTAAAGCATAAAATGAGCAAAACAGCCAGTGTAAACAACACCAGCGTGAGTCGAAAGCCGATTTTTGACTTATCTGTTCATTTTAACATGTGATGGTGTATTGGGGCATCAATCGGACACATAAATGATTCTATTGAAATAGTTAACTGCATCTGATACACTGTTTAAACTTTAAAACAAATTGATAAAGCGCAAGTGCTCACCTGTGATTTTGCCGTCGCCGGGAGTTTCTGTTCAATATTTCAATTTTCACTTCTTGATTAAAAATTCTGAAGCGTACAATTCCTCTAGGATGTTAAGAACTACATGTCGACCAAATTTCAGCTCAATGTATTGCTAAATAAAGGAGCAGGAGATGTTGAAAGATCGACGTGGTGTACTGGGAATTGATTCTCATCACCGGTTTAGTGTACTGGGAATTGCAAAATTACGGTTACCGGGAATCGTGTATAACATTATTTTCAAGTCCCAATTTTTAAAGAAATTGGGGTTGTGAATGTATGATACAGTTTGTATGCATGGTGCATACATTAATAAATAAGTTTCACTGTGAAAGTTTATATTTGGTGTTCATAGTAAAGGCTCTAACCTTGATTTCAAAATTGAATTAGGTAGATCGCCAATATTAAGAGACATAGAGTGATTCCATATTTCATTAAAATGTTTAACACTTAAGGATATCCAAACTAATATGGTATCCACACTAGGAAAATATGACCTTCGAATTTAAAAGTAAAAATGTGGGTTGTGGGATTTAAACGCAACAGAAAGGCCCTTGTTCTAGAAGGTCTGTCATTGATGCAAACCCAGAAAAGGTCAATAAAGTTTATGATATTGTTACGACTGACAAGCGAGTTACAGAATGGTATGTAGCCAGTTGGCATTTCACAGGGAATATATGTATTACATTTAATTCTGACAGAAAATCATGCAATGAGAAATGCTTTCAGTTGGGTACCAACTTACCAAGGCATCTGACAATTGGTCAGAAGCACATCAAGTGCACTTTGTTGTGTGCTTTTTTCAGAGATAAGTTACTATGGATTAAACGTGGGTTTATCAATTCACCCCAGTGGCCAAAGTTTACACTTGATCACCCTGAAAAAAGACCAACACTGTTACATCAGCTGGAGAGGGTATGACCTCGGCTTCGAGTGATGCTGATCATAATCTGGTGGTAGGTTATCTCCAAAAGGGACAAACAATCAATGACACACACTATTCATCACTTATGATGCAGTTACGGAAAATTATTAAATTCAAGAAATGACGGAAAGCTCAGTAAAGATGTGCTGTTCCGCTAAAAGTAGCCTATTTAAATCAGACAAATCCTAGAAAATGATAGTGAAACTGCAGCCAGTTGGTGCTTGGTATATGTGTAATACCTTATTTTTATTATTATTATTATTATTATTATTATTATTATTATTATTAGAGGTGGTCTTTACGTTAATGCCACTAGACTCAAAAAGACAATATAGGCATTATAGAAACATGTATGTAGAATGTGTAGAGTTTTTTTATATCTCATTTTACGAGGGACCATCCTAGTATCCCATTTCCCATTGAGAGGCCGCGGTTGCCTAATGAATAAGACATCAGTCTACAAAACAAATCCAGGGTCTCTCACCGCTGTGTGTTCGAGTCCCACTCAGACCACATGCGGGAAAGTGATTTTTCCTTGCCGTTGGCCTTTACTGGTTTACCTGGTATTAGTATAATGTGCCTGGGGTGTGGTACGCTTGTCTGCGGCATACTGACTCTGTGAGCTAGCACGTTAAAGTCGCCATGAGTGCGCCCTAGTACAAAGCAGATCATAAAACACACTCGCACTTCACATGCATACACGAACTTGTTCATAGATTAATTAAATTAATAGTTCTCGTCGCGAATAGCTGGAAAATTGCTGATGCGACGTTAACCAACCAACTAAACCATTTCCGATTGTCCGACACGGCCATTATTTTTGTGCCTTGTTTCAATACATGTTTTATACCCGGATACAAAATTACACGCGTATCGAGGTGTAAGTATAGTTTAAAGCACTTTTTGCAGAGCGTAACGGAATACATATTTTTGAGTTGCACAACCGATATTAAGGAATTAAAAAAATGTATATAATATTTTACCAAGTGCATTATTTCTGAAATGCTATGGTTATGATAAACTTAAAAGTCCAAAAAATGGCAGTATCTAAAAACTGGAAATTTTGAATACATGTAGATGAAATTTGAGCTTTCATCGTGGATTTGCAGAAAATCGAATCGGTTGACATTAGGATTTTTTCTATATTATTTGATAAATCTATATTTGCTTTCTGAACACATTAATTTATAAAATTTATCGAGCGGATTTTTGACAACCAAAGCATCAGTATACGGCGCCTTGTTGAAGCGTTTATGTCAAAAGGTGAGTTTCTTTTGCGTCTAAAGACTGTATACGAGATTTTGGTACAATAATATGAGCCAGACAATAAAGTCGTCAGTGGATAGGGCCTCCCCTAGGCCAAAGAAGGTTAAAAAGCATTAGTCTACTGACAAGGTGATGACCACAGTATTTGTGGACGCAAAAGGTGTTATTGTGTGTGACTTTTAACCAAAGAGAGGTACAATGATAACTGGAGTGCACTATGCAAACTTGCTAGACCACACGAGAACTGATATCTGTGAAACCGCCGCAACAGGACAACGCAAGAGTACACAGTTGCAAAGTTAAAATGATGGCTGCGGGGCGAAATACCACATTCTGCCTAGCTCGTAGCGACTTCTTCTTTTCCCAAAATTGAAAAATGATACCTGAGGGCGTCATTTCAGGTCTGACCAAGAAGTCATGAAGACAGTTGAGGAGTGTGTCAATGGAAATGACCCTGTCTTTTTCAGATCTGGGGTGATGGATAAGTGCATCACACTAGAGGGCACTGAATTACATTAAAAAGAAGAGGTGGGTCTAATCCGGAAAAAAGGTTAAGCTGGTTTCTTATTGATTGGCCCTCGTAGTGGAAGCGCGTGGCCTAGTGGTTAAGGCGATGGACTCGTGATTCGAAGGTCGTGGGTTCGATCCCTGGACCGGGCGATGTGTTGTGTCCTTGAGCAAGACACTTAATTTCACGTTGTTCCAGTTCACTCAGCTGAAAAATAAATGAGTACCAGCAAAATGCTGGGGGTTAACCCTGCGATGGACCGGCGTCCCATTCAGGGGAGAGTCTTGTACTCTCAGTCGCTTAACGCCACCGAAACCGGGATAAGCTCCGGCCTGATGGGCCTAATGGCTCGGGACAGACTTTAACTAACTTTAACTATGAACTATGTTTTACATGTTAAAAATGAAAAAAATGTGTTATATTGTTAAAACTTTTTATTTATAAATCAGTTTCAAGACGTTTGATTTTACTCTCGTCTCATTTGTGGATCTGTTTTACACCAGATACCTCCTTTCGACGACTGTCTCATCTTGACCTTTGATATAAATAAGTCATATTTTAGCTGGTCGATTTGATCTAATGACATTGGGTTAAATATTTTAAAAGATTTCTCAAATTGTAATCTTCATTTTCCTGCTCAGTTCCAAACTACAAAGTTTTTATTCTTTACTTTCACTAGTTGCATTTGCTATGACACTGTCAAACTTTAACAATTTAAGAACGGATTATATTTTGACATTACACATGGACCTTTGTAATGGTTTAGTAAACACTTGGATCTCTCTCAATCTACATATATCGGGGAAATATGTGTTTAAGACGTGGTCTATGTATGTTTCATCTTCATCTCGTCTATAATCACTGTGTTGATTCTACACCGGTCACGAATGTTTGGACCAACTTCCGTTTTCAGGTCGCCTCGCTTCGATATTCATAAACAGAAGACATGGAAGCATTTTTACCTGATTAGGTGATTGTTCTGTACAGGAATTGGATAGATCTATGTTTGAGACGGTAAGCTAATTTAGTACTTACATTTCTGACAATTGATAAACTTGACTAAAGGATATATTCCGAGATAAATGTAACAAAATTAGGCCCATAAGTGCACCTAGTCAAGAAAAACACGATAAATACGTATTTTTGTGTCAAAAGGTGTATGGGTTCTTTGCTAAATCATTCCCGAAACTTTCTCATATACCTAGCTTTTGTCTACATTTAACGTTTTGCTATTTTATGATAGAAAATGGAAAATATCAACACCGAGTCAAAACGCCATGTTATGGTTTGGATAATGATGTGTGCACGGTTTGGATAATATATAAACATTTCTTGTGTACGGGTTGGATTCTAAACCCGTGCATATTTTTTTATTGCAGATTGAAGGATGGACAGATTCACTTGTTATTACTGCGTTTTTGGAGCAAGCAATTTTAAAACCATAATAGACCACACATCAAAGTGCCACAAAAACGATTATTTAAAAATTAGAAGCCTTGAACTGAATTTAGAAAGCGGAAAACTAGGCTACAGAACTCACGATATCATCTGTTTCTAGGAATAGTAGAATTGAAGTGAAAAGTGATGACCCGGGAAATCTTTGTATTCGTGTTATTTCTGATGAGGAAAAAGTTCTTTAAATCAAGCGAACGTTTTCCACAGTCCTCTTGCCAAAAAAGTGAAAAGGGTGGATGATAGTGAAAAACAGTGTTCAGATGAGACGCAGATTGAATGTGATTTGGATATAATGGAAATTGATGACAGTTTTGAACAGGAAAACGAAGATGAAACGGCATTAATCAAACTAGTTCCTTATGAAAGACACGACTGATTCCTCAAGTTCTGCTTCATATTTAGACTTATACCTGAATTATGACGCACACGAAAGGCTACATTTGAAACTTTATGACAAACGTGATGACTTCAATTTTTCTATTGTCAACTTTCCTTTTCTATGCAGCAATATACCTGCTTCTCCTGCTTATGGTGTATTTGTTTCCCAATGTAATACGCTATGGTAGAGCTTGTTCCCACTACGGGGACTTTGTACAACGAAGTAGGCTGCTTGCAAATAAATTGTTGCCTCAGGGATATTGCAAGCATAGGCTTATCAAGGCCCTCAAAAAGTTTTATGGCCGTCATCACAGTATTGTTGATAAGTTTGATGTTTCTGTGTCCAGGATTGCCCTGGATATATTTGACGTCTCATAGTTCCATGTTCCTTTCACACAATTTTGATTTAACATGTGGCGGGTGTAGCTAGCTAAATAGGAGGTGCTTACTCTTCCGGAGCACCCGGCCTCACTTCCCTGGTGAAAGTTCACGTGTCTAACCTAACTTGTCAGTTCCAAAGTTTTTACTTTGCATCTGGATTGTGATTCGGACATGGATTAGTATGTTTGTTTTTGATTATGTTCTTATAACATTAAAAAGTATGGTATTATTGACATTTGGCAAAACTTCAACACACTACTAAGTAGAGATGAATTTCCGATGGATAATATTGCTTTTCTGTTGTTTGCCGATGTTGTTAAGTGATACAGTAATGATAATTTCAGTTTCCATGAGGTACGACGAAAAAGTGTCGAAATTCTGGAGAGTTTGATACAATTTTGTTCATACTATACTTGTAACTTGTAAATGAGTGATAGTTTTGCAGTTTTAATGGATTATTACTTCGCGTCAGCAATTTTCCGGCTTTTGCAATGACCACAACGTTCATACAGATAACAAAAGTCAATGTGACGCAGTGTAATGCATGTGAATCGGTGTAGCTGTGTATTGTGTGGTTTCGTCTTGTACTAGGGTGCATTCTGGGCAACTATAAGTTGTCGGTTCACAGGACAGTAGATGCAGACATAATTGTCGTAGTTGTAATAATTCGTTTAAATAGAACCTATCTATTTCATTTATCAATGCCCATTAGAATCGAAAGTTTAATATGTCTAAATCTGACAGTAAAGCGATTTGAAATCAACCCGCTGGTGATTCGAAATTTGATGTATGAGCTTCACATAGAGGAACAAACTGTACACTTTCATTTATCCCAACCGTACAGTTGCAGCTTCTGGACTATATCCAAACACGTATCGTAAACAGTAAACTAGGTCACAAATTCGATCAAATTTTGCAGTTAAATCAAAGTACTGAAGGTACTGAAGCATCAGCTAAACTGAGCAATTTGATAAAAAAAATGTGCACTTGAAACTGAGATTTGTCTAATGAATCAGTAACAAATGAAAATCATGCAAATAATAGATACTGTGATCGGGAAGCTTCTAACAACAAGTCTGCTTTTTATGCAAGTTGTTAGGTTCTAACATATAAATATGTTACAATGGTCAAAATGGACATGCCATGCAATGTTTATCAATTGAGTAAACTAAGTAATTCGCATAAATATAAATTTTCAATTTTTCAAAAACCAAGAGAGGCTACTAAAGACCCGACCCCAAATCTGAGTGAAATATCTCAAGCGTAACGGAAAAAAGTCCAGAGAAACCATCATTTTGATAAAATTCACAAAGTGAAAGGGGCATAACTCCATTAAAACGCAGTTGACTGGAAGAAAATCCAAACTGGATCTATAATCACCACCATCATTATCACTCCTCATATCACATTTTGATCATCAACATGAAGATATCATCATCATCGTCGTCATTAGCAGCAGCAGTAGAACCCATGCCATGACAATCACCACCACCATTATATTAATCATATTCAGAAATCCTAATGTTACATCATTAATATGGTCACATCATCATCATAGCTCTTCGTGTCACATAATTATCATCATTATCAGCAGCAGCAGTACTGAATGTCATCATCATCATCATCATCATGTCACATCATCAGCATGAGGACATTGGGTTTGTATCATCATCATCATCATCGTGAATTATTATCATCATCGACAGCAGCAGAACTGAATGTCATCACCACCATCATCATCATCATCACCACCATCTTCATCATCATCATCATCATCATCATACTATCGGCAGTGCTCAGCAGTACTGAATGTAATCATTGCCACCATCATCATCATCGGTAGCAACAGAACTCATGTCACCATCATAATCATCATCATAGTTCGTCATGTCACATCGTCATCATCACCATCATCAATCATAGCAGCAGAGCTTATTTTCATCACCATCACTATCATCTTCTTCAACACGATAATCATTATCATCATCGGCATCAACAGAACTCATGTCATCACCATCATCAACATCATTATCATATCTCCTCGTGTCACATCATCATCATGGTGACATCATCATCATATCTCCTCATGTCACATCATCATCATCATCATCATCATTATATCTCCTCATGTCATATCATCATCATCATCATCGGCAGCAGCAGAACTGAATGTCATCATCATCATTATTATTGTCATCATCTTCACCAGATCATCATGCCACATCATCATAGACATAGTGTCATCATCACAAAAAAAACTTTCACCATGACCAGCTATTTCCCTTGACTTGCAATTGACACATTAACCATTGTTGAAGTCATTAATTTTATTCATTGAATTCACAATTAATTTGAAAAAAAAATAAAAATAAAACCTTTGTTTTAGAAATAATTTAAATGTATTTAAAATTATAGTTGAATATATATAAATTGTCCAAGTGAGCTTCAAAAGCCTGAATTGGTATAAACCATCCTGACACAATAAGCTAATAATCTGTACCTCCCAATTACAGAAGTTGTCCAGGCAACTGTCTCTTTTAAAAAAAAGTTTGTTGACAAGAATTGTGTACAAAAAGGGGAAATATTTCTGAATACAATTAATTGAAATTAATTGATTATTATTTAGACAACTAAAATGTTACAATAAAATTACTTTGAATTTAAGAGAAACTGTAAGAGGAGTTGAGTTCACAAAGTAGGTACCCCCATTCTAATACTTGCTAAAAAGTGACTAAGTTTCAAAGTCTGGAAATGGAGAAAAAATCTTGAAATATTTCCATAAAGTCAGGTGCACATCTTCAATATATATAAACATCCTGTGAAGTTTTAAGGCTTTTGGTTGAAAACTGTAAGAGGAGTTGAGTTCACAAAGTAGGTACCCCCATTCAAATACTTGCTAAAAAGTTACTAAGTTTTAAAGTCTGGAAAAATGGGGAAAAAAATCTTGAAATATTTCCATAAAGTCAGGTCACATCCTCAATATATATATCAACATTCTGTGAAGTTTCAAGGCTTTTGGTTGAAATCTGTAAGAGGAGTTGAGTTCACAAAGTAGGTACCCCCATTCAAATGCTTGCTAAAAAGTGACTAAGTTTCAAAGTCTTGAAAAATGGGGAAACATCTTGAAATATTTCCATAAAGTCAGGTGCACATCCTCAATATATATAGAAACATTCTGTGAAGTTTCAAGGTTTTTGGTTGAAAACTGTAAGAGGAGTTGAGTTCACAAGATTGGTACCATATTTTCCCCGTCCTTAGTTTCTGTTCTACTTCACCAACGGTGCTCTAGAAATCGGAAGAACTTAAGAAAGCACAATTTAACTGTTTTGTTTGTTTTCCTGCATATTATGTGAAATAAAGTAATATGGCTTCATGAAAACCATGGATTAAACTACTGACAACAACTTTAATCGGATATCCACTGTAAAAACGATCTAATAAGGACTTGTAACAAGGTAAATAAATTTTATCTGAAAATTTCAAAACATCGTTTTTTCAGTTTTGTTTAGATTTTGATTTCAAGTTGTTCTTTCTTGCGATTTATTTTGTTGATTCAAAATAAACAACTGGAAAGGTATTTAAATGAACATTGATGATGAAAATGTCTGTCTTCGGAGACATATGGTGAGAAGTGGAGTGTGTGCGGAAGATCGGAAGTATGTAGCAGAGATTCGAGAATAAAGCATGTCGTTTTTATAAACTGATAACTGAAAAGGACAGGGTGTCATGGTCATTTTAAAAGGGGCAAGGGTGTACTGGACTAAAAAGGTTAGTCACTACGCTATGTGAATACATTTGAGCAGGGGCATCGGGTGTCAAATGCAGGCATGCCCCCAAACACATGGCTAATTTGCATACGAACTACGGTATCGATATCCTACACAACTTCACGAGTCACAAACGATTTATCAACATAGCCGATAACTTGTAAATAAACTTCTTCTTTCAGTTTCGTATCACATTTTTGGGAATAATCTTTGATTTCTACTTTTTTGTTATGCATAATTTCGCTACCGGCAAACTGACAGGAATGAATTTTAATACCCAATGAAAGCGGGGAAATCCTCGTGACGTTATGATGAATATTAATGAACCAGGTCGGGATATCCCAAACACGAAATATTATTGACAACAATTTTTAAGATAATATATATATAATTTATCATCAAATGTGATCCATGTTTAAAGTTATTTAACTTAAAAACTGTTTGATGAGCATACTTTGTGTTTATTTATCGATGTCACTTTGCGTAAATTAAAAAAATCCAATATGGCGGCGACTGTAAAACAACCACATGTACAGCACTGTAGGTCAAAAAGAAGAACGTCGGCGGGACATTTTTGTTGGGTTTTCCGAGGGGCGTATACTTAATGGATTTTTATGGTTTTTATCTTAAAATTATCATACAAAAGTAAGAATTAAAATAATATATCCAGCAAAAACAATTACGGACTAATACGCGTATGAATACATTTCAGATCGGCACATGTGTACATGATGAAAACATTGCTTTCGTAACTTTCCGGGAGACCCAATCACTCAGATTAGAGTTTATACATACCTGGGATACCGTATATGGAAATTCCCGTAATTTCAGTCGAAACGAAGGATTTGATTGGCTGTCAAGGTGAAATGAGAGCGGCGCTAAATACGAAAAAATCCAACGATCGCTATAAAGCATTCAGCATGGCTGATGCTTTAAAAAGGTCCCGGAGTGTAGACAACGGGTGATATCAGCAGAATGTATATTATATTCAAACTACACAAGATGAATAGCAACACTAGTTATCTATGTTATTAAAATTTATCGTTCTGAAGTCTATCAGTGTTGACCACGGTGATACAGAATGCACGCATAAATTAAATTCTGTGGACTAAATGGGCGTTAATCCTTGTTGTAGCAACTCATTCGCATGTGCAGAAATGTCAACGATGATATGCACTCACTATTTTGTATAATAAAGACTAAGTAACAGAATATTTACAACGTAGTTGAACGTACCGCTTTCAGGTCTCCGCTTCGCAACTAAACCGGAAGTTGGTCCAAACATTCGTGACCAGTGTAGAATCAACACAGTGATAATGCATTATTAATAATTACAGATGTTGAAGATTTTCACTAGATAATTAATTGTTTTGTTTGTCATTGAAAAGGAAGTATAAATTCTATATAAATTCATTAAAACATGAAAATCGCACAGCTGGCAAGATATTTGAATCCTCAATTCCCAGTACACCTACTTCCTCCTAAATTGCCAATACCCAGTACACCTTTTTGCAATTCCCAGTACACCGCATGTTATCCTCCAACGTCTCCTGCTCCTTTATATCTCAATACATTGAGCTGAAATTTGGTCGACATGTAGTTCTTAACATCCTAGAGGAATTGTACGCTTCAGAATTTTTAATCAAGAAGTGAAAATTGAAATATTGAACAGAAACTCCCGGCGACGGCAAAATCACAGGTGAGCACTTGCGCTTTATCAATTTGTTTTAAAGTTTAAACAGTGTATCAGATGCAGTTAACTATTTCAATAGAATCATTTATGTGTCCGATTGATGCCCCAATACACCATCACATGTTAAAATGAACAGATAAGTCAAAAATCGGCTTTCGACTCACGCTGGTGTTGTTTACACTGGCTGTTTTGCTCATTTTATGCTTTAATATCCCGTGTACGCTGTACCACAGTGTGTATAGTAGCTGCCGAAACACTCGCAAAATAACACAGCTGACGAGGGGACGAGATGAACTGCCGATTCGTCACTAATTCGTTTACTTAGTGTTAAACTTCCGACAGGTCTGTAATGAGCAAAACGGCGTAATATTCCTTTATGATTTACAAACGAGTCCCACATCACGTTTCACCATAATTATTCCCCGATTAATTTGATTTTAAATACATCAAGATTGACCGTTTATCTGAACGGCCTATTGGTCAGCAGTTTAACGGTGATAACATTATCTTATAGTTGTAATAACTTCTCCGGACAAAATCTGGCCGGCCATCATATGACCTCACAGCAGTGTACGTGCATTTTAACTGTAAAACGTATGTTGAAATTTTGTAATCACATTTCATGGAGTTCTTCAAAATGGTATGTTGTAAAACGTTGACTGAACTGATATCCAAAATACGGACCTGATTGAGGTTTTTCTTGGAACACAGCACGTCCTCAGGATTCAAGGAACACAGCACGTCCTCAGGATTCAAGGAACACAGCACGTCCTCAGAATTCAAGGAACACAGCACGTCCTCAAGATTCAAGGAACACAGCACGTCCTCAGGATTCAAGGAACACAGCACGTCCTCAGAATTCAAGGAACACAGCACGTCCTCAGAATTCAAGGAACACAGCACGTCCTCAGAATTCAAGGAACACAGCACGTCCTCAGAATTCAAGGAACACGGCACGTCCTCAGAATTCAAGGAACACCGCACGTCCTCAGAATTCAAGGAACACGGCATGTCCTCAGAATTATTGCTTTTTTTAATCTCTAAAATCCAAGTTTAAAGTCTAGAGTGTAAAGACTAAGTTTAAAGTTAAAAGTCTGAGAAAAGTTTAAAGCCCAAGTTTATAGTCAAAAGTCTAAGTTAAGTTTTAAAGTCTAAAGTTTAAGTCAAAGTTTAATTTTAAGTTTAAAGTAAAAAGTCTAAGTTAAGGTTAAAGTCCAAGTCTAAAGTCTAAAGGTTAAGTCTAAGTTTAAAGTCTAAAGTTTAGGTTAAAAGTTTAGGCTTAACTTCTAAGTCTAAAGTTAAAGCCAAAGTTTAAGTCTTACGTCTAAGTTTTAAAGTCTAATGTCTAAGTTTAAATAAAAGTCTAAGATAAACTTTAAAGTCTAAAGTATAATTTCAAGTCTAAGTTTAAATCTAATCTCTAACATTAAGTCTAAGTTTAAAGTTTAAGTCTGAGTTTAAAGTCGAAAGTCTAAGTTCAAATGTAGGTTTAAAGTTTAAGTCAAAGTTGAGATATTAAGTTTAATTTTAAAGTCTAAGTTTAACTAAAACTTTAGGTCTAAGTTGAAAGTCTTAACTCTCAGTTTAAAGTCTAAAGTCTCGGTTTAAAGTCTAAGTTTAAAGTCTAAGATTAAGTCTAAATTTAAAGTCTACAGTCTTAGTTTAAGTCTTAAGTTTCAGACTAAAGTTTCAGTTTAAAGTCTAAAGTCAAAATTTAAAGGTCTAAAGTCAAAATTTAAAGTTAAAGGTCTAAAGTCAAAATTTAAGTCTAAAGCTAAAGTCTACAGTCTAAGTGTCAAAGTTTAAGTGTAAATTTTAAGTCTAATGTCTAAGTAATACATCAAATTTAAATCTCCAAACAAATCATTTCTAATTTTTATCGTTGACGCTAATAGCATATCCAAAGTCTAAGAATAAGAACAAGTCTGCTTTCAAAACCCAAACCAGTCAAAATCCAGGTCTAGTCAATATGTCGAGTATGGATTTTTTAAGCATGCCCATAATTTTACTCGCCTTTTTTCTAGTCCCAGATTGAAGCAATAAGTTCATATTCAAATCTAGGCCTAGTGAAAACGGCAAGTCCGGATATCCCGACATGCCCATAACTTTACTGTCTATTTTTCTCGAATTATCTCGTCTGTGGTTGCAACAAGTTATTTTCCAATCCAGACCTAGTCTGAAATGGAACACAATACATGTGTACTATCCCAATCCAGTTCTAATCAAGACGGCAAGTCTTTCCTTTTCTCTCGAATAATCTTGTCTGAAATTGTAGCAAGTTATATCTAAATCCAGGCCAAGTCTGAGATTGAAACATTTAACATATATACTATCCCAATCCAATTCTAATCAAAACGGGCAGTCTAAATTTCACGACATGCCCCCTGAAATTGCAAATCAAGACCCAGTCTGTGGTTGAAACATCTCAATATATGATAAAGCCTAGCCTAAGCGTCAAGTCTGGATTTCCCGACATGCCGATAACTTTACTCTCCTTTTTTCTCGAATCATCTCGTTTGAGATTGATTTATATATATCTCAATCAAGTTAAGAGATTATCTGTAATAGCTGTCAGGGTTAGTTCATCCGTATTGGTGATAAACTTAGATTTCGGAATCAAAACTAATGATGAAGTTAAATAGTAATCATGCTAAATCGACGAGTCAGTGCGTTCAAACCAGTAAAATGAGGTAAGTAAAACTATTTATTTATTTATTTATTTATTTATTTATTAAATCTTATTCATTTCTTCATCAATTAAATATAATTTTAAATTTTTTTCCTAATAATTCATTCCTAATCACTTGTAAATTTATTTATTTATTTATTTATTTATTTATATAAATTTTTTCTTCATTACATTTTGTCCAAATAATGCATTTCTAATCTCTCGTGACTGGCATACTTGGAATGATGCAATACTGCATGCATTTTAAATCTTGATCCTGATAAAATTCAGTCTTTTTTCAATTACTCTAGCTCCAGTTTCAGAATCCTGAAATTTTCGTTAACTTAAATCTGGAAAATTCGAAATCTAAATAACTTTGTTTTTTCTCAAGGTACTTAAGGCGATATTTTGAAGAAACCATTGCGGTAGCTCAGTTGGTAGAGTGCTTGCTCCGTAAGTGGGAGATCGTGGGATCCCCGGCTGGGTTTAACCCAAGACTTGAAAGTGGGTAGTGACTGCTCTTTCGCCAAGCACTCGGTATTACGAAATGAAAGTCGCGGTTCTTTCAGATGAGAATTTTTTTTTTTTTAAAAAAACGGGGTCCCGTATCACGGTGGGCTTGGCACGATAAAGAACTCTGCTGTATAATGCCATCAGCGCAACGCACAGGCAAAACTTCTGCACCCTCGCCTTTAGCTGGCGACGTCTCGATATAAGTGAAATATTCTTGCCTGGGACGTTAAACACTATTACTCAACTCAACATTTTGAAGATGGTTCTCAGCTATTTAATTACATGAGCATCTCTATCTTATATTTTTGTTAAAAATTTGGTTGGTTGAATGTTACTTAACGTCGCATCAGCAATTTTTTCAGCCATTCGCGATGAGAACTATTTTATTAATCTCTATGAATTAATCTATCAGTGGCGTACCGCCCTATACGCAAAAACGCAAGTGCGTACACATAAATTGGTCACAAAAATTATTTTAAAATAAAAAAAAATACGAGAGAGAGTGTGTGTGAGTGTGTGTGTTTTCCAAATTTTCCGGCCAGTTTGTATGGAGCCGTTATCACCATGCCCCCTACAACAGCCACTGCCGAGAGAAGTTTCAGTGCGCTCTTATTTAAGGAGCACAATGAAAGAAGATCGCCTTTCATTTCTTGCATTAATGCACATACATCATGAGATGGACGTCGACTTAGAAACAGTTATTGACAAATTTAACGCCCAGAAGAAGAGGAAAGTTAACTTCGAATGACCAATAAATACTACCGGGTAATATACATTTAAAAAACGTGGGCTACGATTATTAAAATAATCTCAAAATCTTAAAAATTACTAATTTAGATTTCAATAAATTATGCATCATCATTTGTAATCGGAGCTAAAATCTGAAAATCTTTCAAATTATCAAACCAAAACTTTTTATCCATTTAAATCTATGATACAAACGCAGAGAACATGTGTGGTTAAACCTGGTACCCAACCTTCCACTCCCAAGGATCAGTAGGATCCGCATATTTAAAATTTGTAATTTAGCTCCAATTTGTATCAAAAATATAACGAGAAGGTATTGTGTATCTGTCTCAAAATGCAAGAAAAGCCGTTTTGAAGCATATAGATTTCAAATTTTCCGAAGGAGCATGCCCCCGGACCCCCCCCCCCCCCCCCGCGTCGTCGCGCATTCGGCGCTCCAAGTTTGCGTACACATATAATCAGGTCACGGTACGCCACTGTCTATGAACAATTTCGTGTATGCATGTGAAGTGCGAGTGTGTTTTATGGTCTGCCTTGTAATAGTGCGCACTCAGGGCGACTTTAACGTGCTAGCTCACAGAG
Source organism: Anadara kagoshimensis (assembly GCA_021292105.1). NCBI lineage: Eukaryota > Metazoa > Mollusca > Bivalvia > Arcoida > Arcidae > Anadara > Anadara kagoshimensis. The sequence continues at coordinate 35,673,428 of CM037863.1, read as the reverse complement.
TCAGTACGCCGCAGACAAGCGTACCACTCCCCCAGTCCATTATACTGATACCAGGTGAACCAGTAAAGGCCAACGGCAAGGGAAATTCACTTTACCACATGTGGTATGAGCGGGACCCGAACTCACTGCGGTAAGAGACCCTGGATTTGAAGACTGATGTTTAAAATTTGATTTACAGTGTTGTAAAATATTGCAAAAAATTGTAGGGTTTAAATTAACAAAAATCTCAATTAAAGGATGATTTTGAAACTGGAGGAAGTGTCATGTGCTACTTTTGAATATTTATACAACAATGCATTCAAAAGTAGCACATGACAATATTGTCATATACCACTCAGTTTTGAATGTATTTTATGATTAAATTCAAAAAGTGGTACATGTACATATGACATAAGGAACTTTTAAGTTAATACGACAACCAGTAAGTGTGTAATTGAATATATGATAAGTGTATTTCTGGTACTTCACCTTTAAAACTTGGGTCTTGGTATATGTGTCTGTCCGACGTCGGCGGATGGCCTAGCAGTTCATTCAGTATTATGAAGGTCCCGAGTCCAATTCCCAGTTTGGTCGCTATTTTTGTTTCCTATATGGGCTCGTTTGATCCTGGAAAGTTGTCGACTAACAGGTTGGTCCAGTAGTGGAATCTTGTGGTTTTGGTCGTTAAATAGAACAGAAGACAGGGAGAAATGTGGCGGACCTGGTTTGATTGGTGTCCGGGTCAGTCGGTAGTATTGAGAAGGTCCCGGGTTCGAGTCCCGGTTTGACCGCTGCATTTCCCCCTTTCCATATATAAGTGGAAGAACCCATCATACTTTTTCACGTTTACATGAATCCTAATTTTAAGTAAAGATTTCAATTCCCTTCCGTGTTAAACTTGATAACGGTATGTTGTCAAAATACAAATTTTTTATTATTATTATTATTATTATTATTATTATTACATGTATTATTTATTATTATTATTATTATATATACATTAGCTACTGTATGGAGGATAAATGTTGTTTCAGACTGAATACAAAACCTCTAATCTATAGCTTGAAAGAATGTGCAAAAATAGACCTGGATTCGGTTGTTCAAAGTCTGTTAACTTAATGAAAATTTTAAATGTTATGAAAATCAAAAATATTTTATACACAATTGCAGTTTTTAAATGAATTCTATTTGATAATAACAATGGTGTGTTATTAACTTTTGAAGAGAAATTTCAGAAATATTGTCTAAGCACAAAATACAAATTTTGGCTAACAAAGCTTTGAATAACTGAACCCTGATGTAGAAAACTCCTCCATTATTATTTTTTAATTAATTTATTTATCGTTTCAGATTACCTCCAATGCAATATATCGCCGCCATGTTGGGAGTCATCATATTTAGTTTCGTATTTTATCCAAACCGGAAGTTCGATCCAAATTCTAATCTCGTAAACTTTTTCCATTTATTGTCGTTTTCAACACATTTTGGTGCACAAGTATGGATAACATTTGTCGGAGGTAAATCTCTCTCTCTCTCTCTCTCTCTCTCTCTCTCTCTCTCTCTCTGGTTTCTACAAACTTTGAAATGATTCTGTTATTAGCTGCCAAATTTCCAAGATTTATCATCGGAAATGTATCTTTTTCAAAAATATTTTTTTTTACAAATTTACTAGTTATGTTACCTTTTGAAAGAAATTATGTGGAAATGAAGTCCTTTTTAAAGTATTTTTCGCAACTTGAAAAAAATCCCAGAAATTAGTAACCATTGGCAATCAGTTTGGCAACCAGGAATGGAAACGGAGTGTATATATTTGTATGTATCATTTGAAGAAAATCATTATGATCCCAAGCAAACAGTACACATTAGGTCTGTCGAAAAGTTGACAATTTGACCTAACGAATTAGTGCAGAGTCGACCGATCATCTCGACCCCTTGTTCCCTTCGACGACTTTTTTTAGCAACTGTCTCTCGGCTCAGTGGTAAGTCTGACAAGTCTGTAGTGTAAGCGACCCAAAACTGTCTAATACAGTGAATGTATTTTAAAAAAACTAACATTTGGTTAATGTCATGAGTATTTTGATGGTTTTAATCTGATGAAACGTGCACACAATAGTTTTGAGAGGGCAAAATGCCTGTCTAGACGCAAAAGTACATCCCTCGTTAAAATCGTATCGAGATGTAATAAAAGAAACAGATAAAAACTTCAACAATCTTATATAACGTCAGAAATGATTGTTTTTGATCGTGGAGTGATTTATTAAGTGCTTTGTAATTCAGTCAACAGTACAACCCTGTTGAAAATAAAACACTAAGCTAAGAAATCAGTGCCGACTCAGAGGCTGATCTTGGATCCTTGATATATTTTCGTTAGCTGCTACATGTATATATATCTAACGACTGATTTTCTGCTATTCCGGGAACCGATCTTCGACTTCTTTCCGTTCATGCAATGAGCTCAGTGATAAATCTTTCGACAATTTAGTGCTGTACATCCCCCGTTAACGAAAAGGAAACCATGGACGGATACTAAGTTGCCGAGATGTGAATAGCTTAAAACCGAACAGCGGCCGATAGATAGAAAGTAACTGTCGAACAGCAGTTGTCCTGCGAGACACACTAGTAACCAGCGAGGGGATTACACGAGCTGTCGATCACCGGCACCAATTCGTTAGACCAATGTTAAACTTTCGACAGCCCTGTATTGTATACGTGTACAATCAAGTAAGATAAAACTTCAACAATCTTATATAATGTCAGAAATTATTGTATTTGATCGTGAAATGATTTATTAAGTGCTTTGTAACTCGATATACAGTGCAGACCTGTCGAAAATTTAACACTAACTTGTGACTAACGCCAGGCAGCTCAACCCCCCCCCCCCCCCCCCCCCGTAAGCCTAAACTAAAACTCGATGCTATTTAATATCTCTAGCTATCAATATATTGGCCCTTCGACCCCGCAGTCGAGCTTTTTGTTAGCCCAGTGTTAAACTTTCGACAGGCATGTACTGTAGATTGAGTTAGAGCACATTCTATAAACCATCAAACATAATCATTCCTGGCATTTTATAAGATTTTTTAAAGGTTCTTTTAAATTTTTGTTACTTCTTTTCCATTTGTCCAGTGTTAAACTTTAGCTGAGTTACAGAACGATCTAATGTAATTGTTGTGGAAGTTTTTATCTTGAAGTTCTTTAATACGTCTTTATCAGTATATTCTTTATTTTTACTGCAATGTCAAATACAGTACAGACCTGTCGGAAGTTTAGCACTTAGCTTGTGAAAAAGAGTTGGATAATGGTGTTAAACGTCAAACTCAGAATATTTCACTTATATCGAGACGACGCCAGTTATATGCGAAGCTGCAGAAATTGTACCCGTGCGTTGCGCTGATGGCATTATACAGCAGGGTTCTTTATCGTGCCAAGCCCACCGTGAGACGGGACATCGTTTATTTTGATTTCATTTCGTAATGTGCTTGACGAAAGAACAGTCACTACACACTTTAAATTCTTAGGTCAAACCCGATCGGGGTTCGAAACCACAACCTTCCATTTACGGAGCGAGCACTCTACCAACTGAGCTACCGCAGTGGTGCTTATGAACAGGAGTCGAAGCTCGTCTGTCGGGTGACTGACATTTTGGAAAACTGACACAGGGTGAAACAGTCGATGATCTGTTTCGAGGGTCGAGGAAGAGTAAGATTTTTATGTGACCCGGTCGGTGTCCGTTAGGTCAGTGATAAACTTTCGACATGCCTGTACATACTGTTTCTTTTGAAATTTCTACCGTACAGACCTGTCGAAAGCTTAACACTAAACTTACGAAAAGTAGTCAAAGCCAGGCTGCTAGATTGGCCAAAATATCGATGACAAAGAGACCGGCAGCGGTTGCCGAGAGGCAAAAAACAGCTGCCAAAAAGATGTTGAAATAAAGCTAACGAGCGGCACTATTTCGATACGTTAATGTTAAACTTTCGATAAGATTGTAGTGTATGTACATAACTTGGCAGTGGAAACAAAAACCAGATGAGTCACTCAGGCCCAAAATAAAATAAAAGGAGACAAATGAGCAAGTCGGGCCCTAAATGCATCAGAGTAAATTTGTGCGAGGATTTGACTTTTCACAATTTTCATTTCGTGATAAAATTTGCCAACAACATCAGTTCAGAATCTATAAAACGGAACAGATGAGCCAGTCAGGCCCTAAATGCATAACAGTAATTTTGTGTGAGAATTTGACTCTTACAATTTTCATTTCGTGATAAAATCTGACAACAACATCAGTTTAAAGTCAACAAACAGGAACAGATGAGCAAGTCAGGCCCTAAATGCACTAACATCATTTTCTGCGTGGTGTTGATTTTTTCACAATTTTCATTTCGTGATAAAATCTGACAACAACATCAGTTTAAAGTCAATAAACAGGAACAGATGAGCAAGTCAGGCCCTAAATGCACTAACATCATTTTGTGCGTGGTGTTGATTTTTCACAATTTTCATTTCGTGATGAAATCTGACAACAACATCAGTTCAAAGTCAGTACAAAGGGGAAATGGTACTATTGAGTTTTGTTGAAATTTAATCAGTGTCTTTAGAATTTGACCCATCAATATGACACAATCATGACACCACCGGAAATTAATTCCAAGAAAACTGTAAATAAATCAATAACTAATTTTACGGAAAATTCTGCAAATTATAAAAATAATCGTTTACTCCTTGAAGAAATAACAACCGGTTGCGGTGTATCTAGGGTCAACTGCGTATACTGTACAGAGCTGTCGAAAGTTTAACATTAGACTAATATTTACAATATGACTGTACCTGTCTTCGATGAAACATGCAGAAGCAATTGTATTTCAATTCCCGTTGACAATAGGGGTCATGACCTTTGATGCGTAGTTGTTCCAGAAAGCACATGTCATACCACGTGGATTTGTTTACAAACAGTATATTACTTGCAGTATTATTCTGCTTTTAATAATTGCAATTTTAATCTTAGCCGAATTTGTAGCTCCTCTCATTTAATCTTTTGTTATATCTCGACAGTTTTTCTGTAGCTGTTATACATGCATATCTGCTGGTGACTTTTTAACTACAGGCTATCCATATTCGTCTCACTTTCCTTAACTGAGTGATGGGAACTTAAAATGGCCGTATGACATTTGCGCCGATTTTTGAAAATTCCATTTTTTTCATTTGCGCCAATTTCATTTTTTCATTTGCGCCGATTATTTTTTTTATTTGCTAATTTACCTGTAATTATCTGTAAAATGTTTTAGGTATAATATTTTAAGTACCGTGTATATTGATAAAACCAGAAATTTCAATCAAATCAAATTACACGATCAGACTAGATAAGATGTGTTGCATACAAGTACTCGGCCAGAACAGATCTATAATCTGTATTCCGTTTTCGTAGTTGTGCTTTTAGTGTGTAAATAGTTTTAGTGGATTTTATGCGTTTTATAGTGCTATGCTTTTATTAAGAAATGAACTTAACTTTTTAAATATCCTGCTCAAAATCCTACTTCCACCTCCCCGTGGTGAAAATAACTGGCTAACGGAAGAGGTTCACCTGAGAAATAATAAAAAATTACCTATTTTATCTGAGATTTACCTGTAAAAAAATCGGCGCAAATGAAATGCAAATCGGCGCAAATGCAAAACGCCGCTTAAAATAAACGAGGTCCCGTGTCACGGTGGGCTTGGCACGCTAAAGAGCCCTGCTGTATAATGCCATCAGTGCAACGCACAGGCAAAATTTCTGTACCTTCGCCTATAGCTGGCGACGTCTCGATATAAGTGAAATATTCTTGACTGGGACGTTAAACACCATTACTCACTCACTCCTTAACTGAGTGTTAAACTTTCAACAGGTTTGTACTGTATCTACCAGTGGCTTTTCAGCACCAAGCTATCCATATCCCAACACAAATTCTTTCGTTAGCTCATTGTTAAACTTTCGACAGGTCTGTACTGTAAATCAGTTTCTAATTTTATGGAAAATTTTGAAAAGTATAAAAATAACTTTATCTGTTGCGGTTTGGCTAGGGTCAACTGTGTACACTTAAGACTTGCCGAAAGGTTAACAGTGTGAAGACTAACGAATTAAAGCCGAATTATATTGACAGATCATCTCATTTCCTTTTTTTGCTATATTTCAATTTTAAGTAAAATTTTTGAAATGATAAATATAAGTTTGCTTGATTCCAATATAAAATGTGTATCTGTTGCGGTTTAGCTAGGGTCAACTTGGTACACTAAAAACCCGTCGAAAGGTTAACAGTGTGAAGACTAACAATTAAAGCCGAATTTGGCAGCTCATCTCAGGCTTTCTTTTCCTATATATCTCAACAGCTTTTCTATAGTTGTTATCGATCTCTCAGCAGTTTTTTCGGCTGCATGTACAGTACAGACCTGTCGAAAGTTTAACACTGAGGTAACGAATTGGTGCCAAATCTGCAGTTCATGTCGGTCTTTTCTTTGAGAGATTTTCACTCGGTTGCTGATTTTCGGCTCCATTTTTCGCTATCTCATTCTTTCTACTAATTACAACAGGTTCCCTCAGTCACTATATCTCGGCAGCTTTTCTATAGTTTTTTATTATTATTATTTATTTATTTATTTATTTATTTATTTATTTATTTTTATTTTTATTTTTTGCTGCTGCATGTACAGTACAGACCTGTCGAAAGTTTAACACTAAGCTTACGAATTGGTGCCAAATCTGCAGTTCATGTCGGTAGTTTTATTTTGAGAGCTTTGTAACCTTTTAAATATTAGCTATCAGCCGAAATTCGAACGGCTCCTTTTTCGTTTGCGCAGTGTTAAATTTTCGACAGTTCTGTACTGTAAATCAATGTCTAATATTGCGAAAATTTCTGAAAATTATAAAACTTGACTTACATATTTTATTTTAATATCGAATTTCTTGAAAACAGAACAACCCGGTGCGGTTAAGCTAGGGTCACCTCTATTAATAGTACATGCCTGTCGAAAATTTAAAGCAGAACTTCACGAAACGAAAAGAAGCCAAAGCTCGGTTGCCGACCGAGTGTCAGCACGGTGGCGAACCTACGTCATAGACGCGACTTCGTAAACACAACAATGGCGGCCAAACGATCGATTCGCCCGACATGGTGGTACAAAAATTTACTTTGACGCGAATGTTTGAAAAAACTAGCAGCTCTAAGAATATATATACATCAACCGTTCGTCCGTGAAATTATTCTGTCTTCTTTAGGCACATTGAGATAACTATAAACTGATGGGAAGTACGGAAATTCAGTTAAAACTTACCGCGAGTCGATCGTTTGGCCGCCGTTGTTGTGTTTACGAAGTCGCGTAGGTTCGCCACCGTGGTCAGAGATATGGATAGCTAGGAGCTAAAAATATGCTGGAAGATAGATAAGAACCGCCGAAAAGATATAGCTCCCGAAGGACCGAGATGAGCTGCCGATTCGGCACTTATCCATTAGCTTAGTGTTAAACTTTCGACAGGTCTGTACTGTATTCATTTCATGAAGGCGTCAAAGATTAATATTTAATTTTTAATAAATGATAATGTTAAATATTTTTTCTTCATTTTATAGGTTTAACAATCTACTTTAACGTACCACGTATTTGGTTTGGTCGTCTGCAGAGTCGTCTGTTTCCAATGTTTTTCTGTTCAGCATTCGTAATGGCTGCCGGAACATTAGCCACATTTGTAATACAACATCCTTACGACATGTGGAAATCCAGTCACTTTTTTGAGGTAAGCAAAACTGGTAAAAAACGGCATGGCTATATACACATAGAAAAACATGAACTCCCCAACCAAGATTTTTCCCTTATATTGAGACGGTGAGTTTAGTAATTACTAGTAATGAGGAAACCTGAGTGCCCAGGAGAAAATCACAGACCTTCGGCAAGCGAACTGATACTTTCTCACACTAGAGTCTGTTCCTAGTGGGATTCGAACTGTCATATGCTACTTTTGAATTATATTATTTCTTAAAAATTCAAAAACTATTGTTTTTACATTTCTATTGAAAAAATTGAATTTTTGTATTTATTTTACACAATGTTATTTTTGTCTTAATCATTTGATTTACTAAAAGTAATATTTTATTCTTTTATTGCAATATTTTTATAAAGATTAATTTGAAAAGCTTTTTACTCAATAAGTCACTGAGTGACACGTTTCATTTAAGTCTCTTATTTCTCCATATTATATGTTCTCTAGGCATTTTCTTTGTTTTTTCGGGAAATTGTTATATAACCCGATGGATAATCTCGGCTCTCTAAAAAGGAAGTCATTTACACTTTTATCGACTTGATTAATTAACTTTCTTATTATTTCTCATGTGCTACTTTTGAATTATATTATTTCATAAAAATTCAAAAGTAGCACATGACAGAACCTAAGCGAATGGAGGTGCTGGGATTCGTAATCGTAATTGAGAACCCCAAAAACAAAACTATTAATCTCTAAAAATAGGCATTAGAACAAGTGCGTGTATGCCTCGGATAGGCGGTTGTGTTTTATGCATATGGTCTTTGTCTCAGCGTGTACTTTTAAGTGCTAGCTAAGAGTCAGTTTGTCTAAAATAAGCATGTCACCACAACCAAGCCACCTGTCACGTTATCCTAGTCTCGGTTGACTAGTTGATACTCTGTCCTTTCAATACCGCGTGCAACACGAGGAAACAGTACTTGTATGAATTAAATTCTAAAGACATGTAAGACCCGGCCGGTGTTCGAACCCAATATCTCCCGCTCATAGAATCCCGCTATAGAATCTCATGTTACAAAAAATTTATGAATTTATACACTTGTTTGTTTCAGGTTTTGACGTTGTCAGTGAGTATGATTACGTCATTTGTAAACGCCTTCATCTTATCACCAATCATAATCGACCTTATGACACAACGATTCGCTTTAGAAGAAGGCACTGGATTGGAGAATTGTATCGGATTTGTTGATTTGTCAGAGTTGAAGAAGAATCCAGAGTACTTACGGGTACACAAATTATTTAGACGTTGCCATGGATTAAGTGGTATTGTTAATTTGGTCAGCCTAGGGGCGAACTTGATTCATCTGTATAATATAAGTACAGCTTGTGTAGTCGTTTGAGGAAGATTTGCAAAGGTCATAGAAAATCTTTAAAACGGCGTGTGCATTTTGCAAAGGTCAAAGATCAAAGATACTTTGAATAACAACGTGTGCATTTTGCAAGGGCCAGAGACCAAAGATACGTATACTTCGAATAACAACGTGTGCATTTTTCAAAGGTCAAAGGTCAAGGTTGCTGTAGATGAGTACATAAGAGTCGGGACATGTTGTTCTAAAAGAAAGTAAACTGACTTTTACAGAATCTCTAAGTTATGATCAAAACATATTTCATGTGAAAAGGGGGATAACTCGTATCTTTTGCTGTCTGAATCACTATTTTTGTGACAGGGATTTATACTTTATTCTTATAAAACTCTCGATAAACTTGAATAATAATAAAATATTTTACATTTACTTAAGCCTTCACATAACAGGAAATTGCCATTCGCATCCACGATAAGCACAAGATATTTCTGCACAGCGTAAAACATTGACGCAATGGGGATTTAACTTGTTGGAAAACAAGCAATCGGTAGACTCTTTTCGCATGTGACGTAAAACGTCAGCAAGGACATCACTTCCGGTGTAAACATCGCCATTTTCGCCATGTAAAATCCCCATAGCGCCAACATTCACCTTTCACAAGGATTGCTAGCGCGCATACAGATTTTCAGTTACGAATAGACACAATCAACTTTAACAACATTTATCTAAAATTCGATTTTTCTATGGAAATAGAACATAATTCACTGTCGCAGAAATAGCGATTCGGACTGTATTAAATGACTTCTTCAACGGTAATACGAAAGTAAAAAGCTGTTTGATATGTGTTGTTGTCATGGATACTTCTAAACTTATATTAACGATTTCATTTTTGCCTAAATGACTAGCCAAATATGCAGAATAGCACTGTCGAAAGTTTAACATTAAGCAAACCAAAAAGTTTCGAGTTTCTGCTGCTAAGTGATCACCATATAGATGGCTAATGACCGATTGTATGAAAGGATTTAACATAAGCCAATTGAATATCGTCTGTTAAAGAGCAATGGTGCAAATCATAATGAAAAGGGAGATAACTCATACTGTTGAGTGATCGAGTTAGAGATAGCTAGTGAACAAAAATATATAGCAGCTGCCGAAAAGCTGTTGAGGGCGCGGTGGCCTAATGGATAAGACGTCAGTCTTCAAATCCAGGGTCTCTCACCGCTGTGAGATCGAGTCCAGCTCGGACCACATGTGGGAAAGTGAATTTCCCTTGCCGTTGGCCTTTACTGATTCACCTGGTATCAGTATAATGGACTGGGGGAATGGTACGCTTGTCTGTGGCATACTGATTCTGTGAGCTAGCACGGTAAAGTCGCCCTGAGTGCGCGCCAGTACAAGGCAGACCATACAACACACTCACACTTCACATGCATACACAAAATTGTTCATAGCTTAATCCATAGAGATTAATTTAATAGTTCTCGTCGCGAATAGCTGAAAAATTGCTGATGCGACGTTAAGCAACATTCAACCAACCGACCGAAAAGCTGTCGCGTAAATGTAACTAGGGGCCAGGATGAGTTGTCAATTCGGTAATGTCCTAATTCGTTAGCTTGGTGATAAACTTTCGACAGGTCTGTCCTATAAGATGCGAGACAGTTCAAATGCTTGTGTTGTAGACACACTTATTTTTTAGTGCACAACAAAGAATCTCTTGTCACGTAATGTCACTCAGGGTGACCATTTGTCACATGGTCACTCAAGTGATAATTTTTCACCCAGGCGATAATTTGTCACGTGATGTCACCCAGGTGATAATTTATCACGTGAGGTCACTCAGGTGTTAATCAGATAGTGACTAGAAAAACAAGTAAAAAGCAACTTCTTTTAATGTAATGAAATGTTAAATTATATAAAAGTAAAAATTATTTTGTTATATTATTTCTCTGTTGTAAGTTGTTGTGAAAAATAAATGCGGAAAAAATGTAAGTGACTTAATGTGTAAGTAAGTTCTCTATCATACCCGACCGGGGTTCGAGCCTACGACCTCCTGTTCTGCATATAGGTAAAAGTGCTTCGCACGAAAATTTAACACGAAATTCGTGAATTTTTTTCATGATTTTCGCGCATAGCACTTTTACCCGTGTTATAGTCAACCTCGAAAGCAGGAGCTCGTGGGTTTTAACCCCAGTCGGGTCATATATATAAGACTTTAAAATTTGAGATATGGTTTCCTCGGCTGTCCATCGGTATTAAGAAGACAGAATATCCCAGCAATGTATTAGGCAGTAGTATTTTTTTTTATTAAGAGTGGAGTAATAATGTCAAGTCAAGATTCTTTCACTTAGGTGGTCAGTTCTGGGATGGCGGGGTAAACCGGAGTCCCGGTTGGAGAAAAATCACTGACCAACGGCAAGCGAACTCGAACTAACACTCTTTAAGTCACACTAGCTAGATCTGTCCCGAGTTGGATTCGAAACTTCATGGTGAAAGGCTTTGTGATCTGTAAGCGCAAACCTCAGATCCTTCGGCCTCGAAACCCCTTAAGTGATCATGATTGGTTGGTTGATTGAATTGAATTTTACGCCAAGATGTTTTATTTATATCGAGACGTCACCACACTTCCCAAACCCCCGTGACTTTCATTTCTAAAAGCGGCTGGCGAAATAACAGCCAATTTGTAAATATTGTTTATATGTATACTATATGATTTTTTTAAAAATGTCATTATTTTTAATCCGAGATTCGGAGACATCAGTTACCTAATAGTTTATTTTGGGGTTAATTAAAAATGTGAATTGTCCTTAAACTTACAAAACTTCTTGTTGCAATAGTCAAAATTAGTATTGCGATGTAATCTCAAAAACTGAGTCATATATATATGAAGAAAGATCGAGGAAGTTTTTCTGCCCTTCTTGTAAATTGTTATTGTATTGTTTAAACATTGCATTGTGACACGAAATAAACCAGATACCAACCCACCCGAAACCAGCCATTGAACATGAACAATGAACTAAGTAATTAAATTTGTTGTATTGCGCAATCCCCATTAGGTAAAAACGTTAAACCCAATTACTTAGGTAAACACGTAAATTGCCGAGAAAACAATCCATATCGTGAGCTGAATCACATTTCATATAATGCATCACTGCCTATTTCATTGAGTAATACCGGTTTTCACAGGTGAGTAACTCAAAAAATAAACACCTGAACGTCAACATCATATCTTTTTATCGGCGTCACGGTACACTGGTTAAAATACTATTGACCCGATGTCTGTGCTCAGTAAATAGATATATAGCGTATGTACACAATATATATAGCGTGCATAATAAGTTGAAAGACGGGTTTTCTATCCAGTGGGAATTTAAAATCGTTCGTTTGTGGGCGTTGTTAAACACGCACTAAAACGGCAGTGAGGGGATTTATTTCGAAAAACACAAAAATTTCGACAAGTTCAAAAACAGATTTAAAATCTTAAAGGTAAGTCGTTTAAACTGATATATTATTTAAAGCACAAAAATTCAATGTTTAAATAATGGCTATCGTATTTTATTGTCATTTTAAATGTTAGGATGACTTGGTTTATTGATTTTTAAACGTGTGGTCAGTATCCTGATCTATTGTCCAGTTAAGCTGGTTTCAGCCATAAAGCGGTCAGTTAACTTTTATAAATATATAGTTTTATATTATTGACCGCGGCTCATACGAGTTAAGTTTATGAATAGATTTGATTATTCGGTACAGTACAGATCATAAAAATTGGGGTGTGTAGGGTGATGGGATGGGGTAAGCCGGAATGTACCCCCACCCAATGGATTCTGTGTGTAACCGGAAAAAGAAAAATACGGGATCGAACCTTGGTCGGGACCTACCGCTTTTAAACGGGTGCTCTACCAATTGAACTACACAGACCGCTACACCCACCTCACGGTAAAATTTTAGTTACCCACGGCCCCACGTGGAAAATCTAACCAAACTTCCCTCGGATGGATTTTATATGGCCCCAACACCGATACCTTTCGAGGACCACACTGGCCACCAAACTGTAACACAAAGGAGAACGAAATGCATTGTTGGACGGGGGAATCGAACCAGGATTCTCTCGGAGTACAAACTGAGCCACCAGACCGCTGTATATATACATTTTTTGAAAATTAAGTTGACAGAAATGTTCAAAATGGTTTGGTTCCGTTATTTTTAAGCCTTTTCAGTCTATATTTGTAATTTTAGACGGAGGGTAAGAATAAAAACCTTTCCGAAAAAAGAACGATTTTTAATGAACGATCATCAAATAACAAGATGGTATACACTGGGGAGTGTTGGAGGTAAGGGGGTTTACAAATTGAAGTCTCATACCCAACTAATGTCTTGTATCTGGATCAAGTTTCAACAGGGGATAACTGTACATGTGGACGGGTGGGTCTAAATAATGGACTGTATAGGCAAACAACGTTGACCTGTCCGCCTGACCCTTAATTTAATAAGTGCCGAATCGGTTGGTAGCGCCTCTTGGTCCCTATATCTCGATAACTACTACTTGCCCTCGGCAGAATTGAAATTTTTTTACCACTAACTATCCATATTTTGGTCACTCGAGGAGCGAACTTTGACTCTTTTTCCTTAGTTCACTGTTAAACTTTCGACAGACCCGTACTGCATATTTTGGGTGAATTCTCCTATATGAAAGGTCAAATAGACTTGTCGATGTTGTTTACATATAGTTGAAGTTTTTTTTACATATATACATAGATTATAATTTCATTAAAATAAGTTTCATTGATGTATCATATGTTAATCATTTTACATAACTGATAAAAGGAGTGTCTTAGAGATGATATATACATATAAAAATCTTGAAATGAATATTTTAATTTTGTGTAAAGTTTGAAATGAATATTTGAATTTTGTTTAAATGTTTCATTTTTAAAATTCAACAACAACGAGGGCGTGTCTGTATCTTACAAATTCATTTGATGTTTGTGCATGCACTTGGAACGATGTTAAAAAGAAATTTAAATGCTAGTGCCACCTTGTTATAGCCTTTGGTCCTTTACATCGCGAATACATTCTGCTTTAAATAATCAATGTAAGCTTGATTGATTTAATGGGATTTTACTTTCAAGTCAAGAATACTCCGCTAATATCGAGGCGTCACCAGCAAAAATAAAGTGGCAGAAATTACGATTTGCCTTTACAGTACACTCAGGGCAATGCGTAGGGAGGCCACGGTTCAATGGGGACAACGCCTTCTGCGACACGGAACATCGGTTTTAAGGTCTCTTCCGAAGGCCACCAGCTATGCAGAAATTTTGCCTGTCCGTTGCGCTGATGGCAATATACAGCAGGTTTCTGTACCGTGATACGGGACCTCGTTTATTTTAAGTTCCCATTCGAAAAAACCGTGAGTTACATTTTGGAATGCCGAGTGCTTGGCGAAAGAACAGTCGCTAACCACTTTCAAGCCTTGGCTTAATTAGACCCGGTCGGGGTTTGAACTCACAACCTACCACTTACGGAGCGAGCACTCTACCAACGAAGCTACCGTAGTGGTCACAAATCCCGAATAGTTTTTTTTTTAAATAAATGTATGAAAAACAAAAACGTACAAAGTACTTTAAAATATAACATATTTTTCAGATATTCGCCCTAAAATTTAACCTGTTTCATAGAAGTGTAAATTTTTCGTTCAGAATTAAAGCAAATATGTCATTCAATACTATGAGCAAATATTATTTTTATCCACCATATGTTTAACTCAAGTTGTGGGTAAACAAATATGGCTATCTGTGTACCGTCAGCTTGGTGAAGTATCGATTTGAGAACGTGCTACCGAGGACGTCATGATTTACAGTACAGACATGTCGAAAGTTTAACACTAAGCTAACGAATTTCTGTATTTCCACAAATTGAGTGCACATGAAAAATGCAAGACTAAAGTCGTAGTTAAAAATCAACTCACAAAAAATGTGGCGAAAACTTGATACAAAATATACTGACATAATAGAAAAAAAATTTCCATTCATCCAAAAGTGAATTTAATTCTGCACATAGAGCAATTTTGGAAGATTTTATCAAAACACTATACACCAACATCAATCAGTGTTTCCATTCACAGAAGCAAAAATCCCAATTGGCTACTAATTTTTGAGAAACTCTTTCAAAAAGTAACCGATTTTTGCAATTTTGTGAAAGAATACGTTTAAAAAGGAGTATATTTCTACAAACTGTTGGAATTTGGCTACCAATAATTTTATAAATTTGTTGCAACCCAGAATATCCTGAATTCTCGTCTGTTTAGTACGGTACGGGCGTAGCTCCTCTTGTTTCATGATTTGGCACTTTTTAGTCTTTTGCCAATAAAAAAATAATATCACTATATGAGTCAAAAGGGCGGCATCTCATCAAACTTGTTTGTCCATCTTGGCTGTAAGTTTTGACAGTATAGGTAAACAACTTTGACCTGTCCGTTTGAACTTTTATTTAGGGAACACAGATGTTTATACTGTATATATCATTAGATATACTCACCTTTTTCAGTACACAGGTAAACAACTTTGACCTGTCCGTTTGAACTTTTATTTAGGGAACACAGATGTTTATACTGTATATATCATTAGATATACTCACCTTTTTCAGTACACCTGTACACTGTATGTATTAACTTGGATCTTAACACTACCCATGTGTTGGGTGGACCCTCCTATATGAATATTCCTAATGAAAGGTCAAACGGACAGGTCAATGTTGTTTACCTATATATAGGTAATTAATTTACCAATACATTATTACACCAATAAATAAGTACCGATATAGCCCTTGTATGTCCACTACAGACCAGTCGAAAGTTTAACACTGAGCTCCATTTAAAAAGAGAAATCCCGAAAAACGCTATAACATCAATATTGTTTGCATTCAGTTAATGTTAATCCACTAAAGCCTTAACAATGGGACTGTTTGGCAAAATAAAGGGACCCGGCTCCGAAAATAATCACTGGTTGCTAGCTATCTCTCGGCAGTTTTTTTTTTTATATTTAAGGTCATGGGTTACTAACCCCGGTCGAGGTCTGGCTAAAATTCGAAAATAGGTAGTGACTGTTCTTTCCCCCAAAACACTCGGCATTTAAAATGAAAGTCACTGGGTCCTTGGAAGAGACTAAAAAACCGAAGCCCATGTCACGACAGGCGTTGCATGTTAAAGAAACCTCCCTGTATATTGCCCTGAGCGCATCGCATAGTTAAAAAATGCTTCCATATCAACTATAGCTAGTGACGTCTCGATATAAGTGATATCATCTGGATATTCTTGACTGCGACGTAAAATCCCACATTCAATCAATCAATTTCTTTTTGCACATTGCCTTAAAGGGTGCTGCAAAGGTAAGAAAAAATTGCCACTTCATCTTAACCTGGTGACGTCTAGATAAAATGAAATATTCTTGACTGGCACTTCATCTAAAGCTGGTGACGTCTCGCGAGATAAGTGAAATATTCTTGACTGGGAGTAAAAAAAACAGTCAGTCTAACAGTCTCGACATTTTTTTCGGTCAAAAAACGCCACTTAACCTCTACCAAAATAATTCACCAAGCGAAAACTGTGTATCTTAATCCCTACTGTGATAATCCCCTTCCTTTTATTGTAAAACATGAGACCATGTCAAGTGTATATTATACAGAAATATGTTGCATGCAAATTTTGTCAAAAGATCTTCTTTCAAATTAAATTTTTTGGTGGTTTAACAGGCTTGCTTGTACATAGAAACACCACATAACCGTGAAGCAATTTTTCTTATACAATAAACTGCATAAAATTAAGATTCAATTACTTTTTGTGGACATTTAAAGGGTCAAATAGAATTTTTGACACACAAATACAGTACAGACCTGTCGAAAGTTGAACACTGACCTGCCTCGGCTGTTGAGTGGCGGAGATATTGACAGCTAGTGATTGAAAGGCCACAGATATATGGATAACAGAGCTGGAAAACTGACGGAGTAAATACAGTCCAACCTGCCTTAAAGGCCACCTCTATATAAAGGTCATCTGCTTATAAAGGCCAGTAGAATTGTATCCCAAGTGTTCTTTGTTCGTATTATTTGAACCTGTATATAAAGGCCACCTGCCTATAAAGGCTAATATAGACAGGTTGGTTGAATGTTGCTTAACGTCGCATCAGCAATTTTTCAGCTATTCGCGACGAGAACTATTTAATTAATCTCTATGGATTAATCTATGAACAATTTTGTGGATGCATGTGAAGTGCGAGTGTGTTGTATGGTCTGCCTTGTACTAGCGCGCACTCAGGGCGACTTTACCGTGCTAGCTCACATAGTCAGTACGCCGCAGACAAGCGTACCACTCCCCCAGTCCATTATACTGATACCAGGTGAATCAGTAAAGACCAAGGGCAAGGAAAATTCACTTTCCCACATGTGGTCCGCGCGAGACTCGAACTCACAGCGGTGAGAGACCCTGGATTTGAAGACTGACGTCTTATCCATAAGCCACCGCGCCCTCCCAATATAGACAGGGTTGACTGTATATAGCTAACAAGGGGCCGAAAAGCTGTTGAGATATAGTTAACGAGGGACCGAGATATCGATTTGTCACTAATTCGTTAGGTCAGTTTTAAACTTTCGACAGGTCTGTACTGAACTTGTGTGTCGGAAAAATCTGCTGACTTTACAAATGTCCATAAAACTAATTGAAACTTGATTTATTTAATGCAGTTTATTGTGTAAGAAAAATTGTTTCACGATTATGTGGTTATTTTATGTACAAGCAAGCCTTATATATCATCAAAAAGTTTAACGTGAAAACGGATCTTTTGACAAAATTTGCATGCCACATATAAGCCACTTGACATGACCTCTTGTTTTACAATAAAAGTCAAGGGGATCATCACCGCAGGTATTAGGTCGCGTTTTCCCCACTAAAACCAGTTTAGCACCAAACTATTTAACAAATCCCCGGGGTGGTTGGATCGTTTAGATTTCAACACAACAGCTGTTAAAGATGGCGACGTTGTGTAAGTGGTGCAGTCATGTTTTTTGAAGACTGAACTTTTTAAAAGCATTGTTTCTTTTTAGAAATTACCTGCTTTATTAAAATAAGCAATTAATCATGACTTCTTGATTTTCCTTGAAAATAGTTTGAGCAACAGTTTAAATGTTTGAGGGTCCATTCTGAATCTCCCCTTATCATTATAGTTATGAACATCACCAGGATAGTTTATTGCACGAACAGTACTGCAAGATAATGCACAAGCCGCCAAAGGGATGTGTTTCTGTTATTGGTAGCAAGTACAACAACAATTGTGTTATACTCGTTGACATCCTCCATCATTTTTATTAAAAGTATTGTTTTAAGGACTTGTTTCTTATGCGCCATTTTTATTTTTGAAACAAATGAAACTGTTCATTTTTCCCCAAACAAAACTAGTTTGAAACCACAAAACTTAAACATAAACTGGTTTAAGTAGAAAAAAACGCGCGCCCTAAAATTTAAACTAAAACTGGCCTAAGTGAAAAAAAACGCACCCTAAAATTTCAGTTAAAACTGGTTTCAGTGGGGAAAAACGCGCCCTAAAATTTAACCTAAAACTGGCTTAAGTGAAAAAAACGCACCCTAAATTTTAAATTAAAACTGGTTTTTAAAAATGGACAAACGCGCCCTAAAATTTAATAAAATTTAAATTAAAACTGGTTTAAGGTGAAAAAAACACGCCCTGAAATTTAAATTAAAACTGGGTTTTAAAAGTGGAAAAAACGCGCCCTGAAATTTAAACTAAAACTGGTTTAAGTGAAAAAAACGCGCCCTATATCAATACCGATACAGTACAGGCCTATCGAAAGTTTAACACTTAGTTAATGAATAAGTGACGAATTGGCAGCTCATACTGGCCCCTCGTTACACACACACACACACACACACACACACACACACACATACATACGTACCATCACCCTCAACTGAGGACATAGAGCAAAATACCTCCAATTGGAGACAACGGGTTCCAGTAGAGATATTTTCATTAAAAATTAAGGAAAGCTTCTCTAACCTCTTATGTATTTATTTTCAACTTTTTGCATCATTCGGACTACTTTTAACTATAGAATATTTTACCTCTCAATGGGGACAGTGTAAGCAACTGAGGACATTTATACACAACCAACTGAAGACATTTTACCCTTTCAATTAAGGACATTTTACACACAACATACTGAGGACATGTCCTCAGTAAGCGCAAACTAACATCTATACACAATCAACTGAAGACAGGGTGCACTTTTACACTTTCAATTAAGGACATTTTACACACACAACATTCTGAGGACATGCAAACTAAAAAAATCATGTTCATATACGCCTTCATTTTAACAATTTTGAATACTAATTAGAAAGAAAGGTACGAGATATCTGCATGAAAATATTAATAATAATAGTATTAAATTCCTCCAAACCATTTTCAGTGCGGGCTTCCGATTTGATGGGAGGGGTAGGATGTTCATCATAGACACAAAAAGAGATGTTGGTTCATTCAGTTTATCATCATATTTAGCTATCTTAAATCTCAGTCAAGAATATCAATATCAGCTATAGATAAAGGTGAAATATTTTGACCTGTGCTATGTGCTAAGCGCTAAAGACGGTGCATTGATCGTTTTCGGGCCATGTCTACTATTGCACATGACCTGAGTTTAATGGTCTCAAAAAGAAATGTTCATTACTTTGTGAACAAAGTCACTTCCAATTTCCAAGTCCTCCGATTCAATTAATAATTTTATTTTAAGGAAAAAAATTAACGTTTATATTAAACACTTAGCCGTACAGGCCTGATACGCTTATCTAAAAATAATTGCAAGACGAGAAGCGTTTATTCTAAATTAAGTTTACTAACTATATTGTATTTTGCAGATAACATTCGACTATTTTTTAATTCTCAAAAGCTAAGGTATACTCCCTCATGCAAAATATTTCCTTAGCTTAATTTGGTAAAATATATTTGGTCCTTTAGGTAGATTTTCAGCATCTTGAAAATATTTTGGTTTCATAATTTTGGTCCAAGCACTACTTATGAGGAATTGTATTCCGAAACGGCCGTCTAGTGCTGTAAAAGTAAAATTGGTGTAATATGTATTATAAAACAATGGCATTGTGTATGCAATATGTCTTTCAGACTAGGCCTGGGATCGAACCCATCCCCTTCCATTACGGAAAAAACAATCTGAGGTAGCTGGTTGAGCTAAAAGCTTGTCACACACATTAAATATCAAGAGTACCAAATTTGAACAAATTGATTAACCAGTAAATTAATAAAATTACAGTTTTTTCTGTTTTTATTTTCTTGCATACACTTTAATCTACTCCACCTAGGTACATTTTACACCAAATTTAGTTTTATTCGGCTAAGTGCAGAGAATATTGAAGTTTAAGCGCATGCTGTTATAACCTCATCTGGCTATAGCCAGTTGAGGTAAAATCCGTCATAGCTGTCTTACTCAAGAAAAAACAATCCTTTATGTCCTTATGCTTATGTTGCAATGCTGAATACTTGCATGTACTTCAGAACCTACCGGCAATGACTACAATACATGTATATAAATTTAGATATTACACTGAACAAGAACAGTTGACTCCTTAATGATTCCAATATTTGACAGTTGCAAAAATCAAAAATAAGAATTTTCACCATTGTTAATAAAAACGTTCGTCACCATGTTATTTTTTGACTAGTTGTATTTTAGATAGTCTCTAAATATCTCGCCTGGTTAGCCCCTTTTTTAAAAAGGCAAATTTAAATTAGTCGTAACAGACATCAGCCATGAATTTCCATTTTAAAAAAACCTTATATTTAAACAGCAATGCTAGCCCCAATGTACTTATATGATTTTTTGCTAATTCAGATACACTTTATTCTAATAATTGTTCAGTCGTTATAGAATTTATTCAGCTATTCGCGACGAAAAAAGTTTAATAAACTCTAAAGTTCGAATATGCGTGAGTTGTGTCAATGTTTTAATTGTCTGTCTTGTACTAACGCATTCACGGCGATGTCAGTGCGTCGTTTGTAAACTAACCAATCCTTTAGTTACATTTGTATTAGTAAAAAATCTGTCCTGTTAATGCTGAGCACCAGACAAAGAAACGATATCTCAAATTTAATGTATGTACGTATGACCCGACTGGGATTCGTATTCATCGCCTTGCGCACTCGAGGGGGAGCGCTATCAGTGAGAACCGCGAAGAGATTAAGTTTGAAATTTTTGTTGCCAAATTCACAAAGAACTTTACAATAATTTCTCTGCAGCGGTTTTATATTCGGGGTGGAGGTTAAATCGTTTGCCTATTGGTATAAATTGCCTTACTAATCACAAAGCCTTTTATCACTTAATTTTAGATTTCGACCCAGCAGATGCTTTCTCCAGTTCAATATTGTTTAACGAAGATTTTCCGTAATTTAAATCTTTAATTTTTAAGATATATGAGAATCCAGGCTTCATTTTGAAGGCCAATTAAAGTGCATAACATTTGTATCAGTTTTGTCAAAAAAAATTATTCGTAATTCAAAATAATAATAATAAAGAGCAAAGATTTGCTATATGTAAATTAAGAAAACTCTCAGGTAAGAGATGAGTTTATCAATTCGTCTGTCTATTGAAAATTGTTATTACTAGTTTGGCTTTAAACACCATTATTCTATTCTATCGAGTCCATCATATTATCCAGCCGGAAAAAAAGTCTTGCTCGAAGAGCAATTTATTACAGTTATACCCTGTATCCAATATCCGAAATATCCACCAAAATACATCTCCAGCAAAATAAAATGTAAACAAGAGGTCCAAAAGGTCATGTACTGCTCAACTAGCTGATGAAATACATTGGTAGGTATGACATATTATGAATATTGACATAAGTTGTTCCAGTTTGGAAAATGTTTTGAATCTCCTGTTAAAATGTTGATATATCCACACTTATAACTATGGTCAAGTTGTTCCAGAGAAGATTTTCAAAGAATCAGCTTTATACTTGCAAAATTCACAAATATTTCTCTACAAAACACGTAACACATAATAAATGGCTCTGTTTCTACTCTATATATTTCAATAACATTGTATTTATTAGGTTTTTTGGTTTTCGCTATTTATAAAAACGGGATGCGTCTTGGATTTATGATCATAAATTAAATCACCCTATTTCTACATTCCGTTTACCAAATTTGAACTAAATTGATCAACAAGGGAATATTATGTAATGACCATTTTTCTAATTTGTTTCTATGTGTAGAAACAGCCGCTATCTTGGAATTAAATCACAACTTTTATCCACTCAACCTTGGGACATAAACACTTTTGATATCATTTGGTCGATTGGTTTGAAAGAGCACGACTTTCAAAGAATCGACTAAACTTGGCTAATTTCCAAACTCTGCTAATAACATGCTGAAGATAAAAGATATAGAAAAACACGTTAAATACAATAAATGACCAGATTACTACATTTCAAATACATTCTTTTCTGTTTATAATCACAAGGGCCATCTTGGATTTAGGATATGACCGAAAATCACTTACTTTAATCTTCTTCACCTAGGGAGCTTCCATTCTAAATTTGGTTTCATAGAAGATTTAGTTTACGCATGCACGCCCCATGCGCTTCGCAATGTCATAAACTAAAGCAAGTTAAGCTAAAAATATTTTTAATTTTAAAAAGAAAGACGAAGTCAACAAGCGTATAGTGTGCATATTTGAAGTTGTCCATTTCTGTTAAACTATTACTATCAGCATAAAATGACATTTTCCCGTTATCCATAACGTAAATGGTTTCAATGTCTTTCTGTGTAATGGTCACATGGCATACTGGTGAATTATACTTTTGATTGTGTGTCTACCTATTTGTGTGGCTTATGGAGACCCTAAAAAGTTTTATGGACGTCATCACAGTATTGTTGATAAGTTTGATGTCTCTGTGTCTAGGATTATCCTAGATATATTTGACGTCTCATAGTTTCTTGTTCCTTTCACACAATATGACGGGTGTAGCTAGCTAAACAGGAGGTGCTTTACCTTCCGGAGCACCCGGTCTCACTTCCCTGGTGGAAGTTCACGTGTCTCACCTGACTTGTCATTTCCAAAGTTGAATTGTGATTAGGTCATGGATAAGTATGTTTGTTTTTGATTGTTACATTTGACCATTACATTAAGCGATTCAACCCTATTAAATGATTTACCTTTGCGTCAATCTGGGGATTTAACCGTTATTTGAAGTCGTAACCGAAATTCAAGAGTAAATTGTATCACTGTGGTACAGCGTACACGGGATATTAAAGCATAAAGTGAGCAAAACAACCAGTGTAAACAACACCAGCGTGAGTCGAAAGCCGATTTTTGACTTATCTGTTCATTTTAACATGTGATGGTGTATTGGGGCATCAATCGGACACATAAATGATTCTATTAAACTAGTTAACTGTATCTGATACACTGTTTAAACTTTGAAACAAATTGATACAGCGCAAGTGCTCACCTGTGATTTTGCCGTCGCCGGGAGTTTCTGTTCAATATTTCAATTTTCACTTCTTAATTAAAAATTCTGAAGCGTACAATTCCTCTAGGATGTTAAGAACTACATGTCGACCAAATTTCAGCTCAATGTATTGAGATATAAAGGAGCAGGAGACGTTGGGGGATAACATGCGGTGTACTGGGAATTGCAAAAACGTGTACTGGGTATTGGAAATTAAGGAGCAAATAGGTGTACTGGGAATTGAGAGGTCAAATATCCTGCCAGCTGTGCGATTTTCGTGTTTTAATGAATTTGTATAGAAATTTATTGGTCTTTTTCAGGGTGATCGAGTGTAAACTTTGGCCAATGGGGTTAAATGATGAACCCACGTTTCATCCATAGTAACTAATCTCTGGAAAAAAAACACACAACAAAGTGCACTTGATGTGCTTCTGACCTATTGTCAGATGCCTTGGTAAATTGGTACCCAACTGAAAGCATTTCTCATTGCAAGATTTTCTGTCAGAATTAAATGTAATACATGTATTTCCTGTGAAATTCCAACTGGCTACATACCATTCTGTAACTCGCTTGACAGTCGTAACGATATCATAAACTTTATTGATCTTTTTTGGGGTTGCATCAATGACAGACCTTCTAGAACAAGGGCCTTTCTGTTGCGTTTAAATCCCACAACCCACATTTTTACTTTTAAATTTGAAGGTCATATTTTCCTAGTGTGGATACCATATTAGTTTGGATATCCTTAAGTGTTAAACATTTTTATGAAACTATTGAATCACTTTATGTCTCTTAATATTGGCAATCTACCTAATTCAATTTTGAAATCAAGGTTAGAGCCTTTTCTATGAACACCTAATATTAACTTGCACCGTGAAACTTATTTATTATTGTATGCACCATGCATACAAACTGTATCATACATTCGCAATCCCCGATTTCTTTAAAAATTGGGACTTGAAAATAATGTTATACACGATTCCCGGTAACCGTAATTTTGCAATTCCCAGTACACTAAAACAATGATGAGAATCAATTCCCAGTACACCACGTCGATCTTTCAACGTCTCCTGCTCCTTTATTTCGCAATACATTGAGCTGAAATTTGGTCGACATATAGTTCTTAACATCCTAGAGGAATTGTACGCTTCAGAATTTTTAATTAAGAAGTGAAAAATAAAATAGTGAACAGAAACTCCCGGCGACGGCAAAATCACAGGTGAGCACTTGCGCTTTATCAATTTGTTTCAAAGTTTAAACAGTGTATCAGATGCAGTTAACTATTTCAATAGAAACGTTTATGTGTCCGATTGATGTCCCAATACACAATCGCATGATAAAATGAACAGATAAGTCAAAAATCGGCTTTCGACTCACGCTGGTGTTGTTTACACTGGCTGTTTTGCTCACTTTATGCTTTAATATCCCGTGTACGCTGTACCACAGTGTGTATCCAATGCTGAATTTGCGCTAGTCAAAGAAAGACGCCCGTCATGGGTACATAGGGTAACGTTTGTGAATGTTATATTTTTATATGTATGGTAACAGGGGACAATAAATGTCAACCAAATATATTTGAACATAAAGTCAATGGGCTTTAAGGCTGACCTGAGAATATGTCCAATTTCTTTTGCAGAAGTGCAATTGCATTTATTACTGGGACCATTAACCATTTTGGTACTGTTTTGTATATGTGACCTTGTCCTCTAATCCCATAACATCAATAAACATGACAGTTAGTAGTGTTCGCTCCGTAAGTTGGAGGTCGTCCGTTCGATCCCTGACCGGGTCTGACCCAAGACTTGAAAGTGGGTAGTGACTGTTCTTTCGCCAAGCAATCGGCATCACAACATGAAAGTCACGGTTCTTTCGGATGGGAACTTAAAATAATCGAGGTCCCGTGTCACAGTGGTTTTGGCACGCTAAAGAAACATGCTGTATAACACACGGGCAAAATTTCTGCACCTTCGCCTGTAACTGACGACGTCTCGATATAAGTAAAATATTCTTGACTGGGACGTTCAACACCATTACTCAACTCAACTCTATACAAAAAGTAAATAATTTTGAAAATAATTAACCATTTAAATTCACTTGTGCACTGGCTTTTGAAACCCATACATTAAAATGATCGTCATGTCAATGCGTACTATAAAATGAAAATCCTATGCCATTATAACCTCTTTAAAAATAACAATTTTTGTCAAAGGTCAAAAACTAGGACCGTGATCTTTGACCTTGACATCAATTTTTTCCCTTAATAATAAATCCAAATATCGAATCAAAATTTGCCTGCGCAATTTGGTTTCAGAGATTTTTTATTATAGGCTATTTTTAGTAACGGCAACCATCTTGTTGGGCGTGGCTGCATGATGGACACAATTCTGAAAACCTGCTACCCAGGCTTGATAATCAGCAAGATTGGTTGAATGATGCTTAACGTCGCTTCAGCAATTTTTCAGCTTTTATCGACGAAAACAATTTAATTAATCTATGGATTAACCTATGTATGCATGTGACGTGCGAGTGTGTTGTATGGTCTGCTGTGTACTAGCGCGCACTCAGCGCAGACAAGCGTACCACTCCCCCAGTACATTACACTGATACCAGGTGAACCAGTAAACGCCAATGATACGTTAAATTCACTTTCCCACATGTGGTCTGAGCGGGTCTTGAACTCACAGCAATGAGAGACCCTGGATTTGAAGACTGGCGTCTTATCCATTAGGCCACCACGATCTCTTCAGATGTTTTAGAGACGACTAAAATGTAGTTTACACACAATTCACGGTGATAGAATGCAATAGCTCAACTGAGCCTTTGACTGGTGAGCTAAATTGTGGACCTAAGTCAATATAACTACTCTAATGAGACCATGTCAAGAATGCTTGATAAATGGCTGGGTAGATTAGTTAGTAGAGCACCCAGCTATTATTTTGAAGAACCAGGTGTTGAGTATGTTTCACAGGCGCTTTTTCTCTTTCCTGTTACATTTGAAATGGATAATAAATCTGAAGTATCCGTAGAAAACAACATACATAAAACATCAAAAGGCAAACAATGTTGTGGTTCAAGTCCAGATCAAGAATTGAAAAGCGCTATCTGTAAACCGCTAAATCCACATGGTATGGTTAATTGCAAGTTCAGATTAAACTAGACATGATAACAACATATTGTACAGAAGTGACGTTCAATTTGTTGGTCCATTGGGTTTGGCACAAAATTATTTCACATACATTTAGGCAATCAATATTAGCACTGTTGAAGGCTTAAAGCTAATAATTGTTGGATAATGAGGAAAACATGGTATCCAGAAAAAATAATGAACTATGGCAATTGGAAAGGATATTAAAGGACAGGTTAATTAGTCATTGGGCTTCCTTGCTAGCAAGAAATCATATAGCTCATATGGTTGCATGTAAAGTCCAATAGTAGTTGTTTATGCGAGTGGTATGTGTGATGTTGAGTTACTTCACTTCACATTGCTGGTTGTGCAACACCAAATTGAACTGTGGAGGGTTACAAATAGTTGGATCCTTAATAGAAATTCTAATTTCTCCTGCGAAAACAATGTACTGCCCTACTAGTAAGCAAAATGTAACATCATACCTGCATACTGTCATGCAACAGTTCTTCCATTTAATTAAATACCCTAAGGAGAGATGGGTTTATCATTTATGACTGCTAAATACTCAATTTCTCTACATGTATATACAGCAGACTATCACATTTATAATTAACTTTTTAAAAAATGCATCTGTAAATAGCAAAACTGACACAAAATGTTAAAAAAAAACACTTTTAATGACAGAATTCTCTAACATTTCAAAGAAACATATTGTAAAAGATTTACAACATTTTATTCATTTGAACATTTATAACAAATGTGAACAAATGTTATAAACTTCCAAGACCAAAACAAATTCTCAACAGGAGTAGGTACAATAATGGGCAATATTTGCTTTTGAAGTTCCCTGAAAGAAATTATTTATAAGTAAAGTTACTTGCCAAATGTACTGTACAATTTATATACATATATAAATTTCTATCTGGTTTCTTCTTAAAGAATATTCCAACATTATAATACAATAGTACAATGTACCAACAACATGGCTAGATTATCAATTTTTACCATTTTTCACAACACTTGGCCCTTTTTGTCCAAAAATGGACAGGTTTTAATGCTTTACATTTTAAATTTGAACTAAATCGGAAGATATTTGTATCCACAATGGCCATTTTAGTGTTTTTGCTATTTATAGCAATGGCTACCATACGATATTAAAAGGAGTTGCTTTCTATCACACCTTTGACCAAATTTGGTTTGAATTAGTCCAGTGGTTTCAGAGCTCAGCTGAGCTTTAAAAAAAGTTGGTACTTGCATGCACTCAGTACTTGCAGGAGAAATACAATCCATATGTAAAAAAATTTCACAAAAGTGACCAAAAATAATAAGTTTCTATAATTTATATGTTTCACATGAACGTTATATTATTGCACCATCAAATTTCCCTCTTCTCATCTTTTGATTTTTCTGAAAATCTTTGGATAAAAAATATTACCTTTATTGTTCACACTCCTTTCTGAATTCAAAACATCATACAACCTCCTTTACTATATAGACTCTTCAAATTTTAAACATTTTAATCAGTGATAAAATTCTTAATCTTGTCAATATTTCAATCAGATAAAAATTCATAATCCTTATAACATTCATTCAGTCCTAATAGAATATTTTCTTACACCATTTATATATAATATTTTATTCAGTCACAAAAAATTCTTAAACTTGCCAACATTTTATTCAGGTAAAAATTCTTCAACTTTATAACATAGACTCAGTGATAAAATTCTCAATCTTGATAACATTCATAAAGTTCCAATAGAAAATTTTCTTACACAATTTATAACATGTAATTCAGTAATAAAAATTCTTAAACTTTCAACATTTCATTCAGATAACAAGAGCCCAAAAGGGCCTATATCACTCAACTGGCAGACTGGCAGTTGATGGGAATAATTTGTGAAAATCACTGAAACTAAAAATTTATCAAAAATGCCTGTAATAGATAATAAGCTGCCTGTTTTTTAATATTTTGTTAAAGAAGATTTTAAAGAATCAGCTAAAAATTTAAACTCAGATTTTAAAGGAATTCAGATAATTTGCAAAAATGGAATCAACACTTCTGTCTTGAAAAAAAAAACAATGTTATAAAAACCCTGCTATTTACTTTCTACATGACAAATTTGAACCAAATTGGTTGCAAATTGAATCAACAATGGCTATTTATGGGTTATTTTATGGGTTTTTGCTATTTATAGTAACAGTGACTTTTGCCAGCTGAGCTAAAAAAAATTTTAAGTTTATCAACCTTCATTCAGTGATAAAATTCTGGAACTCGATAACATTCATTAAGTCCCAAAAAAAAATTCTTACACAATTTATAACATTTCAGTCTGTGATAAAAATTCTTAAACTTAATATATTGAACATTCATTAAGTCCTATAAGAAAATATTCTTTCAAAATTTACATTTCATTCAGTGATAAAAATTCAACTTTATAACATTTTAATTAGTCATGAAAATTCTTAAATCTATCACATTCATACCATTCTAATAGAAAGTTTTCTTGCAACATTCACTATATTTCATTCAGTGATATACATGTAAATTCCTAAACATTTATAACAATCATTCAGTCCTAATAAAAAATTTCAAAATGTAACATTCATCTCTAAATATGTTAAGAGAACTAGGTTTTTCTGTGATTTTACTAACTCAGGCTATTTATTATTCTGGGCAAGTGTAATAAAGATTGGGTCAATACATGTATATGACAACTAGTAAATAAGATTATGCATCATTTAATTTAGTATCATATAATTTCACCTATTGACCTATAAATTAGCTGAACATGGTCCATATACAAACTTGATATAGCTTTTGTCACAACAATCATTCGGAGAATGTTTGAAAAATAATTCACTAAAATTTTGGCTCTTGTGGTGGACCTACATAATGACCCAACATAACCGAATACACAAACAAAAGGCAAATTTAGCCAAGTTTGATATAAACTGGCTAAAATTGTAGCCTCTATTGATACCAATTTAAAAGTAAACACTTTACCAAGAAAGACTAATCACAATAACTTGCTTGACCATTTTGTGCTATTGTCCTGGTTTCATCACAATTTCATTACCAAGATCCGATGATCATTTTTGGGTTGTGATTTAACATTTTAGACAAAACTTACATAAATGGCTCAAGTGATCTTTATAATGACACTTCAAATTCCTAAATACTTTTAAAAAATTAAGATTTAAATTTGTCAAATAATAGGTACAGAAAATCTTAGTTAAGGAATATGTGTGAAACTAGAGCAAGGTGAACTAAAATTTAATACAGAATTAGTAACTATTTTTTCATTCTGCAAGTCATAAACACATAAACCTAATTATGTTTTGTATTTTTGAATGCATTGTTTGTATTTAACTTTCTGGTCAGTGAAACAATTTGGTTTCTTACGAAATTCTTAACCATTGTCCAGGACCTGTTCTTTAACACCACATTTTTGTCTATAAGCTCCTGGCATTGTTTTTTTCCTGGTATTCTCTTCAGTAGAATATCCTTCTGAAAAGCACATTCAACACATTGTTTTTCTTCTGTAGTCCAGGTAGATCTCTTTCCTATTTTTTTACCTAAAAAAGGTTTTCCTATTATTAATTAATTAACCTGTTGTACACAGCTCAAAAGCAAAGCAATACACTAAAGTATCTTCACTTACATGTATTTAAAATTTATTCCATTGTATATTTATTGTAAATTCTTACAGAAATGAAGTTTCAATTACCTATGGTTTAATCTGTTGATTTACATTTGAAAATAATATGAGTTTTCCATACATCTATAGCATAAAATTCATTCCAAAGTTTGCATTTTGCCATGTGTGAAGAGCTGTGTTGATATCGAATGTAGAAAGGTGGCAATTGATGCACTGCTTACAGTTGTAGTATAAAATAATGATATCAGTAATCAATATACATTTAAGTCTCAAAACAACTGTAAATTTAACATATATTCAATGTAGTAGAGAAATAAACAATAGCAGTAAACAAGGTCTGGAAACCCCAACAATTTTATGATAATTATTAATTGTCAGAGCATTTCTCAAAATCTGTATTTTGACATCTAAAATCTCAGATTTGTCCCAACATTGAATCAAATGCTTTACAGATATAGCATGTAACTTTGGAAACTAATCAGATATAAGTTAAGTTTATGTTTTAAAGGTTTAAATGATTTTTTTTCATTTTCTCATAATATTTGAAAAATCAACTACATGATTACCCTCTGTTGCAAATTTCATTCCTATAGCAGCCTTTTTTAACAGACGTTTGGACTTCAACACAAAAACTTAACATTTGTGGCACGCTGCCGCTGCTGATGCCAACGACAACGCAAGTCTCGATTTGGGCAACCTGTGGCCAGGCGAGACAAAATCAATAAAGAGCAAAACCAGAAAAGCAAAATTAAGTACATGTACAGTATCAAGTTTTAGGTATTAACACATAATATTTCATATTTTCACCTTTTTTCCTCTGCTTTTTCTTCGTTTCAGCATATCCATAATCATCCGTTTCATCATCACTACTATCTGTAAAAAAGGTACCCATGAGCCTGTATGATATTTTTTAAATTTCACAATCTTAAAACAGTTGATAAAAATTGGAGCCTGAACCTCTCGATGTTTGGTAGCTCAAATATATAGTTGAAGTCCCATAGACTTTGAGCCATGGAAGTTTTACTGTAAATATAATTTTATGTTGTGTTGTAAACTGACCAGGTCAAAGTTATTAGTGTTTAATGCTCCATTTGAAGTGAGAATTGCACATTTATGAATATTACGGTATACCATGGTACATACAATGGTACTTGTTAAAATACAGTGGTATACTGCAGTACATAATTTTTTTGGTAATGCTAAATGTATATTTAAGTTTTTGTTTATGAGTAGATACTTATCAATTACTTGACCGAAATTATTGAAAAGTTACCTTGGATAAGGTACTGTTTTTGGGTAATTTTTATCTTTACCTTCACTAATAAGGACTTGTACACAGATTTAATGTTTTCTATTTGAAGTTTTAAGCCTTTCATCAATGATGACAAGTCTATAATCATGCAAATGTCAATTGCAACTAAAATTGGTTTTTCATGTGTTATAATGTATATGGAAAACCAAAATTGAACAAAGTTCAAGGCTTAAATAAACTACCTAAAATATGCAAGTCTACATTGTCATATTGCTATATTTGAAGTTTTGTGCCAGCAAACTTTTGGGTTTACAAAAAATCACTTACACAAAATTAGATGTTATATGTGCATTATTATTATTATTACCTGTATAATATGGAAATATGGACATAGAGTCTTGAATGAAGGTCAAGATTAACAATTTTCTATAATTGGTTCTTTTGATTCAAGAAAGAGTTGCTTATATTTTTTATGAAGCATTGCATAAAGGCAGTATTGAAGTTCATAAGTTGATAGTATATATGAACTTCTCAGAATGTAAATAATTCTCTCTATGAGAAGTCACTTAAAAAACTTTACTGTTATTGTTTGAGTGACAGTAATAATACATTTGTTTTTGAATATTTTACCTATTTTCTTCCGTTTGTGTTTAATGCTTCTGGATTGACATTCACCAATGTCATCATCATAATCATCATCATCACTACTACTATCTGTAAAGAAATTTGTATGTGATAAAATTTAATGCACAAGCAAGACCAAACAGACAGACAAAGGTATACCATAATATTGGCTCCTCATTATTGACAGATTTATAATAAAAACAAGTTTATTAAGTTTTAGATCAACTAGAAAAATGATGCATTTTTTAAATGCTTAGAAACTGAATTTTATTTAAAGCATGTGTGACCTTGACTTCTAAACTAGTGAACGCATTTGTTATCTATGCAATGTCTTATCACAGGGAATTACTTGACCCAGCTAGAGATCAATCAGATCAGCCATGCATCTTTAAATACATTAAAATCAAATATTTATTTATAGTAACTGTGACCTTGACCTTTGACATGCTTTGCTTTGACCAAGTCTGTTAAGATAAATTGTCTTTAAACGCACAAAAAACCAAATTGTTAACAGACAGCCACCCTGACACATTAGCAGTGCCATAACATAATGTTTGCACTAGTATACTGTATTTTGCTACTGGCACTTGCAAGATTATCAATGTACACAATGGATGTATTGAATTTTATTTTCACTGCTATTTAATATTGACAAGTTAAATATGTTTAATACTGTTTTATAAACTTACCAATTTCATCCTTTGAGGCTATCCAGTCAGGGTCATTCTCATCATCTACATCCAAATCTTTTTGCTTTAAGTCTGAAAACAAAACTGATTCTATAAAACATTCTTACACAGAAATAATTCATATTTACCTGAAAATAATAGAAACAGGTTCTTTGACAAGAGCTAAAAACAAATTAAGAGAGAATTTGACTTATGTGCATTTTGCACAATAAATGCTTTTTTCTCTCTATAAAGCTTTATAAATGATAGTGAACTTTCAACCTTGTGACATCATGTACCATTGAATATTTCATTCAATGTCAGTAGTTTTAACAACTAATGACAATTAAATGATTATTATGTTTTATGAAGTCATGAAATGAATGTGAAAGGTCGTAATTCACACAATAAGGATGTTACTAATTGTCTGCAAACAACACAAAACAAAACATATTCGCATTGTATTGCTGTGAAACTAGTTTTAGCCTGATCTATAAATTTCATTCATTGACACAAAGTATAATTACAGAAACAAATCTTTTTTGTTACAATGACTTCAATCTTTGCAGTTTTCAGAAGACCAAACTTCTGTGGACAATTTTGTTGAATTTCCTTCATTTTTCCAAAGTATGGAAAATTCTGGCATAAATTTAGCTTTACTTGCAAAATGAAAAAAAATTACAGCCAATTTTCAGAAAAATAGCAATTGGCCAATTTGGCTACTGGAAAAGCATTTTTCTAATTTTTGCAGATTTCATGAAATTCCTGATACTGAAGAGAAGTAAAAGCATGGAAACCTAAATATTGATTTTTAGTTACAATAACAGGATGCTCAGAATCATTGTTGACTTGCCTAAAAATCATAATAATTCTTTCCTTTAGCATCCCTATTTATCAATTTCTGTAATTCATTTAAACCAAAAATAGCAGTAAAGCTTGGAGCCAAAGTTTAACAGTCACACTGACACCCCCAAAACTGCAATAAATTTAATTATGTTTATAAAATGTAAGTGCGATTACATTTAATAGTGAATCAATTTGTGGAAACACTAAAAACCTTTAACCCAATGACTTCCAAATATTCGTGAAATTCATGATGTCCTCAAAACAGTTACAAAGTGTTACAGACTGACTTTAAGTGACTAAATGCTGTATGACTGATATACATTTTTTTGATGTGGTGTGGTGGAAGCATTAAAAAGCAGAATATATTTTTTGGGCTGCTGTGACAAAGCCATACCAAGTTCTGATGCCTTTTTTTGCCTGTCTGATCTGGAGTCTCCACATCACTCAGTTCTTCTATTTCTATAATTAAAAAACAGGAAAAAGGAGGCTAAATTCCATAGTTTTAGGTTGTTTTCAAAACAGCAAAATAGAAATTTAACATTTTGCAAAAATTGGAGATAAATTTATGATGAAAATGAAAAACAAGATCTAGGGAATTTGAATTTTGATTAATTGAATTTATTTATTTATTTATTTTTTTTTTTTTTTACATCTGAGTCAAAAATGTTTTACTTGAATCTGAATGATATCAACCGGGCAGATTTAAAAAGGGTTACAAGAGGCCCATGAGCCTGAACACTCACCTGCGGCTGAGTACATATCTATCACAGAGGATCAATGGTCAATGACATTTAAGAAAAAAATGTCTAAATTTTTAGAAGGGCTTATTATGTCAAGGATTTTTGCAAATTATTATAACTTGTTTCAAGACTGTTACATATAAAATATCAAAAGTCTAGCTACAATATAATATTTATAAACAGCTAAAAAAGTAAAACAAAAGTTTTACCTATGACCTTCATCAATACATCACAAGAGGCCAAAAATGGCCTGTAATGCTTAGGCTTCAATCGGTTAGAAATGTCCAGTATGTGTAGTTTTGTTTGTTTTGAAGTCCAAAGAAATTTACCTTAGTGACAACATGTAAAGGAGAAAGAAAATTGTTTAGAAATGTAACAAAATTTAGCTCGTTGCAGCTGTCACCTTATCAGTATTGTTTCATATGTGACCTTAACCTTTAAACCTGTGACCTTAACCTATATATCAAAATGATTGTTCCATCAATACCAACAATATTACAATTTATCACATACCCATTGAATCTTATAATAGCGATACATTACATTTTCTTGCCATGCGATACAAAAGTCCGTATCACACATGTGAAATACAACATTCCGTATCACCATAGTAGCCTGAACTACTTTCAGGTGAATTCCCTTTTCCAACAACAATAAGTTGGGAGAATTTACTTGAGTTTGGAGAATCACGGACGATGTTAAATAATTTTGTAAAATCAATGTTTGTTTTTTATTATTTTCCCAGTGTTTACGAAGGCATTAGTAAAATCTTAACCAATGATGTTTAAACGAAGAGTTTTTAATTACTTCTTGTTTTTAATTACTTCTTACTTCTGGTTTTTCCAATCAGGTATCAATTTTTTCGAATCAGATGAAAATTAATATAAAATAGTTGATTTTAAATTCATTGACAGATAAGTTAAAGAAAGCATTTCATTTAGTTTGGTAGGGTATGTGATAAATACAAAACCACACGTGCTTTTCTGGCATAGCTGATCACACTCGTTTATTGTGCTCTGCGCACTCGTGTAATGTATCCGTATAAACTTGTGCGATCAGCTACGTCAGAAAACCACATATGTGTGGTTTTGCATATATACATACCAAGTTTTCCAGATAATTAACCATCTTGGTATTGTTTTGTTACTGTAACCTTGACCTTTGCACCCATGACCTTTTTTCTATACACCAAAATAATTGTTGTTTCAATACCTACAACATTTTAATGTATATGCCTATACAAAAGTTGATAGTTTGAAAGATAATTGATCCTTTCAGCAGTCTTTCAAATCTGTGACCTTGACCTTTGAACCTATGTCCTTAATTTATATATCAAAATGATCATAACATCAACATCAACAATATGCTAATATACATGCCTATACAAAAAGTTGATAGTTTTCGTGATAATTAACCATTTCTATATTAATTTGTATCTGTGACCACTGCGGTAGCTCAGTTGGTAGAGTGCTCGCTCCCTAAGTAGGAGCTCGTTGGTTTGATCCCTTGCCATGTCTGACACAAGATCTAAAAGTGGGTAGTGACTGTTCTTTTGCAAAGCACTTGGCATAAACAAATGAAAGTCACGGTTCTTTTGGATAGGAACTTAAAATAAACGAGGTCCCGTGTCACAGTAGGTTTGGCATGCTGTATAATGCCATAAGCACAAAATTTCTGCACCTTTGCCTATGGCTGGTGTCATCTAGATATAATTGAAAAATTCTTGACTGGGAAGTGACCATGACCTCATTTTTAAGCTCATTTCGACATCAAATCTGCAGACCCCATGTCATTATCTTTGCAAATCAAGACATATCAATTTTAAGCTTATTTCAACATTTTAAAAATTCAATGCAAAAACAAAATGAACAAACTATAGGCTTAAGATTTCAGAGATGCCAAATACCACATCAGATTTTTTTCTCCAATTGTCGGTTTTGGATAAGGTTTTATAAAATATTTGCACCTCAAGGTTACTTTAACCTATTTATGGTAGCCATGGCAACACCACCAACAAATCAGAATTTTCTTGACCTCTGACAAAGTTTCATTGAAATCTGCCCAGTAGTTTCAGAGGAGAAGTTAAAATGTAAAAAGTTTACAGATGCATTACGACGACGCCGACGTGCCTTTGGCTCAGGTGAGCTAAAAATCTGGAATATCAAGGATAATCCAGGACAAATAACATGTATGGCTTAGTTAATTTTTAAATAATTAAAAAAAACAAAAACAAAAACAAAATGCAATATACACAGTAAAAAAAACATGAAAAGTACACCCAAATTTTACATTAAAATTCAAGCATTAAAGTTCACAAAAAAATTCAAATATAAAATTGTAGGACTTTTCACTAGCAGTAAGACATGGTTTTGCTTTGATTGATATAGAGATTATAATGTCCAAAGATAACAACTTACATGCATTTCTTCTTGTTTTTTTTTAAATTACAGTATAACTTCGGTCAATCGAACTTCGATGCCTCGGATACCCCGGATAGCTTGAAGTCATCTGCCGGTCCCGACCAAATCCCTATAATATTCTTTTAAGACAAGCATTCAAACATATGTTCCAAATAGTCATCGTTTTGTTGCTGGGAGGAAACCCAAAAATGCTTCCAAACCCAAGTGATACTTGAAAAAATAAAACCTCAAATAATGAACCAAAATCTGGTAACAAAAAATCAAGAATTGAATGGAGGGGTCATCACCATTAATTGTTTTGCTACAATCTAAAACAACACTTACGTGTATATGCACATCCAATAGTGAGGTATGCAGTTGTGTTACTGCTTAGAGAAGGAAATGTGAAAAAAAACATGTAAGACATTAAGTAATTACCTACAGCTGCTGTAACATCAATATCATCTAGGTCTGCTCCAGCTACTTCAGAAATCCTTCCTGTATTCAACAAATGAAGAATTTTTGACACCTTTGCTACTTCCAAAGTACTTTGAGGAAGACGATAATATTCACGATGAACTCTGATATCATGTCCCATGAATTTTGCCAGCAGGTCCTGGCTATTCTCTGTTAAATTCAAAACCTGGCACACGGTTGCTAGTTGCTTCCGCAATGTTGTTGATGTTATCCTATCCTTGTACTTTAGATCAGCATCACATACAGCTTCTTTCAGGGCATCTGAGCCTCTATATGGCAAATGGCCAAATGGTCTTGCAAAAACATACTTGCTACTGATATTATTTTCCTCTTGAAGTTTTAACAGATAATCAACATTTTGTTTCATAAACTCAGTGAACAAGATAGAAACTTTTCTACCTCTTTTTCCTCTTGTCTCAACACGGAGATGTGTCTGACATAATGTTTTTTCGAATACTGTTAGAGTTTTACAAATGTCATCATCAACCTTTTGGTTGATTGCACATTTAAGAAAATCATTTTTTCTTAATCTTTCTGCCTCGCCACTTCGTTTTCTGTTAAACAGAATCACTTGTGCTAAAACAATTTTGCATAGTCTAGTGTAAGAGTTCAGTTTATCAGAATCAGAAACATCCTGGATTATACTTTTAATCTCACTTTCCATGTATTTTGATAGCTTAGCTACATCTTCAACAATTGGTAGCAATTGGATTTTATTAAATTTTGCTGTAGACAGTGATTCTCTAGCTACAGATGAAACTCTTTCGACATACTCATCTTTGTACATGTCCAAAAAAATTTTCACTCTTTCTATTTGACTAGAATCGCCAATTTCTCCTGCTTGTGTTTTTAGTATGAACGCAGCTTTCTTTAAATTGTGACCAGTTTTAATAGCATAGGATGGGCTGGAAAATGTCCTCTCTTCTGGGTCAAATCCAGCTTCTTCCTTGATAGTTTGTAATAGCATTCCCCATAATGCTGGTTGTATACATTGTTTTAATGTTTTAATACTTGAATCCTTTTTCTTCATTGCTAAGACTAATCTGGCTAATTCTCGCATTCTGCAAGCAATATGATTGAATGTATGCTCATGTTTCCCAGTCTTTTCGAAACGTCTTATTCCAAATGTAATGATCAGCGGATCAGATTTTGCTATCTGACCAATGACATCATTTCTCATTGTAACTACCACAGACTCATTGAAATGTTTATCAACAGATTCTGAAACTGGTAAAAGTAGACGTGAATTTCGAGTTGGTGCAGGACTTTTTTCATCAGTTGGTTTTGCCACACAACTTATATGATGTTTCCACAAATCTGTTACAACAAAAAGCATTTTACAGAATTCACACGGCAGATAATTCGTTGGTTCTGTCACAGTTGATGGGCGGTATTTTGGAATCAGCATCCCATATCCTTGTTCACGAATTTTTTTGTTGTGTAAATTGTTACCGTTTGCCGTTAGCAATCCCCATTGTTTTCTTCTTTCTTTTGAGCCCTTTTTCAGACTTAATATTTTCGCAACTTCTACTTCTGTAGAATGAAAAGTCTCCATATGTCTATGAAGTTTTGGATCAAGTTTCCCACAATATACACAACACTGTCTTTTAGTTGTTCTCTTTCCATGTTTACCTAATCCAGACGTTTGCACAAAAAGTTTGCTTAAAGCTGGATAATCAATAATTTGAGACTCATTGTCACTATCACTCTCTACAACTGATTGTAGATCACTAACTGGTAAAGTTTTGCCCTTTATGATGCAATGGAAGAGCCATTCCTTATTTACACACTGACCTGAAATGTAAACAAAAGTTCCTTAATAATGGAACTTTACCATCATCTCTAGGAATGTCCTTGAAAAAAATGTAAAAGACATAAATGTGTTAAAGTTCTGAATAGGGCCCATAACCGACCTGTCAACCCCATAAGAAGTCTATCAGTAAAGTCAGTAAATTTTTCAGTAAGAATGGGCCATTTTTGGATGTTTTTCAGTAAGATATTTTTAACTCAATAACTGCTGCTAAAAGGAAATAACAAATCTTAACTCCATCATGTCTCTAGTTTTACTGTATATGTTCGATAATAAGGGCAAAATAAAGTGCCACACATATCCAGTTCTATTAGGCATGTTCATTTATGTGGCAAAACATAATCCAACACATCTCACCTTTATCGGTATTTTTATTTATGGGTCATGGAACAATTCAGACTTGTCTAGTTTATTGAGCACACCTTGCAAAAGACAAACATTTCACCCTTTTACTTTCCTTGAAACATGGCCATTCATCGAAATATTCTTTTTTACATTTCTGGGGGTATTGGCGTTTTGATGAAGATGGTTGTTCATCTTGATCAGCTGTTGAATCCCCCTAACGTTTGCGGTTCATTTTAATCAAGTTGAACTGTCACAACATGTGATTCTATAACCTCCCAATAGACGCTTAAATTTCGACTGCATTTGAAATCATTACTTACAAACGCAGTTAAGATGCAACCTACACTTAGCTGCTTGCTTAGTTTCAATGTTTAAATAGATCAATTTCAAACGTTTTGATGACAAGTGTAAAAACTTAGTAGAAAATGGATAGGACATGTACCAAAATCCGGATTTTACTGCAAATCGTAAGATTTTAAACCTATCCGTAAAATCGTAAAATGGGTAAAAAATCAGAAAGAATTACGGAAAAATCGTAAGGGTTGGCAGGTCTGCATAACGCTCATCTTGGCTTCAATATGTTAGAAATGTCCAATATGTGTAGTTTTGTTTGTTTTGAAGTCCAAAGAAATTTACCTTAAAGAAACAACTTGAATGCTTCAACAGATTATGAAATAAGTAGGGATGTCAACTCGGATGAAAATCACTAACTGGTTACTTGAACGTATTTGCGATCGAGTACTCGATTACTCGTTAAACAAAATTGTCTCTGCAGTGGTTGATTAACGAAACGAAATAAATTGATTTAAACAAATTGGTTACCAATGAAGACTCAGAAAACATGAAGGACGATAAAGAAATTTAAAATCAACAACACAAACAAATATTACTATTTACAAACTGTTAATTTTATGTAAAATTTTATTTAAACTATTATCGGGAGCTTGGCACATTCTTGTCATCAATCACTATGATTTTTATCTCAAACTGACCACATGGCTTCCGTTCATCACCTTAATTATTGTCCTTGCCTAAAAAAAACAACCAATAAAACCGATAGGAAAGTGGTAGGTAGTTTAATTACCCCCAAGCTAAACATGACTACCTAGGGTTGAAGCCATATTGATCACAACTCAAGCTCAAAAACTGAATGTATGTAGTTATTACAAAAGCGTAACCGGAGTAGAGACAAAACAATGATTTTGTCAGCAAAAAATAAAAAAAATAAAACAAATTAAAAAAAATAAATAAAAATAAAAATAAAAATAAATTTTAAAAAATTTAAAAACAAAAAATAAATAAATAAATAAGTTCTACAACTAACAGATTTTTATTAAATAAAGAAAACAACGGTTAATGTGAATCGAAGGACATGATAAACATAGAAATAAAGTAATTAACTTCCGATTAGGAAAAGTATGACCAGCGACATTTAATTTAAAAAAATGTATTAAATGCCGCTGGTACGACCCACCTTTTTGACTGCCGTCAACAACTTTGGAACTTACAAACACAATGCAGCGAGTATTCTATTAGTAAAAGTGTAACCGGTTAGCGATTTTCCGATCGAGTACTCGAGTACCCGGGTACTTGTTGACATCCACAGAAATAAGTAAAGGTCCTGGAGTAAGAAAAGTGTCTAGTAATGTAACAAAATTCGGCTTGTTGCAGCTGTGACCTAATTACTATTGTTTCATATCTGTGACCTTTATCAATATCTTTGAACCAATGACCTTAACCTATATATCAATACCAACAATGTTCCAATATACATGCCTATATAAAAAATTATAATTTTCCAGATAATTAACTGTTTTGGTATTGTGTTGCTACTGCGACCTTGACCTTTGGACCAAAGACCTTTTTCTATACAGCAAAATAATCTGAAGATCATTTTATAAATACAACTAACTTCCTTCACAACTTGATCTTTATATAAGGGCAGTGACTCGAGGATTGTCTATTACGACTATTGGAAACGAAAACAGGTAACATTTCTAGATCTTTTAAGGAGCATATGGTATTGGCATGTGTAATAGCATATTTTAGACAAGAAAAGTGTAGAAATTACGCCAACATTGTAATAATAAACATGTCACAGCACAATAATGGTTTGCACAATTTGTTGATAAATCATGTGCTTGAATATATATATATATCAGATAATTGCATAAATCGGTTAATCACAAAGTCCAAAAACTATTTCTTATTTATTTTATAGATAGAATTTTGAATCACGGAGCCTATGCGATTAACCGGGTTCGACTGTATATATATATATATATATATATATATATATATTCAATACCTTTCCAACAGTATAAACATGGGTCTTTAGCTAAACATATTTATTAAAGTATAGTCATTTCAATAGAGCCGGTCGTGTTAAATGTTAAAGCATGTTAAATGACATTTTTTCTGTTTGAGAATACCACTAATTGTTTTACTGAATTAAAATAAAGTATTCAAATGCTAATACATGTTTATTTCAGGTAGCTAGTTTGTTAACTGGGTACAAGCAATGCCTAATTCATTTACAAATAACAAGGAACTCCTTTCAACCCATGTAGTCATAACTAGTGTCTTACTTGAAGAATGCAAGTAACCATCTGCACACACTATAATTGTTTCATCATTATATGTAAGAACATTCACTCCTCCCATCTCATTCAGAAGCTTGACAACTTGTTCTATAAGTAAAATATAAAATACAATTTGTAAATACTTATTCTATAATGGTTGTTTAAATAAAACTTTGAAAGACTACAAAATTTCTTGCTGCATTAAAAAGAGACTAAAATGCTCACCTGGCACTACAACCTCTGGAACCAACAACATGGGAGACCTATAGATTCATTGAAGAACAACAATTTCAGTTGAAAATAATCAACTAATGTAAAATGTTATACTAAAAGACCTTTAACCTAAGTTGTCAAATACTGCACAGATAGATCTGGTCATTCTGATTATTTTCTGTAATAGTATCAAAGATAATAGCCACAAAAACTGATAAAAAATGATACTAAATACAACTAAGAACACAAAACACAAAGAAGTGTAAAACACATGTCACATCAGGGTACACATCCAACTGGGGACACAAGATATTAAAGTATATATTTACAATACACTTGTCACATCAGGGTACACATCCAAATGGGGACACAAGGAATTAAAGTATATATTTACAATACACCTGTCACATCAGGGTACACATCCAACTGGGGACACAAGATATTAAAGTATATATTTACAATACACCTGTCACATCAGGTTACACATCCAACTGGGGACACAAGGAATTAAAGTATATATTTACAATACACCTGTCACATCAGGGTACACATCCAACTGGGGACACAAGGCAGTAA
The DNA here is from genome assembly GCA_021292105.1 of Anadara kagoshimensis. Taxonomy (NCBI): domain Eukaryota; kingdom Metazoa; phylum Mollusca; class Bivalvia; order Arcoida; family Arcidae; genus Anadara; species Anadara kagoshimensis. The sequence continues at coordinate 35,630,520 of CM037863.1, read as the reverse complement.
AGCATATATTTACAATACACTTGTCATATCAGGGTACACATCCAACTGGGGACACAAGGAAGTAAAGTATATAATTACAATACATCTGTCACATCAGGGTACACATCCAACTGGGGACACAAGGAAGTAAAGCATATATTTACAATACACTTGTCACATCAGGGTACACATCCAACTGGGGACACAAGGAAGTAAAGCATATATTTACAATACACTTGTCATATCAGGGTACACATCCAACTGGGGACACAAGGTAGTAAAGCATATATTTACAATACACTTGTCACATCAAGATACACATCCAACTGGGGACACAAGGAAGTAAAGTATATATTTACAATACACTTGTCACATCAAGATACACATCCAACTGGGGACACAAGGTAGTAAAGTATATATTTACAATACACCTGTCATATCAGGGTACACATCCAACTGGGGACACAAGGAAGTAAAGTATATATTTACAATACACTTGTCACATCAAGATACACATCCAACTGGGGACACAAGGTAGTAAAGCATATATTTACAATACACTTGTCATATCAGGGTACACATCCAACTGGGGACACAAGGTAGTAAAGCATATATTTACAATACACTTGTCACATCAAGATACACATCCAACTGGGGACACAAAGTAGTAAAGCATATATTTACAATACACCTGTCATATCAGGGTACACATCCAACTGGGGACACAAGGTAGTAAAGCATATATTTACAATACACCTGTCACATCAAGGTACACATCCAACTGGGGACACAGGGTAGTAAAGCATATATTTACAATACACTTGTCACATCAAGATACACATCCATTTGGGGACACAAGGTAGTAAAGCATATATTTACAATACACCTGTCACATCAGGGTACACATCCAACTGGGGACACAGGGTAGTAAAGCATATATTTACAATACACTTGTCACATCAAGATACACATCCATTTGGGGACACAAGGTAGTAAACATATATTTACAATACACCTGTCATATCAAGATACACATCCAACTGGGGACACAAGGTAGTAAAGTATATATTTACAATACACCTGTCATATCAAGATACACATCCAAATGGGGACACAAGGTAGTAAAGTATATATTTACAATACACTTGTCACATCAGGGTACACATCCAACTGGGGACACAAAGTAGTAAAGCATATATTTACAATACACTTGTCACATCAAGATACACATCCAACTGGGGACACAAGGTAGTAAAGCATATATTTACAATACACCTGTCATATCAGGGTACACATCCAACTGGGGACACAAGGTAGTAAAGCATATATTTACAATACACCTGTCACATCAGGGTACACATCCAACTGGGGACACAAGGTAGTAAAGCATATATTTACAATACACTTGTCATATCAGGGTACACATCCAACTGGGGACACAAGGAAGTAAAGTATATAATTACAATACATCTGTCAACATCAGGGTACACATCCAACTGATAATCAAAGTACTGAAGGTACTGAAGCATCAGCTAAACTGAGCAATTTGATAAAAAAAAATGTGCACTTGAAACTGAGATTTGTCAAATGAATCAGTAAAAAATGAAAATCATGCAAATAATAGATACTGTGATCGGGAAGCTTCTAACAACAAGTCTGCTTTTTATGCAAGTTGTTAGGTTCTAACATATAAATATGTTACAATGGTCAAAATGGACATGCCACGCAATGTTTATCAATTGAGTAAACTAAGTAATTCGCATAAATATAAATTTTCAATTTTTCAAAAACCAAGAGAGGCTACAAAAGACCCGACCCCAAATCTGAGTGAAATATCTCAAGCATAACGGAAAAAAGTCCAGAGAAACCATCATTTTGATAAAATTCACAAAGTGAAAGGGGCATAACTCCACTAAAACGCAGTTGACTGGAAGAAACCCCAAACTGGATCTGTAATCATCACCATCACGATCATTATCACTCCTCATATCACATTTTGATCATCAACATGAAGATATCATCATCATCATCGTCGTCGTCATTAGCAGCAGCAGTAGAACCCATGCCATGACAATCACCACCACCATTATATTAATCATTTTCAGAAATCCTTATGTTACATCATTAATATGGTCACATCATCATCATAGCTCTTTGTGTCACATAATCATCATCATTATCAGCAGCAGCAGTACTGAATGTCATCATCATTATCATCATCATCATTAGCAGCAGCAGCAGCAGCATAAAGACATTGGCTTTGTTATCATCATCATCATCATCATCATCATCATGAATTATTATCATCATCGACAGCAGCAGAACTGAATGTCATCACCACCATCATCATCATCATCATCATCATCATCATCATCATCATCACAACCATCTTCATCATCATCATCATCATCATACTATCGGCAGTGCTCAGCAGTAATGTCATCATTGCCACCATCATCATCATCGGTAGCAACAGAACTCATGTCACCATCATAATCATCATCATAGTTCGTCAAGTCACATCGTCATCATCACCATCATCATTCATAGCAGCAGAGCTTATTTTCATCACCACCATCACTATCATCTTCTTCATCACGATAATCATTATCATCCACGGCATCAACAGAACTCATGTCACCACCATCATCAACATCATTATCATATCTCCTCGTGTCACATCATCATCATGGTGACATCATTATCATATCTCCTCGTGTCCAACATCATCATCATGGTGACATCGATTCGTCATAATATCTCCTCATGTCACATCATCATCATCATCATCATCATCATTATCTCCTCATGTTATATCATCATCATCATGGTGACATCATCATCATCATCGGCAGCAGCAGAACTGAATGTCATCATCATCATTATTATTGTCATCATCTCCACCAGATCATCATGCCACATCATCATTGACATAGTGTCATCATCACAAAAAAAACTTCTACCATGACCAGCTATTTCCCTTGACTTGCAATTGACAGATTAACCATTGTTGAAGTCATTAATTTTATTCATTGAATTCACAATTAATTTGAAAAAAAAAATAAAAATAAAACCTTTGTTTTAGAAATAATTTAAATGTATTTAAAATTATTGTTGAACATATATAAATTGTCCAAGTGAGCTTCAAAAGCCTGAATTGGTATAAACCAAAAGCCAATAATCTGTACCTCCCAATTACAGAAGTTGTCCAGGCAACTGTCTCTTTCAAAAAAAGTTTGTTGACAAGAATTGTGTACAAAAGGGGGAAATATTTCTGAATACGATTAATTATAAATTATTTGATTATTATTTAGACAACTAAAATGTTACAATAAAATTACTTTGAATTTAAGAGAAACTGTAAGAGGAGTTGAGTTCACAAAGTAGGTACCCCCATTCTAATACTTGCTAAAAAGTGACTAAGTTTTAAAGTATGGAAAAATGGAGAAAAAATCTTGAAATATTTCCATAAAGTCAGGTGCACATCTTCAATATATATATAAACATTCTTTGAAATTTCAAGGCTTTTGGATGAAAACTGTAAGAGGAGTTGAGTTCACAAAGTAGGTACCCCCATTCAAATACTTGCTAAAAAGTGACTAAGTTTTAAAGTCTGGAAAAATGGGGGAAAAAATCTTGAAATATTTCCATAAAGTCAGGTCACATCCTCAATATATATATTAACATTCTGTGAAGTTTCAATCTTTTTGGTTGAAATCTGTAAGAGGAATTGAGTTCACAAAGTAGGTACCCCCATTCAAAAACTTGCTAAAAAGTGACTAAGTTTCAAAGTCTTGAAAAATGGGGGAAAAAATCTTGAAATATTTCCATAAAGTCAGGTGCTCATCCTCAATATATATAGAAACATCCTGTGAAGTTTCAAGGTTTTTGGTTGAAAACTGTAAGAGGAGTTGAGTTCACAAAATTGGTACCCTATTTTCCCCGCCCTTAGTTACTGTTCTACTACACCAACGGTGCTCTAAAAATCGGAAGAACTTAAGAAAGCACAACGTTTCAGTTTTCCGGCATGTCCAGAGTTCACATCATATTTGTTTATTTTATGTGAAATAAAGTAATATGGCTTCATGAAAAGAAATCAAAGGTTGTAAAAACCATGGATTAAACTACTGACAACAACTTTAATCGGATATCCACTGTAAAAACGATCTAATATGGACTTGTAACAAGGTAAATAAATTTTATCTAAAAATTTTGAAACATCGTTTTTTTTCCAGTTTTGTTTAGATTTTGATTTCAAGTTGTTCTTTCTTGCGATTTATTTTGTTGATTGAAAATAAACAACTGGAAAAGGTATTTAAATGAATATTGATGATGAAATTGTCTGTCTTCGGAGACATATGGTGAGAAGTGGAGTGTGTGCGGAAGATCGGAAGTATGTAGCAGAGATTCGAGAATAAAGCATGTCGTTTTTATATTAAACTGATAACTGAAAAGGACAGGGTGTCATGATTATTTTAAAAGGGGCAAGGGTGTACTGGACTGAAAAGGCCAGTCACCTCGCTATGTGAATACATTTGAGCAGGGTCATCGGGTGTCAAATGCAGGCGTGCCCACAAACACATGGCTAATTTGCATACGAACTACGGTATCCTACACAACTTCACGAGTCACAAACGATTTATAAACATAGCCAATAACTTGTAAATAAACTTCTCTTTTAGTTTCGTATCACATTTTTGGGAATCTTTGATTTCTACTTTTTTGTTATGCATAATTTCGCTACCAGCAAACTGACAGGAATGTATTTTAATACGGAAAATCCTCGTGACGTTATGATGAATATTAATGAACCAGGTCGGGATATCCCAAACACGAAATATTATTGACAATCATTTTTTAAAAATATATAGGCTATATAATTTAGCATCAAATGTGATCAATGTTTAAAGTTATTTAACTTAATAACTGTTTAATGAGCATACTTTGTGTTTATTTATCGATGTCACTTTGCGTAAATTAAAAAAATCCAATATGGCGGCGACTGCATACAGCACTGTAGGTCAAAAAGAAGAACGTCGGCACGAACTGACAAGATCGTCATTTTTGTTGGGTTTTCCGAGGGGCGTATATTTAATGGATTTTTGTGGTTTTTATTTTAAAATTATCAACAAAAATGAAGAATTAAATTATATATCCAGCAAAAACAATTACGGACTAATACGCGTATGAATACATTTCAGATCGGCACATGTGTACATGATGAAAACATTGCTTTCGTAACTTTCCGGGAGAGCCAATCACTCAGATTATAGTTTATACATACCTGGGATACCGTATATGGAAATTCCCGTAATTTCAGTCGAAAGGAAGGATTTGATTGGCTGTCAAGGTGAAATGAGAGCGGCGCTAAATACGAAAAAATCCAACGATCGCTATAAAGCATTCAGCATGGCTGATGCTTTAAAAAATGATACTAAATACAACTAAGGACACAAAACACAAAGAAGTGTAAAACACATGTCACATCAGGGTACACATCCAACTGGGGACACAAGATATTAAAGTATATATTTACAATACACTTGTCACATCAGGGTACACATCCAACTGGGGACATAAGGAAGTAAAGCATATATTTACAATACACTTGTCACATCAGGGTACACATCCAACTGGGGACACAAGGAATTAAAGCATATATTTACAATACACTTGTCACATCAGGGTACACATCCAACTGGGGACACAAGGAATTAAAGCATATATTTACAATACACTTGTCACATCAGGGTACACATCCAACTGGGGACACAAGGAAGTAAAGCATATATTTACAATACACTTGTCACATCAGGGTACACATCCAACTGGGGACACAAGGAAGTAAAGCATATATTTACAATACAATTGTCACATCAGGGTACACATTCAACTGGGGACGCAAAGTAGTTGAGTATATATTTTCAATACACCTGTCATATTTGGATACACATCTTTATATATTTACACTTCACATGTTTACATAAAAATACACATTTATATGGGGACACAAGGTAGTATCTAACTGGGGGCACATGGTTACTTAGTTAAATGTACTCGAATACTTCCTCATATCATGACCTAAGGAGATTATTTAGCAGCTTTACCATGAAAATACTGAAATGCCTGATCTAGCTGGTAGCTCACTTGGTGGAGTGCTCTCTCTGTAAGTGGGAGGTCGTGGGTTTGATCCCCGGCCAGGTCTGACCCAAGACTTGAAAGTGGGTAGTGACTGTTCTTTGGCCAAGCACTCGGCAAAATGAAATGAAAGTCACGGTTCTTTTGGATGGGAACTTAAAATAATCGAGGTCCCGTGTCACTGAATACTGCCATAAGCACAACCCACAGGAAAAATTTCTGCACATTCGCCTATAGCTGGCGATGTTTCGATATAAGTGAAAGATTCTTATCTGGGATGTTAAACACCATTACTCAACTCCTCATTTTGTTTTGATGACAATACTTGGTGTTCACTATAGTGTCTTTCTATGTTGGAAGAGTAATCCTTTTTTCTTGCATAAATGACTTATTTATACATGTGTTAGACTACAGTCCACAATAAGACATATAAGCATGTGCAATATGGATATTCCTTTTGACAGTTAAAATTCTCTATTTACAGAGCAGATAAAAATCATACAAAACACTGGATTATCATAGGTTTGTGCGTTGTTATCCTTGGCAAATGCTGTCCAAGTAGTTTATATCACAGACTGTTTGGGAAACGGGATTCAATAATACTAATAATCTTTATCTATGAAAAAGGAACATAGAAATTTATAAGAACATCAAAATGAGACTAAATATGTTATGTTCCTCTTCATGTGCAAAAATATATATTTTATAGCTCTAAGGAGAAAATTCTTTCAATGCTTCATGAATAACTTTATTCTGCCATTACCTTGACTTATATCTTGCCAATTTGTCCCCTGCACTTGATATTCAAACCCAGAAAAATCTTCTAATTGTGCAATTGTGCCAAACTTTGAGCTTCTAACTTTATATTTATCCTGAAAAACAATTGTTTATAATTTATTTAATATCAGCATACACACAAAAAGCACAAAATGTATAGCATTGTGCATACAATTAGCTCTACCCATAGTGTTGTAACTAGAGTAAGTTGAAAGGAATAAACAATGCAATTATATACAGTTGGAAAGCTACAAAAAAGCGATATGACAAAACAAGAAATGATACAAAATGATTGGTTTTTTTTCAATTTAAATAGATAATTATTCAATTTATGATTTTGGTTATAGTAGTTGCATCATCAAAGAAATTGCCTTCATTCCTACTTGAATTTTACCCAACTGATCAATGACTATTAAGTATGATTGTTCATGCACATGTAGCAATAAAACATTGCTTTTCATAAAAACTGTAACAGCAGACTTTAATATTTTGACCCTTTTTTAATATATCCCAAGCCAACATCCTTGAAACAGGGGATAACTCTAAGTTATCATTCTTAGTGCTTCAGTTACCAGTAGACGACCTAAAAACAGATATTTTTCTCTATTGTTGCTTTCACATTTATAATTATTAGAACAAATATAAGTCTAATGAACACTATTTGTTAAAAACCATCACTCCTATTTTGCTTACTTGGCAACTTCATTTAACATTATATTATGATGACTGATTTTTAAATTTATACAGGGTTCAAGGTCAATAACCTTCACAAGAAGTTGTTTATATGTTTTTACTAAAGATGAACTTGAACAGAGGTCAAATTTAACATATATAAATCTTGTAAACATTCATATGTTGATGCTGATATGAAGTTTTGAGCTTGTAGACCTTTGGTCTATATGACAAAGCCATTTAAATGGAAAGTAGTAACCTTAAGTGAAGGCCAAGGCCCATTGAATTTGCAAACTTTACAAGGTATTTATTACATATAGACAAAATGACCTTAAAATAATAAAAGAATAAGAATATTTAAATGTTTTACCATACATGTATAACATTTGTGTTTGGTCAAAATCAAATTCTTTACAAACTTTAAATGTTCTCATGCAGACAAACTTGCCATTAAGTTCAATTGAAAGTGCAGCAATAGTTTTCTAATAAGAAGCGATTATGTAAAGTTAATGGAAGAATGATTGCACATTTAGTCATGCAATGAGCTCACTAGGCTTTTGCCAGGAGAGATAACTGGATTTTTCCACACATATGTTCTGGTATTATTTTCATTACAAACATATCTTTTCATGTATATATAATACTCTAATAAAATGCTTAAATCTGTAGTTCTATGATAACTTTTAATGTGTCTCAATATACATATATTTCTGATATTGACTTACAATATTCAATACTGTGCCTGCAGCAAGAGATTCTTTGATCCAGTCATAGTTTACAATTGGATTCAACCTACCACTAAGCACAAACTGGTAAAAATCATAGGAACTACAATCTGTCTGACCACTGGCTGCTAAAATAAAGATAATAATGCATCTAAATAAACTAAATTTAATACTTTGATTACAAGAATTATCTACAATAGCATATCATACATTTCACAAAGATATTAAGGAATGTTTTTAATTAATTTGTTATGAAGATAATTTAGATGTTACAGTGTTGAAAACCTCATTAAAATTGATGACCAAAGAAAAACATTATATTGTTTGAACTAATAATTTTTGTTTTATCTCGGTTGCTACAAGTCAAACCACCCATTTTGAGAGTTACCTATGAATGACATCATAACAGTAATTTAACATGGAGGGTAGTAATAATTAATTCTATTGTAGCAAAGTTTGACATGATGTAGAAGAAAGTAAGGACTATGACTTTCATCTATATATGCCAGATGCTTCATCATTATTTAGGGAAAAATAGACAACCTTGCAAGAGATGAAATAGGTGTTCAGCCAAAAAACAGATAAATCTGATGAATTGAGTGGAGACCCTGTCACAGAATATATGTAGTATAAAAATCAAAGATGCCCAACAGTGGTCATTCTTTAAATGCTTGGAAACTAAATTTTATTTATTGTGAACTGCAATGTCTCACTACAGGGAATTATATTCTCTGGTCCATTGCAACATCTACTTTTGCAACAGTGGCAGTAACAGAATTATATCTGCACTTTGTACTTTAAAGTTATGTAGCAAATCATGCATTATTAAAGTCCCATTATCCCCAATTGCATAATATTTAAATTTTGCGTTCTTTGCAATCATGGCTTATGTCAAGTACATGTTTTCCAGCTGCAACTTTAAGTGGTGTTTACACTGCAAGATTGATCATATAATACAAATCTTATAAGATTTTAAGTCTTAAAAGACTTTACCTTTACACCTATGACATGTCATATAACACTTGTTAAATTAACTTGTAATTTACCTGTGTTTTGCATGTAACTGTACATGGGTACTTGGATAACAGGTTATTTTTATGCGTTAATTAAATATGCAGTTGTCAATATTTAGACTTTGGAATTGAATTGTTTTGAAACTGGTATATTAATAAAATGGCTTTGAAAGAATTAGCTATCTCATTTTAAAGTTTTCAAGTTCAATGGTTCTGTGTAGAAGAAGTAGGGATTGCCATTCCGCATTCTGTGATTTAATGGCATGCATTATTAAAAGTGCAGGCAACTCAGAGTAAAATGTAGATGTAGATTTTGTTTTATTTTTTTTTATTTATTGTCATTATTTATTTCATAATTTATTATCTATTTTATTTTATTCTTTTGTTTATTTTATTTTATCTGGAAGACCTGGTTGACCTCTTTTCTGATTGGTCAATCTATAATTAGGGACAAGACTAGTCACGGCAAAATGAAACATGTTCTATTTTGCCATGACAAATCATGTCTGCAATTATCTGAAGTCATAACTGGTTTAACACCATAAAATTGTAGTATATTACAAATCTTACAGTGTAAAAGGACCTTTACATTCTTCTCTTTATAAACTTACATGCTTCAACAACTAATAATGTTGCTTCCTCTACATTTTCAACCATTGTAAAATTCTTGAAAAGCATCAGGAAACCCTTTCCAAAATAGTAATAACATTTATAACCAGAGTGACATGATTTAATAATGCATCTCCAGGATGCAATAAGACTAGTACAAAATAAAGAAGCCAAAAATAATCTACCTTGTTACCTGGTTTATATTTCAGATATTTCACTAATGTACCCAATAACTATATTCCATATATTCATTGTATTCATAACCTTGTCTCACACCAAGATGATGAAATGATGCAGTTTTAAGTTTTATATTCAGCTGCAAAATTGCTGTAGCATTTAATGTGGGGATTTACAATTGGACTTTATAAAAATAAAAATATGTTAAAGCATACCAAACTACAGAAACTTTTTTGCAAGCCATATCTTTCATTATCCTAATCTGCAAGTACATGTAGTAACATGTATCTCAATTTTTATTTTTTTTTTAGCAGATTCCATTCCATTCGGCTAATGACTGCCATGTTATACATCGGTACAGTCACAATAGCAAAACAATATTTAAATAATGCATTTAAAATGCATCTCTCCATCTCAAAACATTTGATTAGCTTTATTTCCTTAACCCGATATACAAACTTTGCTTGTTCCAATTATCATCCTTAATTCATAAACTGAAATGGTTTGAAATGGTATTGTAGAAACTTAAAATTCACAATTTAGTAGTAATCGAGTAACTTACATAATTTGGAATAACTCCACAAAAGAAAATATTTTCTTGTTTGTTTGCAGCAATATTTTTTCTGTATACCTCTGTTTTTTCTGAGATAAAATCATCCTAAAAAACAATAATCTAAAATAAGGACTGTGTTTAATCTTCAAAACTTCTCATAATTATGGATTATAATATAACTTGTTGTCTTAGCAACTAAGTTGTCAAGGTCACTTGTAAGTCCAGTGTCAGTATAATTTGAATGAATAGGATGTTGTTAAAGTTGAACACAGTCCTTTGGTGAACCAGCACCTTAAAAGTCACCATCTTAGTGCAGAACATAAAAACACCAACAGACACTGCTGCCACTCATAAAAATACTTGTATATATAGTTATACTGATATTCATGTTGCACGACTGAAATATTGTTGATATATGGGCCCTTAAAATTCTATTTTACAGAACTTGCCACTTCGAAAAATAGAATAAAACTTGTCCAATAGGGAATAAAAGTTATCCAATAAGGAAATTAACTTGCTCACAATTTTTAAACAAAACAAACACATTTTTTCACAAAATAATCATACTATTTTGTTATTTTAAAAATAATAATCACACTTAACCAATCTTTAAAGTATAGCCTGTTAATTGAATCGAGGGTTACTTTAAATTTTCCTTCTGGAACACACACAGACACCCTTTGTATCCAAAAAAGGGGGGGGGGGGGTTGGGGTTGGGGTTGGGAGTCTTTTCTAATTCCTTCAAGCTAGCCTGAAGCATCCTTGCATACAGTCATGTATTGCTGGCACTAGTTGCTACTGCTTTCATAGCAAATATTCAAAGTACAAAACTTAGTCTGGAGGTAAGACTGTAGTGTCTAATCCTGCAGAACTAAGCATCAGACTAGATTCTGAGCAGATTAATTACCTGTATCTCCATAGAAGGTTCGTCAGTCTCCATATCATTATATCCACCAGTATTGACCGCTTCTTCAACATATTTTCCACTTTTACAAGGTTGATCAGAAGTTTTGCCTCCATCACTTGGTTTTTCCTTAATTTCACTACTATCTCCTGATTTTTTGCCAGTAACACCAATATCATCATGCTGTTCATTACATTTATAACTTTTATTGAGAAGTTCACTACTATTATTTAATTGTTTGACACAAGTATCTGCCTCTTTGACAATTTCATCACTAATTCTTTGTTCATCAGTTTCACCACTATAACTCAACTGCTCATCACTTTCATCAAGTGTGGTTTTGGGTTTTTGACTATTGGCAGGCTGTCTATTATCCTATTAAAGTAAATATGTAAAAGCATTTATTTTGTAGCTTAAACTTTGAAAGCTCAATCTGAATTGAATATCTTATTTAGTTTTTTTAATCCTTGGTAAGAGGTAATTTCATTTCTGTTGTACTTCCTAGGAGTCTAAATCATTACAGCATCATTCACCTGGTCAGAGTTGAATATCCTTTTAAAAGCTTATACCACTGTGGTATCTAAGTTGGTAGAGTGCTTGCTTTATAAGTGGGATGTCATGGGTTGGATTCCCAGCCGGGTCTGACTAAGACTTGAAAGTGCATAGTGACTGTTCTTTTACAGAGCACTCAGCATTACAGAAAGAAAGTCACGTTTATTTCCCATGGAAATTTAAAATAAACAAGGTCCTGTGTCACAGTGGGCTTGGCATGCTAAAGAACCCTGCTGTATAATTCCATAAGAGCAATGCACAGACAAAACTTCTGCAAGTTCACCTATAGCTGGCCATGTCTTGATATAAGTGAAATATTCTTGACTGGGATGTTAAACAAGATCTCTCAACTCAACTCTTAAAAGAGCTCAAAATTTAGCAGTAAAAAGAAATATTTAGCAGACTTTGAGACAAACCATGTACCTATTTTTTGAAAGGAAGTTAGAAATGTTTCTGGCAATTGGACTTTCCTTCCGATCAGTCTAAAGCATCCTTGCATACAGTCATGTATTGCTGGCACTAGTTGCTACTGCTTTCATAGCAAATATTCAAAGTACAAAACTTAGTCTGGAGGTAAGACTGTAGTGTCTAATCCTGCAGAACTAAGCATCAGACTAGATTCTGAGCAGATTAATTACCTGTATCTCCATAGAAGGTTCGTCAGTCTCCATATCATTATATCCACCAGTATTGACCGCTTCTTCAACATATTTTCCACTTTTACAAGGTTGATCAGAAGTTTTGCCTCCATCACTTGGTTTTTCCTTAATTTCACTACTATCTCCTGATTTTTTGCCAGTAACACCAATATCATCATGCTGTTCATTACATTTATAACTTTTATTGAGAAGTTCACTACTATTATTTAATTTTTTGACACAAGTATCTGCCTCTTTGACAATTTCATCACTAATTCTTTGTTCATCAGTTTCACCACTATAACTCAACTGCTCATCACTTTCATCAAGTGTGGTTTTGGGTTTTTGACTATTGGCAGGCTGTCTATTATCCTATTAAAGTAAATATGTAAAAGCATTTATTTTGTAGCTTAAACTTTGAAAGCTCAATCTGAATTGAATATCTTATTTAGTTTTTTAATCCTTGGTAAGATCTGTTGTACTTCCTAGGAGTCTAAATCATTACAGCATCATTCACCTGGTCAGAGTTGAATATCCTTTTAAAAGCTTATACCACTGTGGTATCTAAGTTGGTAGAGTGCTTGCTTTATAAGTGGGATGTCATGGGTTGGATTCCCAGCCGGGTCTGACTAAGACTTGAAAGTGCATAGTGACTGTTCTTTTACAGAGCACTCAGCATTACAGAAAGAAAGTCACGTTTATTTCCCATGGAAATTTAAAATAAACAAGGTCCTGTGTCACAGTGGGCTTGGCATGCTAAAGAACCCTGCTGTATAATTCCATAAGAGCAATGCACAGACAAAACTTCTGCAAGTTCACCTATAGCTGGCCATGTCTTGATATAAGTGAAATATTCTTGACTGGGATGTTAAACAAGATCTCTCAACTCAACTCTTAAAAGAGCTCAAAATTTAGCAGTAAAAAGAAATATTTAGCAGACTTTGAGACAAACCATGTACCTATTTTTTGAAAGGAAGTTAGAAATGTTTCTGGCAATTGGACTTTCCTTCCGATCAGTCTAAAGCATCCTTGCATACAGTCATGTATTGCTGGCACTAGTTGCTACTGCTTTCATAGCAAATATTCAAAGTACAAAACTTAGTCTGGAGGTAAGACTGTAGTGTCTAATCCTGCAGAACTAAGCATCAGACTAGATTCTGAGCAGATTAATTACCTGTATCTCCATAGAAGGTTCGTCAGTCTCCATATCATTATATCCACCAGTATTGACCGCTTCTTCAACATATTTTCCACTTTTACAAGGTTGATCAGAAGTTTTGCCTCCATCACTTGGTTTTTCCTTAATTTCACTACTATCTCCTGATTTTTTGCCAGTAACACCAATATCATCATGCTGTTCATTACATTTATAACTTTTATTGAGAAGTTCACTACTATTATTTAATTTTTTGACACAAGTATCTGCCTCTTTGACAATTTCATCACTAATTCTTTGTTCATCAGTTTCACCACTATAACTCAACTGCTCATCACTTTCATCAAGTGTGGTTTTGGGTTTTTGACTATTGGCAGGCTGTCTATTATCCTATTAAAGTAAATATGTAAAAGCATTTATTTTGTAGCTTAAACTTTGAAAGCTCAATCTGACTTGAATATCTTATTTAGTTTTTTTAATCCTTGGTAAGAGGTAATTTCATTTCTGTTGTACTTCCTAGGAGTCTAAATCATTACAGCATCATTCACCTGGTCAGAGTTGAATATCCTTTTAAAAGCTTATACCACTGTGGTATCTAAGTTGGTAGAGTGCTTGCTTTATAAGTGGGATGTCATGGGTTGGATTCCCAGCCAGGTCTGACTAAGACTTGAAAGTGCATAGTGACTGTTCTTTTACAGAGCACTCAGCATTACAGAAAGAAAGTCACGTTTATTTCCCATGGAAATTTAAAATAAACAAGGTCCTGTGTCACAGTGGGCTTGGCATGCTAAAGAACCCTGCTGTATAATTCCATAAGAGCAATGCACAGACAAAACTTCTGCAAGTTCACCTATAGCTGGCCATGTCTTGATATAAGTGAAATATTCTTGACTGGGATGTTAAACAAGATCTCTCAACTCAACTCTTAAAAGAGCTCAAAATTTAGCAGTAAAAAGAAATATTTAGCAGACTTTGAGACAAACCATGTACCTATTTTTTGAAAGGAAGTTAGAAATGTTTCTGGCAATTGGACTTTCCTTCCGATCAGTCTAAAGCATCCTTGCATACAGTCATGTATTGCTGGCACTAGTTGCTACTGCTTTCATAGCAAATATTCAAAGTACAAAACTTAGTCTGGAGGTAAGACTGTAGTGTCTAATCCTGCAGAACTAAGCATCAGACTAGATTCTGAGCAGATTAATTACCTGTATCTCCATAGAAGGTTCGTCAGTCTCCATATCATTATATCCACCAGTATTGACCGCTTCTTCAACATATTTTCCACTTTTACAAGGTTGATCAGAAGTTTTGCCTCCATCACTTGGTTTTTCCTTAATTTCACTACTATCTCCTGATTTTTTGCCAGTAACACCAATATCATCATGCTGTTCATTACATTTATAACTTTTATTGAGAAGTTCACTACTATTATTTAATTTTTGACACAAGTATCTGCCTCTTTGACAATTTCATCACTAATTCTTTGTTCATCAGTTTCACCACTATAACTCAACTGCTCATCACTTTCATCAAGTGTGGTTTTGGGTTTTTGACTATTGGCAGGCTGTCTATTATCCTATTAAAGTAAATATGTAAAAGCATTTATTTTGTAGCTTAAACTTTGAAAGCTCAATCTGAATTGAATATCTTATTTAGTTTTTTTAATCCTTGGTAAGATCTGTTGTACTTCCTAGGAGTCTAAATCATTACAGCATCATTCACCTGGTCAGAGTTGAATATCCTTTTAAAAGCTTATACCACTGTGGTATCTAAGTTGGTAGAGTGCTTGCTTTATAAGTGGGATGTCATGGGTTGGATTCCCAGCCGGGTCTGACTAAGACTTGAAAGTGCATAGTGACTGTTCTTTTACAGAGCACTCAGCATTACAGAAAGAAAGTCACGTTTATTTCCCATGGAAATTTAAAATAAACAAGGTCCTGTGTCACAGTGGGCTTGGCATGCTAAAGAACCCTGCTGTATAATTCCATAAGAGCAATGCACAGACAAAACTTCTGCAAGTTCACCTATAGCTGGCCATGTCTTGATATAAGTGAAATATTCTTGACTGGGATGTTAAACAAGATCTCTCAACTCAACTCTTAAAAGAGCTCAAAATTTAGCAGTAAAAAGAAATATTTAGCAGACTTTGAGACAAACCATGTACCTATTTTTTGAAAGGAAGTTAGAAATGTTTCTGGCAATTGGACTTTCCTTCCGATCAGTCTAAAGCATCCTTGCATACAGTCATGTATTGCTGGCACTAGTTGCTACTGCTTTCATAGCAAATATTCAAAGTACAAAACTTAGTCTGGAGGTAAGACTGTAGTGTCTAATCCTGCAGAACTAAGCATCAGACTAGATTCTGAGCAGATTAATTACCTGTATCTCCATAGAAGGTTCGTCAGTCTCCATATCATTATATCCACCAGTATTGACCGCTTCTTCAACATATTTTCCACTTTTACAAGGTTGATCAGAAGTTTTGCCTCCATCACTTGGTTTTTCCTTAATTTCACTACTATCTCCTGATTTTTTGCCAGTAACACCAATATCATCATGCTGTTCATTACATTTATAACTTTTATTGAGAAGTTCACTACTATTATTTAATTTTTTGACACAAGTATCTGCCTCTTTGACAATTTCATCACTAATTCTTTGTTCATCAGTTTCACCACTATAACTCAACTGCTCATCACTTTCATCAAGTGTGGTTTTGGGTTTTTGACTATTAGCAGGCTGTCTATTATCCTATTAAAGTAAATATGTAAAAGCATTTATTTTGTAGCTTAAACTTTGAAAGCTCAATCTGACTTGAATATCTTATTTAGTTTTTTTTAATCCTTGGTAAGAGGTAATTTCATTTCTGTTGTACTTCCGAGAAGCCTAAATCATTACAGCATCATTCACCTGGTCAGAGTAGAATCTCTTCTGATAAGAGCTTAAAATTTAGCAGTGAAAGGAAAATATAAGACTTTGAGACATACCATATACCTGCTTTTTGAAAGCAAAAGAGAACTTTCCTTCAAAGCTTTGAATTTTGAATAAAGTAATTTTTGCTTGGTGAACATATATAATATATATATATATATATATATATAAGAACCTTTCATTAATAAGATATCTGTGAGCTACTGATGTTCAGTATAAACCTGCTTTTAAAACAAGTCAGGAAACAGGAAGTAGATGTCTGTTATAGTTGAAATCAATACCTGCAGTATGGGACTTCATACTGAACCGACACATAGTTTTCAGATGGTTGGAAGAACAGAAATAAAGCAGTATGCCTCCTCTTTTTCAAATAATATTTCAGACAATGCGATCTGCATGTTAATTTCTTATGGTTAACAGAAATGAAACTTCTTGAGAAAAGGTAAAGGTTGACATCTCTATATCTACATTTGGACAGTTGACACAGATGCCAGTGAAGAGACTGACTTTTAATAGATCTAAAACAAAACTAACCATTTGTTCTCTGTTTGGATAGTTCCACCTAAATTCTCTTTTGCAAGTTTTTATTATGTCATTATCTATTAAATATACTGTCTTTCCATCAACATTATCAAAAAGGAATGCCTGAAACAAAACCAAAAATTATGATAACCGAAAACAGTTTGATAATAAGAAAGGTTCAACTAGTAGACTGTATTCTAATTAACTGCAAATTTCCAAATATAAAGACGATTAGAGCTTGATCTTATACATGTAGACTATTATCTAATAATAATATAAACACTGTTGAAGTTCTTCTGCATGGAAATTATATAATACATAAATATTAAACATTTACAATTTCACATACATAGAATTTCTAAATTATCTGCAAAAAAAAGGAAAAAACAATTCTCTCTCTACATTTAACTTCATTTGCTCTCTTTTTTAAAGTATTATCATTGTAATTTAAAAGTTTAAGTTATTATTTCATGAAATGTTTATGTTTTAAATAAAAAAAGAGTTATCAGCTGAAAAACAGCCAATACAACCACAAACATGGTGCATCACAACAAATGGAAACATGCCACAAAAGACATGACAAGAAAGCACAAACACTTATAAGGACCAATAATTATTAAATTCCTGACATTGGATGGCCACTGGAGTTAATACTCAGTGCTGCAGTTATAATGTTAAGAGAGCTCCCTCAATCTGTCACTTTTACAGTGGTCCATAAAACCTTATTTTATTAAACAATGAACCAACAACCCACACATGAATATGCAATCTATAAAATTCAGACATAATAATTTTTTTATGATTAATTTAAAAAAAAAAATGTATTTTGAATGATATACTGGAAGAATAACTACACCTTGAGAAGCTTGTTAAAGAACATTGTTTAAATAAGCTTGGCCTACACACATACAAGATAGTAATTAAAACCCATCCACCTCCATAAAGCTATAGGGTGGACCTGTCATTCATTCCTTCCAGCATTATTGGCCAATGTGCAAGGAAAATAGATTGAAGGATGCCTAGGTTCCTTCAACCATAAGTAAGGTATGTCTTGTAACATTTTTTCATATTCTCTGTACAAAAGTTTTTTTTTTACTAAATTTTCTACAGAAAATATATCAATCATCCTTATTGAATATCTTATTGAGTTTGACAACAATATCACCGTAAAATTTAGGATGCGAGATTTCTTGATTAATATATTGATATCAGGGAACTGTTAAATTTTTATAGATTATACAAAAATTACAATTTTATTATCATAGTGAGATGTAAAATGCTAACAAACTGGCAAAAGAATGATATTAAAACCAGAGGCTCAGTGTGGCTGAGCCTGTATCGCACACCTGACTAAAATGCATTTAAAGCAAATTGTATATATGCTTTTCCAATAGGGTCCAATGTGAAACAACGTTCTCCGCTGGCAGCCATGTTTTATGGCAGATCAGAAAACTTTTGGCAATCTATGTAAAGGACCTTCTATACATCATTCCTGTAAAGTTTGGTTCAATTTGCTTCAGTCATTTCTGAGGACATAGTCAAAAACGCGTTTTTCCCATAGGGTCCAATGTTTAACTATCTTTTGCGCTGGCAGCCATGTTTTTTGGCGGATCAGAAAAATTTTGGCAATCTAAGTAAAGGACCTTCTATACATCATTCCTGTGAAGTTTTGTTAAATTTGCTACAGTCATTTCTGAGGACATAGTCAAAAATGCGTTTTTCCCATAGGGTCCAAGGCTAAACTATCTTTTGCGCTGGCAGCCATGTTTTTTGGCCAATCAGAAAAATTTTGGCAATCTATGTAAAGGACCTTCTATACATCATTCCTGTAAAGTTTGATTCAATTTGCTTCACTAGCTTCAGAGAAGATACTATATATATGCTTTTCCCATAGGGTCCAATGTTAAACTATTTTCTGCGCTGGCGGGCCATGTTTTTTGGCGGATCAGAAAAATTTTGGCAATCTAAGTAAAGGACCTTCTATACATCATTTCTGTAAAGTTTGGTTAAATTTGCTTCAGTCATTTCTGAGGAGATAGCCAAAAATTCGTTTTTCCCATAGGGTCCAATGTTAAACTATTTTCTGCACTGGCGGCCATAATGTTTTTAGGCGGATCAGAAAAATTTTGGCAGTCTTTGTGAAGGACCTCCAATACATAATTCCTCTAAAGTTTGGTTAAGTTTGCTTCAGTAGTTTCAGAGGAGATAGCCAAAATGTGTTTTCCCATAGGGTCCAATGTTAAACTATGTTCCCCGCTTGCAGCCATGTTTTTAGGCGGATCAGAAAAACTTCGGCAATCTTTGCAAAAGGCCTTCCATACATCATTCCTGTAAAGTTTAATTGAATTCGCTTCAGTCGTTTGAGAGGAGATAGCCAAAATGTGCGTTTTCCCATAGGGCCCAATGTTAAACTTTGTTTGGCCCTGGCGGCCATTTTTTTTTGGCGGATCAGAAAAATTTGGGCAATCTTAGTAAATGACCTTACATACATTATTCCTGTAAAGTTTGGTTCAAATTAGCTCAGCGGTTTCAAAGAAGATAGCAAATATATGCTTTTCCCATAGGGTCCAATGTTAAACTATCTTCTGCGCTGGCGGCCATTTTTTGACGGATCAGAAAAATTTTGGCAATCTAAGTAAAGGACCTTCCTTACACCATTCCTGTAAAGTTTGGTTAAATTTGCTTCAGTCATTTCTGAGGAAATAGTCAAAAATGCATTTTTCCCATAGGGTCCAATGTTAAACTATCTTCTGCGCTGGCAGTCATGTTTTTTGGCGGATCAAAAAATTTCGGCAATCTAAGTAAAGGACCTTCCATACATCATTCCTGTAAAGTTTGGTTAAAATTGCTCTAGTGGTGTCAGAGGGGATAGTCAAAATGCGAAAAGTTTACGGACGGACGACGACGGACGCCAAGTGATGGCAAAAGCTCACATGGCCTTTGGCCAGGTGAGCTAAAAAGTGACCACAAAAGTTATCACTTACTATTGTGACCACAAAAGTTAACATTAACTATCAGTTTAGTAAGCAAAAAATACTACTGATTGTGAAACCCAGTTGATAACATAACCCCCTTCTTACCTCTCCTACACTGTTAATTTCAATTCTAAAATGTTCCTTTTTATCCTTCTTCACAATAATGTCACATGCCTGCGAGCTAAAGAATAATAAACCACATTAAGCAGCAAAATTCTTAAAATTGGTGGTACAAGAGTTACCACTCAAGCTGTGGTGCTGTTTTTGGATTTTTTGCATAATGACAACAAATGGAATGACAAACTATTCAATTAGAATGTAGCATTTCTGGTATCAATTTGTGGAAAAACAATTTTAAATACATCATAAAACTACCTTTTCATTATATTTCAATTCAATTTGTTTCAATTTATTTTTTGGTCCAAAGGAGGCCCTAGCATATATACTCTTTTTAATAACATGAAGAAAACATATCAACATTTATTTCTTTTAGCTTTATTAAAATGGAAATCAAAATAAGTGACCTGAATTATTTGAAATTATTTAATAAAGATATTCCACTGCAGCAGAAATTCAATAGACAAATATATAAACCTAACCTTCTATGCATTTGGACAAATTTAAATAATTCTAATTTTCAAGTATCCAATAACTGAGAGAAAATATGAAAATTAAACACCAGGAAAAATGGGGGTGTCCCAATATTTAGAAGCCAATATCTAATCCTTAGTATGTCCCGCTGCCCTCCTGGTTATGCAAGATACTATCAACAACAATACGGCCAGATATCATGTGTAATGTAAATTTTCAAACAAGAGGCCGAAATGGCCTTGACGCTAGCCTGACCATAATAATATAGCTTTAAACCAAATGGAGAATAGAGGCGAATAAATATTTTATACAAAGATTTTAAAATGTATTACTACTTAAGATAACTGTGACCTTGAATGTCAATGTCAACATGAAAAGACTAGGTATAGATGCTTTGTCTAAAGTTTCAAGATTCTAGGCCTTTCATTTCATAAAAAAATATCAATAAAAGTACCATTACCTTAGGCCACTGTGACTATGCAAACTTTATAGCCCTTCTTGCATAGATGCTATATATGGACATCAAGTTTCTAAGTGGCAAGAAGATATTTAAATATTTAAGATCATTCTGACCTTGAATGAAAATCGAAAAACAAAAAGGTATAGAACTAGGCCATGATTTTTTCCCCTACTTTGAAAGCCATTCAAAGCAAATGTTTAAATTGAAATATTCCTGATAATTTCAACCATTTTGGTATAATTATACATCTGTCACCTTGATCTTTGAACCCATGACCTTTATCTATATATAATAATGATCATTATATCAATATCTACAATATTCTAATATACAAATTTTAGTTTTCAAGATAAATTGGGAAATATACTTAATGCATGACAAACAACATGTGACAGATTGACAGATGACAAACTGTGAACAATTGCAATAGCTTATCTGAGCCAAAAAGTTTCCCTTCTAAATTCCTGAAGCTGTCATTTATCATGCCTTTTATGACCAATGCCAGTTGACAACTATTTTCCTATCTGAAGACATGATCATACATGCATACAAATGCCTGTTACATACCTCCCTATCAGCAACAATGTTTGATTTATCATCTTGAAAATTGGTCCATCTGTTCCATCCTTTTGTAAGACTGTAATTGTACCAAAGAATTCTGAAAAAGTATAAAGTTTATGAAACTTGTATTGTAAAGTATAACATGTATTACAATACACCTCTTCCATAAGTCACATAAGTGTAGTGGTAAAATATACTACAATTTATTCACAGTTCATGGGAGGAGAAAAATATTTTAATTTATCCAAGTTTAACTTAACAGGACTTGAGAGGTTCAGCCAAAATCAACACAAAAGGAAGTAACCCATGTTTACAAGTGTATCTTACCGTCATGCAATCGGCAATTATCCAGTATTTTATTTTAATGCTTTTTTGTCTAAAAACAATAAAATCAAATTTTGTAACCATGTTTATTTACAGAATAGAACTTGAACATTTTTTCATCTTTAAACACATATAGAAAAGGCATGACAGAATCTAGCAATAACTAACCAGGTATCATTAAAATAACCGTCATTATCAAAATGTTCTAATACAGTTATACAGAAAACAAATTACAAAGTTAACTAACAGTTATATATCACTAGAACATCAACATGAAAAATACACAAAAAACAAAGTATAATTTACAGATTGAAGACAAAATTAGACATACTGTCCAGATATGGAAATTCTGACACAAAGAATGCCATGAAGAAATTAAAGTATATAATTACAATACACTTGTCACATCAGGGTACACATCCAACTGGGGACACAAGGAATTAAAGTATAGATTTACAATACACCGGTCACATCAGGATACACATCCAACTGGGGACACAAAGAATTAAAGTATATTTTTACAATACACCTGTCATATCAGGTTACACATCCAACTGGGGACACAAGGTAGTAAAACATATATTTACAATACACCGGTCACATCAGGATACACATCCAACTGGGGACACAAAGAATTAAAGTATATATTTACAATACACCTGTCATATCAGGTTACACATCCAACTGGGGACACAAGGTAGTAAAACATATATTTACAATACACCAGTCACATCAGGGTACACATCCAACTGGGGACACAAGGAATTAAAGTATATATTTACAATACATTTGCCACATCAGGGTACACATCCAAATGGGGACACAAGGAATTAAAGTATAGATTTACAATACACCGGTCACATCAGGGTACACATCCAACTGGGGACACAAGGAATTAAAGTGTATATTTACAATACATCTGTCACATCAGGGTACACATCCAACTGGGGACACAAGGAATTAAAGTGTATATTTACAATACACCTGTCATATCAGGTTACACATCCAAATGGGGACACAAGGTAGTAAAACATATATTTACAATACACCTGTCACATCAGGGTACACATCCAATTGGGGACACAAGATAGTAAAGTATATATTTACAATACACCTGTCACATCAGGATTCAGGGTACACATCCAAATGGGGACACAAGGAATTAAAGTATATATATTTACAATACGCCTGTCACATCAGGGTACACATCCAACTGGGGACACAAGGAATTAAAGTGTATATTTACAATACACCTGTCATATCAGGTTACACATCCAACTGTGGACACAAGGAATTAAAGCATATATTTACAATACACCTGTCACATCAGGGTACACATCCAAATGGGGACACAAGGTAGTAAAACATATATTTACAATACACTTGTCACATCAGGGTACACATCCAAATGGGGACACAAGGAATTAAAGTATAGATTTACAATACACTTGTCACATCAGGGTACACATCCAACTGGGGACACAAGGAATTAAAGTGTATATTTACAATACATTTGCCACCTCAGGGTACACATCCAAATGGGGACACAAGGTAGTAAAACATATATTTACAATACATCTGTCACATCAGGGTACACATCCAACTGGGGACACAAGGAATTAAAGTATATATTTACAATACATTTGCCACCTCAGGGTACACATCCAAATGGGGACACAAGGTAGTAAAACATATATTTACAATACACCTGTCACATCAGGGTACACATCCAAATGGGGACACAAGATAGTAAAGTATATATTTACAATACACCTGTCACATCAGGGTACACATCCAAATGGGGACACAAGGTAGTAAAACATATATTTACAATACATCTGTCACATCAGGGTACACATCCAACTGGGGACACAAGGAATTAAAGTATATATTTACAATACATTTGCCACCTCAGGGTACACATCCAAATGGGGACACAAGGTAGTAAAACATATATTTACAATACACCTGTCACATCAGGTTACACATCCAACTGGGGACACAAGGAATTAAAGTATATATTTACAATACACCTGTCACATCAGGGTACACATCCAACTGGGGACACAAGGTAGTAAAACATATATTTACAATACACCTGTCACATCAGGGTACACATCCAAATGGGGACACAAGGTAGTAAAGCATATATTTACAATACACCTGTCACATCAGGGTACACATCCAAATGGGGACACAAGGTAGTAAAACATATATTTACAATACATCTGTCACATCAGGTTACACATCCAAATGGGGACACAAGGAATTAAAGTATATATATTTATAATACGCCTGTCACATCAGGGTACACATCCAACTGGGGACACAAGGAATTAAAGTGTATATTTACAATACACCTGTCATATCAGGTTACACATTCAACTGTGGACACAAGGAATTAAAGTGTATATTTACAATACACCTGTCATATCAGGTTACACATTCAACTGGGGACACAAGGAATTAAAGTGTATATTTACAATACACCTGTCATATCAGGTTACACATTCAACTGGGGACACAAGGTAGTAAAGTATATATTTACAATACATTTGTCACATCAGGGTACACATCCAACTGGGGACACAAGGAATTAAAGTATAGATTTACAATACACCGGTCACATCAGGGTACACATCCAACTGGGGACACAAGGAATTAAAGTATATATTTACAGTACACTTGTCACATCAGGGTACACATCCAACTGGGGACACAAGGAATTAAAGTGTATATTTACAATACATCTGTCACATCAGGGTACACATCGAAATGGGGACACAAGGAATTAAAGTGTATATTTACAATACACCTGTCATATCAGGTTACACATCCAAATGGGGACAAAAGGAATTAAAGTATATATTTACAATACACCTGTCACATCAGGGTACACATCCAACTGGGGACACAAGGTAGTAAAGCATATATTTACAATACACTCGTCACATCAGGGTACACATCCAACTGGGGACACAAGGTAGTAAACCATATATTTACAATACACCTGTCACATCAGGATACACATCCAACTGGGGACACAAGGTAGTAAAGTATATATTTACAATACACTTGTCACATCAGGGTACACATCCAACTGGGGACACAAGGAATTAAAGTGTATATTTACAATACACCTGTCATATCAGGGTACACATCCAACTGGGGACACAAGGAATTAAAGTATAGATTTACAATACACTTGTCACATCAGGGTACACATCCAACTGGGGACACAAGGAATTAAAGTGTATATTTACAATACATTTGCCACCTCAGGGTACACATCCAAATGGGGACACAAGGTAGTAAAACATATATTTACAATACATCTGTCACATCAGGGTACACATCCAACTGGGGACACAAGGAATTAAAGTATATATTTACAATACATTTGCCACCTCAGGGTACACATCCAAATGGGGACACAAGGTAGTAAAACATATATTTACAATACACCTGTCACATCAGGGTACACATCCAAATGGGACACAAGATAGTAAAGTATATATTTACAATACACCTGTCACATCAGGGTACACATCCAAATGGGGACACAAGGTAGTAAAACATATATTTACAATACATCTGTCACATCAGGGTACACATCCAACTGGGGACACAAGGTAGTAAAACATATATTTACAATACACCTGTCACATCAGGGTACACATCCAAATGGGGACACAAGGTAGTAAAACATATATTTACAATACACCTGTCACATCAGGGTACACATCCAAATGGGGACACAAGATAGTAAAGTATATATTTACAATACACCTGTCACATCAGGGTACACATCCAAATGGGGACACAAGGTAGTAAAACATATATTTACAATACATCTGTCACATCAGGGTACACATCCAACTGGGGACACAAGGAATTAAAGTATATATTTACAATACATTTGCTACCTCAGGGTACACATCCAAATGGGGACACAAGGTAGTAAAACATATATTTACAATACACTTGTCACATCAGGTTACACATCCAAATGGGGACACAAGGAATTAAAGTATATATATTTACAATACGCCTGTCACATCAGGGTACACATCCAACTGGGGACACAAGGAATTAAAGTGTATATTTACAATACACCTGTCATATCAGGTTACACATTCAACTGTGGACACAAGGAATTAAAGTATATATTTACAATACATTTGTCACATAAGGATACACATCCAAATGGGGACACAAGGAATTAAAGTATAGATTTACAATACACCGGTCACATCAGGGTACACATCCAACTGGGGACACAAGGAATTAAAGTGTATATTTACAATACATCTGTCACATCAGGGTACACATCGAAATGGGGACAAAAGGAATTAAGTATATATTTACAATACACCTGTCACATCAGGGTACACATCGAAATGGGGACACAAGGAAGTAAAGTATATATTTACAATACACCTGTCACATCAGGGTACACATCTAACTGGGGACACAAGGTAGTAAAGTATATATTTACAATAGATTTGTCACATCAGGGTACACATCCAACTGGGGACACAAGGAAGTAAAGTATATAATTACAATACATCTGTCACATCAGGATACACATCCAAATGGGGACTCAAGGTAGTAAAGTATATATTTACAATACACTTGTCACATCAGGATACACATCCAAATGGGGACACAAAGTAGTAAAGCATATATTTACAATACACTTGTCACATCAGGGTACACATCCAACTGGGGACACAAGGTAGTAAAGCATATATTTACAATACACTTGTCACATCAGGTTACACATCCAACTGGGGACACAAGGAATTAAAGTATATATTTACAATACACCTGTCACATCAGGGTACACATCCAACTGGGGACACAAGGAAGTAAAGTATATAATTACAATACATCTGTCACATCAGGGTACACATCCAACTGGGGACACAAGGAAGTAAAGTATATAATTACAATACATCTGTCACATCAGGATACACATCCAACTGGGGACACAAAGTAGTAAAGCATATATTTACAATACACTTGTCACATCAGGATACACATCCAACTGGGGACACAAGGTAGTAAAGCATATATTTACAATACACTTGTCACATCAGGGTACACATCCAACTGGGGACACAAGGTAGTAAAACATATATTTACAATACACTTGTCACATCAGGTTACACATCCAACTGGGGACACAAGGAATTAAAGTATATATTTACAATACACTTGTCACATCAGGGTACACATCCAAATGGGGACACAAAGTAGTAAAGCATATATTTACAATACACTTGTCACATCAGGATACACATCCAACTGGGGACACAAGGAATTAAAGTATATATTTACAATACACTTGTCACATCAGGGTACACATCCAAATGGGGACACAAAGTAGTAAAGCATATATTTACAATACACCTGTCACATCAGGATACACATCCAACTGGGGACACAAGGTAGTAAAGTATATATTTACAATACACCTGTCATATCAGGGTACACATCCAAATGGGGACACAAAGTAGTAAAGCATATATTTACAATACACTTGTCACATCAGGGTACACATCCAACTGGGGACACAAGATATTAAAGCATATATTTACAATACACTTGTCACATCAGGGTACACATCCAACTGGGGACACAAGGAATTAAAGTATATATTTACAATACACCTGTCACATCAGGATACACATCCAACTGGGGACACAAGATATTAAAGCATATATTTACAATACACCTGTCATATCAGGGTACACATCCAACTGGGGACACAAGGTAGTAAAGCATATATTTACAATACACTTGTCACATCAGGGTACACATCCAACTGGGGACACAAGGCAGTAAAGTATATATTTACAATACACCTGTCACATCAGGTTACACATCCAAATGGGGACACAAGGAATTAAAGTATA
Organism: Anadara kagoshimensis; assembly: GCA_021292105.1. Classification (NCBI taxonomy): domain Eukaryota; kingdom Metazoa; phylum Mollusca; class Bivalvia; order Arcoida; family Arcidae; genus Anadara; species Anadara kagoshimensis. The sequence goes on along the minus strand of CM037863.1, from coordinate 35,602,342 downwards.
TATTTGCAAAACACCTGTCACATCAGGGTACACATCCAACTGGGGACACAAGATATTAAAGCATATATTTACAATACATTTGTCACATCAGGGTACACATCCAACTGGGGACACAAGGAATTAAAGTATATATTTACAATACACCTGTCACATCAGGGTACACATCCAACTGGGGACACAAGATATTAAAGCATATATTTACAATACATTTGTCACATCAGGTTACACATCCAAATGGGGACACAAGGAATTAAAGTATATATTTACAATACACCTGTCACATCAGGGTACACATCCAACTGGGGACACAAGATATTAAAGCATATATTTACAATACATTTGTCACATCAGGGTACACATCCAACTGGGGACACAAGGCAGTAAAGTATTTATTTACAATACACCTGTCACATCAGGTTACACATCCAAATGGGGACACAAGGAATTAAAGTATATATTTACAATACACCTGTCACATCAGGGTACACATCCAACTGGGGACACAAGATATTAAAGCATATATTTACAATACACCTGTCACATCAGGTTACACATCCAAATGGGGACACAAGGAATTAAAGTATATATTTACAATACACCTGTCACATCAGGATACACATCCAACTGGGGACACAAGATATTAAAGCATATATTTACAATACACTTGTCACATCAGGGTACACATCAAACTGGGGACACAAGGCAGTAAAGCATATATTTACAATACACTTGTCATATCAGGGTACACATCCAACTGGGGACACAAGGTAGTAAAGCATATATTTACAATACACTTGTCACATCAAGATACACATCCAACTGGGGACACAAGGCAGTAAAGCATATATTTACAATACACTTGTCACATCAGGATACACATCCAACTGGGGCCACAAGGCAGTAAAGCATATATTTACAATACACTTGTCACATCAGGGTACACATCCAACTGGGGACACAAGATATTAAAGCATATATTTACAATACACCTGTCACATCAGGGTACACATCCAACCGGGGATAGAAGATAGTAAAGTATATATTTACAATACACCTGTCAACTGTGTTTCATATTACATTTAAGTCTAATTCAGTGTATGGGAATAAACAAGAAGCCCATCTGTATGGGTCAGCTGGTAAAATTTGCTCATATGACCGTCATGACATAACTAAATAAGCATTAACTAAGAATTTTCGCAATGAATATCATGAATTTGGTAGAGTTGTCCTAGGGTAGAAGACTGTGATGGACTGGCTGAAAATAATACATGACTATCATATTCAGGAAAAAGTAGATCAACGCTATACATCTGCTTTCTATATCCCAAATTTGAACTAAATCGATAGACAATTAATTGTTGATTGGCAATTAATCACTTGTTGCTATTTATACTATAGCCAGTAAATTGATTTTTGCAAATTATAATCTTCGATCCTAGGGACTGTCCACACCAAATTTGGTTAAAATTGATCCAGTAGTTTCAGGGAAGATTAAAGTTAAGGCACATATGCTTAAACATGCAATAACCTCAGCTGGCTATTGCTAGATGAGCTCAATATAGAAAGTGAATGTTGCTGAAATTTTGCCAAAAAGAAAAGCCTAGGGAAATCTATGAAGATATATATGTGTATACATTTTGCCTTGTCCATCTACCTATATACTTCATTTATATGTACATGTTATCTTACATATGGCCAAGAAGAGAAAAAACACATTATGATTATTTAAAACTAACAACCAAACATGAAAAATAATATATATAATAAAAGAAAAACCATTAAAACTTGAAACAACCAAAATCAGGAATTTTTAAGTTTTTATTGTGACAGATAAGGAAAGCAAATCTTGTTTTGTTAAAAGTAGTAGTAGTAGTAATGGTGTTTTACGTCCCAGTCAAGAATATTTCACTTATATCGAGATGTCACCAGCTATAGGCGAAGGTGCAGAAATTTTGCCTGTGTGTTGCGCTCATGGCATTATACAGCAGGGTTCTGTAGCATGCCAAGCCCACCGTGACAAGGGACCTCATTTATTTTAAGTTCCCATTCGAAAGAACCGTGACTTTCATTTCGTAATGCCGAGTGCTTGGCGAAAGAACAGTCACTACACACTTTCAAGTCTTGGGTCAGACCCGGCCGAGGTTCGAACCCACGACCTTCCACTTACAGAGCGAGCACTCTACCAACTGAGCTACCGCAGTGGTTTGTTTTGTTAAAACAAATTAAGAAAATCAAAATTAAAAAAAATGGAGCTAATAAATTTGTTTCTTTTTCAGAAAATGCAGGCAATTCCTGCCAAAAATCTAAAAAAAATTCCTGATACTGGTTAAATGTACATGTATATGTACTAATGACTTGCTGAATGTAAGCAAATCAAAATAAAAGGAAACGGATGTTCTTTGCTTAAGTGAGCACACCAACTTGAAAGTTACAGATCTCCAGACACATTTCGAAACTGTTAGAAATCTTGTAATAATAAATAAGTACTGATATCATGTAAACTATATCAAATTTAATTGAATGGACATGATTATACATACAGTCAAAAAATAAACATCTTCAACAGAACATTAATCACATTGGAATTAAGTGAATTTAACTAAATGCATGTAAAGATTTACAGCCTATATGTATCTGGAGTTCTGACATAAAAAAACATAAAAATTTATATACTTTCTCCAATCCCTTCATTATTTGTTACACTTTTTAAGCTAACATTCTGAAAAACATTATCATTAGATGTACTGATATATCTGTAACTTAAATGTTAGTTGATCCTGATTTTTTAGTGTGTATTAAATCTACATTCTGTTTACTAAATACACGACGCTCTTGTGAGCCCAAATCTCTCAACTGGCAATCACAAACTCCAATACTTTCTAGATATCAGTTAGACCCATAAGGAACAGCAACTCAAACATTTGTTGTCAAATAATACTATTAACTTGTTTAGATCTTTACAAAATAATCTAATCTTGCAATGCTGATAATTTTAGTCTTTTGTTAGCTCTTTGCCATCTGCTTTCATTTTTGAGTTAATTTATTAATATTACTGCAATTAAACCCATGATCTATTTGTAGGGTTCATACAGACTTTTTTAACTCCAATTGTAAGGTCCTTTCAGGGTATTATTTTATTATTGCAAATTTAACTCCTATTCAAAAAAAAAAAAATAAATAAATAAAAAAAATAAAAAATAAATCCCGAGTAATCTCAGCAATGTGTCTTATCTAAACAAATGAAAAGTAGACAGTTGCAAAGGCAATTCATAAAAGGTTTCAAAATTTTAAAAAAAATTGCCAAGTATTCTCAAGAGATTATCTAAAAATCCACTGACAAGGATGACGAAAAGACACAGGTACATAAAGTAATGACTTAAGCTCTTTGTGCTTTGGGCCAGGTGAGCTATAAAAATTGCTAAAATCTTTAATGATAATTGTTACCTTTTCTTTTTCAAATGACAGTCCATCAACACCATAATCATATAAAATTTCTTCTCGAATTTCTATATCCCTAAAATTGTAAATACATTTGTAAGATTCCATGAATAGTAATAGTAATAACAGTTGCTCTCGCCCTGTATTCCCATACCAACTAAATGAAAGTTTTTAGATAGTAAAAGTTTACATGACCCCATGTTGGATACCTTTCTAAAATTTGAGAAAATCAATGGACAAGTATCTATATGTTCATTATCTATCCAATTGCAATGATCCAGTGACCCTGTTTAAGTTACACAAATTTGTGAGCATATCTTCAATAATTTTGAATAAGAGTAGTGTGAGCAGTACATACACCTATTAATGAACTCCAACTAGTATTAATTACTTGTTGAAAAAAACGTAAGGTCACAAAATCACTATATTGTGTAAATAGAATTGCAAAAAAGACATTACCCCATTACATATTTGAGTAGCATCACAATTTTAAAATATGCACACCTTATAACAAATAACACATAACAGATTTCATTAAATTTCATTTAAAACTGTAGGACTATTTGAGTTCACAAACTAATGAACTTAGGCATACAGCATGATAACACAATACACTTCACTTTTTTTTTTCCAGAACCAGGTAACGGTATATAAATAATTCATGATGACAAAAACTAAATTTCCATCAATAACACAAGGTGACAATATTTGCATGTAAGTGATGAGAATTTGGTGAGCATGATGAGTCTGAATGACTTAGTCTGACAAAATGAACCAAGTTAAAATATTACCACATTTGCAATAACTAATAATGGTCCTGGGAATATAACTGTTTATTTGCAGACTGTTGAGACATTTAAATGGACTTACTTTTGCAATTTTGACAAATGTGTTTCTGAAACAACTGTCAGTCCCACAATCTGAGACTGGTAACTTTTGGGAAGGACTGATTCCTTTTTCAATAGTCTCAATATATATACCACAATAGAAATGTTAAAATTACCAAGACCAGGACTGGTTGTAAGTGTTCACTGTTTCAAACAATATAGAAACTCACAATAAATTAAGTACAGGAAGAACATCAATTTAACCAAGCCAGTTTACTTTCACTGCAGAATCCAAATTAGAATTGCAAGACACATTTTTGTATGAATGCATTTTAAAAATTGTTAGAAACGAAATTTAAAGAAGGAATTGATACAAAAATAGGGGCTTTTTGAGAATTTTTCCTGGAATTTAAACTTTTTTTTAAAAAAAGCTTAGGGCCACTGGACAGCCTGTATTTGTATACCTGCCATTGTCCACAGAATTTATGATAATCATTATCTTATAGAAATTCAATTACTGTGTGATGAATAATAGTCAATCTCAAGACCCCACCCAAATATTGGCTGTGACTTTGTTATAAAATTATGTTAGGTCAGCTATATGTTACACAAAAATAATGTTTTTAGCCATATCTAGGCTAAGTGATGGATGAATCAAACCAAAACGTATCTTTAATAACTCCCTGTACATATTGCCTCTAGAATCCATTATCTAAACAAAAAAGTGGATAAAATGTTAATTAATAAATATATGTCTTGTATTGGTTAACATATTATCTTTGCTTAATGCAAGTGTAATTGCTTTTTAACTTCTTGCTAGATTTTCACTGTTCTGAGCTACAAATATTTTTTATTATTTGAGTGTGCTCATATCAAACATGTTTATTTATCTGTCTAATTTACAAGAAAAAACCTACCTGATGCTAAATAGCAATAGGTCTCCATTAATTTCTTTCATTTTAGCATTTATTTCTTTTTTCCTTCCATGATTTACAAGGCGCCCAAGTCTCCCAGATTCTTCTGTAGCATCCACACTGTTGAACAAAATTGAGTCCAGTTGAGTAATGGTGTTTAACATCCCAGTCAAGAATATTTCACTTACATCGAGACATCGCCAGCTATAGGCGAAGGTGCAGAAATTTTGTCTGTGCGTTGCACTTATGGCATTATACATAAAGGATCTTTAGCGTGCCAAGCCCATCGTGACAAGGGCCTTAATTATTTTAAGTTCCAATCCGAAAGAACCGTGACTTTCATTTCGTTATGCTGAGTGCATGGCAAAAGAACAGTCACTACCCACTTTCAAGTCTTGGGTCAGACCCGGCCGAGGATGGAACCCACAACCTGCCACTTACGGAGGTCAGTATGACCCCTATATAAATAATGACATGGAAACAAGTTTCTTATCACAAAACTTATTTTTAAGTCAAACATCACTCCCAGTATAGATGAGATAGAACAAATTAGTATTCCAAGTTTTGATAAACTTGTAAGAACAAGTGATGTTGATCTAAAAGTATAAGGGCACCCTCTGGGGCCATTAGGTACAAATTTCATGTTTAATTTTTTTGTAAAAATAATGTGGGCACACCAACTATTTGAAGCACTGATGTTTGTATGTCAAACACAAGCTGTAAAATGACATCACTTACCAAAAGCCTTGCTTTCCAACATAATAAAAAAACCGGAAGCCTGAGGGAGACATGGATTCACGTTTTTCCCCCTCACTGTATGTGATAACTTCACCCGCATAATGAAGAAGAAAATCGCCCACACTCCTCCTTTTAGTTGAAATGATTCCTCTACCTGCATGTATCAAATGTGAACAGTCAAAAAAACTAGAAGTTACCAAGTGCACAACAATAAACCACTGACATGGTCTGAAATCAATTAGTAAACACTTAAACAGTAAACAGAAATAAAAAGAAATGCTTACTGAATAAATAAAATCAGTATCTCGAACTCATACATTTTATTCACATTTTTGCGGCCAATGCCGTATATGATTTTTATGAAGTCACAAATCAGTGCATGGTTGATTGCTGAATTGATACTTGCCAAATTAATTGTTTTCGTTGTAAATTGTGAACAGACTTAAATTTTACTTGCTGAAATGGGTAGAACTGCTGATATACACAGTGTTATATATCAAATAGAGTGAACTACCAAAACCAGATGAATTTCAATCACAACAAGAAATAGAAAATGAAGGAACTATCTGACACCCATTTATAGTTTATAAACAACGTGTGATAATCTATATAATCTAGTAATGAATCTAAATAGGTTAATCTAGGCTTGATAAGTGTTGTTACATTTGATTTCTTTCATGAAAAACTGATGGTATGGAAAAGTTTAATCAGTCAAGTAAGATATGTGTATTTAAAGTCAACAAGTGCTTCATTTGGTTAACATCCTAATGGCATCCCATTACAATTAAGAAAAAGTTAACAATCAGGGTTCGCGCTGGGCATCACCAATATTGTCAATTGCGATTTTTTTTGACTGGCGACAAAAATCGGCACTTGGCGATTTTTGGCGACAGTTTTTCAAAGTAAACTGGTATCTTGGTCACCTGTAATTAACAGGTGATAACAAATTGAAGCCAGTGACGGATGTGAATGTAAGTCCCTCTAATTATCGACAGGTTCGAAGTGTGTTGACACTGCCCGAGGATATATATAGACGTCCTCCCGATTTGTTAAGGGGCATTAAACTCTGATATATATAGCTCTTGTTGCTATTTTGAAAACATAAAAAGCAAAAGGAAGTGTGCACCCCGTCCTTATTACTACAGTGAGATTTTTAAAAAAAAGTGGATAAGCCATCTCTAAAAAACGCTATGGATAAGGGTAGATTAAGAAAAAATGCAGCAAAACAAATAACTCCCCCAACTTCATTTTGGGATTCATAATTCATATCAACTTCCAAGCAGCCATTAAATGAAACTTTATGTGCATACTAAATTAATAAATCAGACCTTTTCCAGGAATTTCTTTTATTTCGAACCCATCAGGATCCATGTGACTTGACTCGCATTTTCTCTTTAAGTTGACTGAATGTACAAAAGTGAACAAAAATAAATACAACTGTAGTGTTGTTGATGATGATAATCTCTAGGCTATATACCTGTAGGTTAAATCATTCTATTTCCTCCATAAATAATCAAGTTAAATAACAATTTGTCCAGAATTTCTTAAATTAAAACCAGCTTTGCTTCATTGAGTTATATGTATAATCAACTGTAGTGGGGTATATGACCCATATTGGATCATATACCCCATCCAATATTACTAAGGCACTACTGCATTTAATTAAATATTTAATTATCACCACTCCGCCACTCCAAGGTTATTATGTAATCTTAAATATGTTATTGCAATGTTTTACTCCCAGTTCAGATTCTTTCACTTATATCAAAGTAGTTGTCACAGTGAATCTGACACAAGTAAGTTAGAAGTAATAACAAATAAAAAATAACAAAAGAGGACAATTTGATTCACGCGCTTATATTACCCTAGGCAATGCGTTAACTGTATGATAGTGTATCGATCCAATCAAATTATGCCGAGTACAGCCCGTTAAATAGATTCCCGTATACAATGTATAACCTGCATTATAACGATAAAATGTTTCCATGACACCTCAAATTCGTGAAATGAAGTTTCGTACACAAGGTCTTCCAGCTTGGCTGTACAGCGAGTTCAAACCAAATCTGATAGCTGGAAACGAATATGCTAAATTTTTGTGAGGGTGTATTACATAAAATCGCTAAAACACTGATGAAACATTTCACAATTTACAATTTTACATACCTTTCTTCTTCAGTCGAGTCCGAAACATGTTGGCGCCAGTTCTGTCTGGACCGTTTCCGTTTTCCGTTTGGGCATGCGCAGTTATTCTTCTGTGTGAATTATGAAAAGGTACAAAATGGAGATTGTATCGAGTCATACACGAATAGGACAATAAACCTCCGAGTGGGACATCAATTTTTTTTCAGTTTTCTCGACGTTTTGTATGATTTTAATTCATTTTAGCACGTTTTATAAATTTGACAAATGGGGACGTCTTCACTTGAGCGTATTGTCCCCAATCGCTGCTGTGTAATTATACATCTGTCCTTAGAAGGGGGTGGTTGTACAACCACACACACACACACACACACACACATACACACACCACACACACACACCACACACACACACACATACACACACCACACACACACACACACACACACACACACACACACACACATACACACACACACACACCACACACACACACACACACACACACACACACACACATATATATATATATATATCGACAGCTTTTCGGCAACTACGTACAGCACATGCCTGTCGAACGTTTAACACTAAGCAAACGCATTTTGGTCGATTCGACATCTCATCTCGGTCCCTCGTTAGCAATATAATGACAGCTTTTCGGCAGCTACTGTTTATCTCTCGACAACTTTTCGGTCACAAGTTATTCATATCCTGACAGCCGAGCTTTGACTCTTTTCATTGGCTAACTGTTAAACTTTCGACGAGTCTGTACTAATATACTATGATATCTACTGTCACTGACAGCCGAGCCTCGACGTCATTTATAGTAGTTAATTTTCGGTAGGCTTGTACTATGTATGGGAGACCTGGATGACAGACTAAAGTTAGCTCTCAACACATGGTGTATAACCGATGTTGGTTCAAACTAGAGGCGTTTTCGACATATATTATTAGCTAACAATGGACAGAGATATACAGACAAATATGTCTATAAAAGTTAGTTTTTTATGGACAGATGGCCTAGTGTCAAAAAGGATAGATAAAGAGCAAATGGGATAAAATCCCTTTAGCCTTTAAAAGCAGGTTATACTTTTATAGAGTCGGTGTTGATTAACTGTAATTTCGGCACTAATTCGTTAGTTTATAAGTGTTAAACTTTCGACGGGTCTGTATATGTAATGTAAGTTTACTGTGTTTTAAAACCCTTTATGATACTATTGTTCAATGAACACCAAACCCGTTATACCCGGAAGAGTATACTAGTATACTGAACTGAGTCATTGTTTCATAAATAAAACCCCTATGACATGTGCTTTTTTAAATACAAAAATAGAGTACAGATTTGTCGAAAGTTTAACACTAAGCCAACGAAAAAGTACCGAATGACAGCCCATCTCGGTCCCTCGTCTCTCGACGGCTTTTCGGAAGCTTCTATGTATCACATGGCAACTTTTCAGCCACTAGCTATCCGCATATCTCGGCCACTCGGCAGCCACATTTTACGTCTTCTCGTTAGTTGAGATGAGTAATGGCGTTTAACGTCCCAGTCAAGAATATTTCACCTATATCTTAAGTTCCCATCCGAAAGAATCGTGACTTTCATTTCGTAATGCCAAGTGCTTGGCGGAATAAAAATCACTACCCACTCTCAAGTCTTGGGTCAGACCCGGTCGGGGTTCGAACCCACTACCTCCCACTTAAGGAGCGAGCACTCTACCAATTGAGCTACCACAGTGGTCTTTCGTTAGTTGAGTGTTAAACTTTCGACATGTCGGTGTAATGTACATGCCAATGTAGTAATGCGGGTCCTTAAAATGTAAATAAATCGCTTCTTGATATACAATACAGGCTTGTTGAAAGTTTAATATTGAGCCATCGAAATGACGTCATAGCTCATATATCGAGCCAATGAGATAAGCTAGCTAATGACCAGAAAGGCTGTCAATAGATAGTTAGTAATTGCCGAAAAGCTTTCGAGAAATGGCTAACGAGGGGTCGAGATGACTTGCCGATTTGACACTAATTCTTTAGCTCGGTGTTAAACTTTCGACAGGTCTGTACTGTATTTAAGCTTTTAATTTACTTGTGTATGTATATAATACAACACCCGTATGTACTTCCTTATCAAAAACCTAAAACCTATCCGCCTGACATTCCTCGAAATCTAAACTTTTCAATTTAAAAGTAATTTAGATTTGACTCGGAACAGAACAGGTAAACGTTCTCTCTCTCTCTCTCTCTCTCTCTCTCTCTCTCTCCTCTCTCTCTCTCTCTCTCTTATGTAACTTCCCCCCTCATGACATTCCTCAAAACTTATTTTTTTTAATCTGAAAGAAACGAACTTGGATTTGATTCGGAACAGATCAGTAAAACAGGTAACCCCCTCTCTCTCATGTACTTCCTGACCTATCCGCCTGACATTCCTCAAAATCTAAACTTTTCAATTTAAAAGTAAATGTAATTTAGATTTGATTCGGAACAGAACAGTAGAACAGGTAAATCTCTCTCTCTCTCTTCTCTCGCTCTCTCTCTCTCTCTCTCTTGTATGTAATTCCTTATGAAAAACCTATCAGCCTGACATTCCTCAAAATCTAAACCTTTCAATTTAAAAGTAAAACGTAATTTCGATTTGATTCGGAACAGAACAGTAGAACAGGTAACCCCTCTCTCTCTCTCTCTCTCTCTCATGTAACTTCCCCCCTCCCTCACTGACATTCCTCTAAACCAATTCGGAACATAACAGGTATTTAAATCTCTCTCTCTCTCTCTCTCTCTCCTCTCTCTCTCTCTCTCCTCGTAGGTATAATATCGACGATATCCTTACGTTTTTAATAGAATTATTTTCCTAATTTCAGTAACTTTTTTCCAAATAAAAATCCTGATAAAATCTAATTTAACGTTTTTGTTATAAATACATTTTCTTAAAACTTTTTTTTTTTTTCAAGAAACACTAATTATTAATGAGGTCGAATATATAATAAAGAAAAACTCATGTTAATATTATATTAACTAATTATACTCAGTGCTTCCTTGTAAACTTTAAACTATAATAAATTGAAAATCATAATAAAACTTATTAAAGATTTTGACCTAAGATCTTGACCTAATCTCTCTCTCTCTCTCTCTCTCTGATATTTTAACGGTGTAAAGAAGGGGCACGTCGTGAGATAAATAGTGGGGACAATGTGATATTCATAAGAAATGTTGGTTCATTTACCTACTGTGTCAGGACATTTCCAGTATTTAAATGTGGGGACATTATTTGTATGGACTATCAAATGTACATGTTCCCATCTAACCTAACCTTACTCTATTGTAAAAAACCTTTTAGAGCATTACAACTCTGGGGACACAATATTGTCCCACATTGTTGGTGGTGTCCCTACGCGGTACTATGCTTCTGATGGAACTTATAATTGTCCTCATATCAAAGGCTGGATCACCTCTCTGTTTAATGGTTTGTTGCTCTCTCTCTCTCTCTCTCTCTCTCTCTCTCTCTCTCTCTGTGCGCGCGCTTTATACCCATGCATTCCGAAATTTTCTGATTAACTTCAACATGATACAGAAAGCTGTCACCAGTTTCACAATTATTCCTTAACTAAGATTTTCTTTAATAAGGAAAATTTTCAGTCTTAATACTTTTATCATTTTTTAGGGTATTCGGGGATTTGGTGTGTCATTTTGATAACATTTGTACACATGTAGTTTGGGCAATAGCCAACCAGTACCTCCGAGATGACCTGCCGATTCGGCACTAATTAGTTAGACGTGTGTTAAACTTCTAACATGTCTGTACTGTACTTTGGTTGCATGCTGCTTAACTCGCACCAGTAATTTCCAGCTATTCGCGACGAGAACTATTTTATTAATCTATATGGATTTATCTATGAACAAGTGCGTGTATGCATGTGAAGTGCGAGTGTGTTTTATGGTCTGTCTTGTACCAGCGCACACTTGGGGCGACTTTAAGGTGCTAGCTCACAGAGTCAGTACACCACTGGCAAGCGTACCACTCCCCCAGTCACATTGTACTGATACCAGGTAAACCAGTAAAGGCCAATGACACGGAAAATTCACTTTCCCACATGTGGTCTGAACAGGACTCGAACTCATAGCGGTGAGAGGCCCTGGATTTATAGACTGGGTTCTTATCCATTAGGCCAACTCGGCCTCATTGTATTGTGCATACAGTACAGACCCGTCGAAAGTTTAACACTGAGCTAATGAAAAGGAGTCAAAATTAGGCTGTCGAATGGTCGATATATGGAGAGTTAGCGATCTGAAAACTGTCGAGAGATATTATAGCAACTGAGCAAACGAGAGTCCCGAGATTAGCTACCGATTGGTTAGCTCAGTGTTAAACTTTTTACAGGTCTGCACTGTAGTTCCTCCGTTAGATCATAATTGTGGAAACTGCGTAAATTGTGACTCACACCTAGAATTCCAGACTTCCAATTAGTGTCCAAGGAAGTACGTAACGCGGAGATGATGTCGCATTTCTAGAATTTCGGTCTTCCAATTAGTTTCCAAGGAAGTGCGTAAGGGATTGTGTCGCATCTTAGAATTTCGGTCTTGGTTTCCAAGGAATTGCAGACAAAACTGTTAAAGTGTGATGACCTACAACACACAAGTAAACAAAAATAATTAACACCATTCCTGTTATCAGAGGACACATGTTGTTTTTTTTTTTTTTATCGCATTTAGCGCTATTTGAACATTTCTGTAAATTAAACTGTCAAAAAATACACAGAAATCAATTTCTAGGATTGCCTACAGAATCTTTTTCTGTCTTTTTTATCCCCCACCTTTCGAAGAAAGAGGGACATTCAAGTTTCCGTCCGTCCGTCCGTCCTTCCCTCCGTCTGAAATTTTTTGTCTGCGCATTCTCCACAACTATGAAGCACTATTCCACGAAACTTGGTGCAAAGTATCAACATAAATAGGAGATGCGCATATCGTTAACTCGTGTTTTTCTCTGAGTTATGGACCTTTGACCATAAGCGCAAATCACAAACACAAAAAACTTGCTGGCGGGGATCCTAATTCACCGAATTTGCTTTTTAATCATCTTAATTAAGCGTCATTTTGAACAATTTTGTAGGGAAAAAAATACAATGGGGTTCACCGCTGTAAAAGTGACGCCATTAACGTTGGCACTGAGCTCTTATTTCTAATAGATTTCCGTTATTCCGGAAATTTGCGACGTTGACGCTTTCAAAAGCGTTCCGCACAAACGTTAAGAGGCATTAGTCACATGTTAAAGCCGTGAACCCCATTTAATGGTCATATTTACAGAATTTTGAAGTTATAAATATTTTCAGTCAAAATCTTTAGAAGAAGTTACAAACAAGTGTGAATCGAATATACATTTCAACTCTGTTGAAAATTTAACGTGTAAGTTTGGGTTTTTTTAAATGACGAATTAGTACCGAATCTGCAGCACATTTCGACCCCTTGCTGGCTATATCTCATCAGCTCTACTGCCTTCAGTTTTCCACATTTAGAATCCATATCTCGGTCACTGAAGCCGATCTTCGACTCCTTTCGTTATACGTACGGCAAATCTGTACTAAAGTTTAAAGCCTCTTACGTTCGAGTGGCCTCGGTTGTAAAAAGAAAACTCACCGGACGAATTTTTATGTTTTGAATAAATTTAGTAGGACAAATCCTAGTTTGAGAAAGTTTGTCAGTTAGCCTGCCGAAGACCCAGGTGGGTGGTTGTCTCAAGTCACTCCGGTTTCTTCCGCCATCCCAGGCATGAAAGACTCTTGACTGGGACGTAAAACACTTATTACTCAAATCTCTTAGTCCGAGATTGACCAGACAGACTGGACAGTCAGATAAGTTTGTTAACATTGTAAATAAGTATGTAACCTCGGAACGTACATGTTTTCTTATTATTGACTAACGGCAAACAACATTGACCTGTCCACTTGACCTTTCATTAAAAATATTGTATTCATAAATGTTGACCTATCCAATATATGGATAATGTTAGGATAAATTAAAACATAAAGTATGTCCCCCACATCACTAAAATAACACCCATGTTACGTATACGTAAATGTACTGCAGCTGGTCTATAATAAACAAAAAATACGCTAAAGGTCAAGCGGACAGGTCAATACTGTTTGCCCTTACAACGCTATTAGCCTATAAAACAATTCAGTTAAGTGATATGACAGCCAATGTGACATTTAATATTAATTTTTTAACAATAACTATACGTTCAGTACAGGCCTGTCCAAAGTTTAATGCCGAGCTAAAGAATTTGTCCACTGGACAACTTATCTCGACCCCTCGTTAGCTCTATCTCGACAGATTTCCGACAGCTTCCATCTATCATGGCAGTTTTATTAGTCACTAGTTTTCCACATATCGGTCACTTGGTAGCCACGCTTTGAGTTCTTTTCGTTAGGTCAGTGTTAAACTTTGGACGGGTCTGTACGGTATTGTTTTATCCGGAGACACCTAGGTTCATTAATTAACGCGCCATTTATTACGACAGGTGGCCCAGTGTTTACACACAAAGTCGTCCATCTTAGCTTGGTATTATCTGATTACTAAACAGACATCATTTTGTTTGATAATTATTCTTAGAATTGTGTGTTATTTATTGATTTATATGTGTTTACGTATGTATTTATTTTACGTTTTTTTAATTATTTTATTTATTTATTTATTTATGGCATGAAACAGATCATTGGACGCTCGAAATTGAAGAACTTGTTTACAAAATTGTATCATGAATATTTGTTATGGAAATAGTGTAAAAATGGATTGCATTACGTTTTAAGTGAAGATTATTGATTTGATCATTATTTATTTATTTATTTATTTATTTATGGCACAAACAGATCATAAGGTGCTCGATATTATGGAATTTGTTTACAAAATTGTATCATTGAAGTAGTATGAAAAATGGACTACATTTTGTTTTCAGTGAAGATTAATTATTTATTATTTATTTGCTTATTAATTTGTTACACAAAACAGACAATCAGACGCACGGAGATTGTGAAATTTATGTTCACGTATAACATTCTTTATAGAAAGGGAAACATTACTTTTCAATGGATTTATTTATTTATTTATTATTTATTATTTACAGATTAACACAGCAAGATGGTTGAGGGTTGCGGAGCAAAATGTATAAAATTTATTTTATTCGCCATCAACGTATTGTTTTTCGTAAGTAAATTAATTTATTTATAAGTTGATTGTGGCATCTCGGTCACCTATATGTCGTAGTGCGTGGAGATTGTGTAAGCTCTAACACTGAGGTGTTGCCGCATCGAGAATGCCGAAGCTCTTGGCACTTGGCGTTCAAGGTTGTTGAAGCTTAGACATCGAAGTGTTGGCACGTCGAGGTTGTCTAAACTCTTGGCGTTTTGAAGGTCTTGGAACTCGGACACCGATGTTTTGGTGATTCGAGGTTGTTGAAGCTCATGAAGCGCGGGAATCTTGGAAGTTCATCACACATCGATGTGTTGCCGCGTCGAGATGTTGGAAACATTTCGAGGTCGTTGAAGCTTAGACATTAATATTTTGGCGCGTAGACTGGTTGTTGAAGCTCGGTTTCAATGTAGGTAATCTTGTGTTGAGTATTTGCATCGTTGTAATGACGTATCGAGATTGTTATACCTCAAGAATATATGTATTGACTCGTCGACAACCCAACACATCCCACATACAAACCGAGCATTCTACCAACTGAGCTACCTTAATGGTCTATACCATTGGTATGGTTTGTAAAATGAACATGTTTTGTGAACACAATATCTGTTTTTATGCAGGCAGACTCGATCCTGTCATTATTAAAGATAAAAAAGTAATCAGATTTCCTAGTTGACTCTTGTAGAAAATGGTGGTCGAATTTCACACGCGCTGGTCAATGGTTTGTTATGCGCCGCAGCATCACCTGATTCACACATCTTGAACAGTTTCCATCACTACGGTCACACCTTTGAATATGAATAAGTTTGTGCGGAACGTTTTTAAAAACGTTAAAGTCGCAAGTTCACGGAATAACGTCGTTTTTACGGGAAACTTAATCTGGCTATTCCATAGCCATTGGAAAGTGTTCCGCACAAGCGTTAGAGGGTATCACGTGGTACAGCTGTGAATTCCCCATTTGAATTAAATTTCACCCTACTAAAAGTTAAAAGTCACTGTGTTTCTGACAACGAGTTATAGAAAATCTAATAAACTTGAATAATATTGGCTTTTGTTCATCTACAGTACATGAGCATAGTATTAACTGAAAATCGCTTTGTACATCCGCAATTGACGTAAAATATTTCTGAAAAAAGGAAAACGTTGTTGCAATGGAGATTTTACGTGTCAAAAAAGCGATGTTTAGGTCGGAAGTGATGTTTTTTTGTGACGTATTACGTCGTGTGTGCAAAAGGTTCCACCATATGCCTACTTTTTTAACATGTAAAATCCCCATAGCCGAAACAAGTAACTTTGTGCACACACATTCTATGGCAGTGAAGGATGCGCACAGCTATTTTCTATTATGACTAGGATAGAGTGGGTGAAAAATAACAGTTTATTCAAGTTTATCAGATTTACAATTAAAATAAACCACCTCTCACTGTCATAAAAACAGTAACTCTTATAGAAATTTTGGACACATGTCCGAATCAATAATTCTGTGACAATGAATTACGCTTTATTTTTACTGAAAATCAAATACACCTGAATAAAAATGGACGTTTTTCACTTATAACTACTTGTACCTAGTTGTACAAGGAATCCGTGATAAGCGGACAATATTTCTGCACAGAGTAACACATTGGCGCTATGAGAATTTAAAATGTTGAAAAATCAGGCAAATAGCGGCTCCTGCTGCGCATATGACGTAAAACGCCATCAAGGGGTCATCATTTTCGATGTAAACATCGCCATTTTCGCCATGTAAAAATACCTATAGCACCAACATTTTTTTACGGAAATACTTTATCACAATCGCGTATGAGCATACAGATTTTCAGTTATTACTAGGCACAATTAAGTGTTATTCTAGTTTCATTAATGTTCAAAGATTTTCTATGGAAATAAAGCATATTTCACTGTCATAAACACAGGGACTCTTGATATATTTTGAAATATTTTGGTTTCACAATTTTAGTCCAAGCATTACTGATGAGGAAGTATATTCCGAAACGACTGTCTAATGCTGTAAAAATAAAACTGGTAAAACACATGTAACTGTTATAACAATCAAAACCAAAGTGTCTATTTTTATATTAAAGTCATCTTATAAAACAAGGCTAAACTGGAGGTTCACGTTTCTTCTTTCCCTAGTCTAAGCGAGACCATAGTGGTCAAGTATTTAAGAAGGCTCATCACTGTGGTAGTAATTTAAGATGCAACATGTAATTATTTCTTGTCTTTTTACAGCTGATCGGCGGAGCGGCAGTCGGTCTAGGAGTATTTGCTCTAGTTGACAAGAGTAAATTAATGAACTTAACCAAAATCGGGAATGCTGGAAATTATGACGTGACGTCATTGTTAGAAGCGGGCGCGTATTGTCTCATCATAGGTGGCGCTGTTGTGATGGTACTTGCTTTCCTAGGATGCTGTGGAGCTGCTAGAGATAGCAAATGTCTACTAGGAACGGTGAGTATAAAGAATAAGAAATTTCTCGAAAAAAACGTGAACCATTCATGTACAAATTTTGTTTTTTTTTAAAAATAGTTCCTGCCTTTCGAAGGATGTGGACATTCAATTCGAAATTTCCTTCGTCTTTCCGTCCGTCCAGAACCTGTCCAAGTTTAATTCTCCAAAACTATGAAGCACTACTTGGTGCAAAGCTTCAATATTTATAGAAGATGCACATATTGTCAACCCGAATTGGTTTGCTAATTTCCCTTGGAGTTATTGCCCTTTAAAGAAGAACAAATCACACAAATAACCTGTTGGCGGTTATCCTAATTCACTGAATTGTTTTGTTTTATTTTTTTTTAAAAATAAGCAAACAGTTTATATTGGTTGATAATTAATCGTTATTAATTTTAGGTTTTGAACTCCGAAAAATAACTCACACCCATAAAACTGTTGGCACTTCAATATCACTGAAACTCATTTTCCCCGTCAGAAATCAAGGGAAGAATAGAATAATGATGTTTTAAGTCCAAGCCAAGATTCCTTCATTTACATCGAGAAGTGAGGAATGGTGAAAAAACGTAAATGCGAAAACCATCGACCTTCAACAAGCCAACTGACAAACTTTTTCTTTTCTGTCCGATTAGGATTTGATCCTATGGGACGAGTGCCGCTTTGATCCCGAAATCAAGAGGCTGCCAGTAATAGACACGTGGTCTCAGTTTTGGCATGCATAGGCTATAGCGACAGTGAATGTTTAAAAAAAATATAAATTATTAAAAAACATTGTATAATGTAACAAAGCAGCAACTTTGGCAAAGTAACATCTTTCAACATTTGGTTTCATAATTTTGTTCCAAGCACTACTGATGAGGAATTGAATTTCGAAACGACCGTCTAGTGCTGTAAAATTAAAACTGGTATATTATGTGTATAACCTGAGACGATATCTATGCTAGTGAATGTTTCCCCGAAGATATCAAAAACTCAAAAGGCATAAATTGTGAATTATTGTCAGAAATATACTATTGTCTGAATTTGCTGCTTGTTAAATTCTTAAATTCCTCAAAACTAAGGTATACTTCCTCATGCAAAGTATTTCATTAGCTGATTTTGGTTAAATATATTTTGGTCGTTTGAGTATCTTTTAAATATCTTGAAAAAATTGCGGCTTCACAATTTTACTGAGCTATATTGTATTCGTCTATTGATGTAAATATAACATAAGTATATGTGACTACAAGTGTAGGACTTTAACCATACAGCAGACATCCATTTTGTCATTCAGCATCAGGAGTCATAAAGTGAATGATCGCATTGTCTGGGACATATACCTTTAGAGCTGCATATTTTCAACCCCGTCTTGCATTACATATTTTAAGTATGATGTTTCTGTATCCAAAATTATCATGGATATACATGTCGTCCCGTTGTTTCATTTCTCTGTAATTAAGCAGTTGACCATTGTAGCTTTTTCCTTTGACAAAATACTTGACCACTGTAGCTAGAGCTAAACAAGTTGCACTTACCCTTCCGGTTCCGAGCACCATGCCTCTCGTCTTTGGTGGGAGTTTTTGCATAATTTGCAAGTTTAAATTTTCTTCCTTTGCTTTGGGATTGTGATTTGGACATGGATTTGTTTCTATGATTTTAATTTGTTTTATATTGGTATCTTTATTTTACAATTTGTAAATTTTTTTTGTATATTTTTTTCAGTATGCCTTTGTGATGATAATCATCGTCATCTTAGAGATAGCCGCCGTTATAATAGGAATTGTATTCTCAAGTAAGGTAAGCAATATCAGATTATTTATTTATTTATTTATTTTTTAATTTGTACCACGAGCAATAATCACAATTCTGCACATATCAAAAAAAAAATATAAGAGATTTATTTCACACGAGAAAATTCTAAAACATTTAAGGCTCTCAAAAAGTTTTATGGCCGTCATCACAGTATTGTTGATAAGTTTGATGTCTCTGTGTCCAGGATTGCCTTGGATATATTTGACGTCTCATAGTTCCATGTTCCTTTCACACAATTTTGATTACTCACGTGGCGGGTGTAGCTAGCTAAACAGGATGTGCTTACCCTTCCGGAGCACCCGGCCTCACTTCCCTGGTGGAAGTTCACGTGTCTAACCTAACTTGTCAGTTCCAAAGTTTTTACTTTGCTTCTGGATTGTGATTCGGACATGGATTAGTACAAAAAAAAATGGTGAACATATTCTTGTTCATTCTTAAAATTTGTAGAGAATGGATCAAAAATGTATTTTGTTGGTGTAAACGACTACAACGATTTTTAAGTATTTTTGTCATTGTTTTAGGTGACGTCAGAGTTGAAAACGGTAATGAAGGAAAGGATTACTAAGGAATATGACGGTAAACTGAAGACTGGAGATCCTTTTACACTTGCCATGGACTTTGCACAAGTTTATGTAAGTATATGTACATATGTAGGTCCGTACTTCTATCTGTGGTGCATACTGCCACACTCTACTGTAAACGTATTTATTTTCGCGGTATACTATATTTCGCTTATTTCGCGTCGTTTGTTTAACGCGAAAATTAATACCAAGCGAAAATTATAATGCTTATTGTGTTATTGTGTTTAAGTGCATACTTCAAAAACGCGTAAATTTAACTACAAAGAGATGTCTCAATTTCATATACCTCAAAAATAAATACACGCGAAATTAAATACGTTTACCCGTATTTTATACCAATATTAAAAATTGCTACGTTTGTCTGACGGTTGACTAAAATCTGGACATTCTTTCACTCTTGCCATGGACATTTCACAAGTTTCTGTATGTGTGTCCTGTGGTGCATGCTGACAAACTCTACTTTTTCAGCCGGTATCTCTGCTGGTGGATATTTCCCAGAAGATATCACAAACTCAGTAAGCAGTAATTGTGTATTATTGTTAGAAATATACTATTGTCTAAATTTGATGCTTATTGAAATTTGAAATCCCCCCAAAACTAAGATATACGCCCTCATGTGAAGTATTTCTTTTGCTAAATTTGGTAAAATTTGTTCTTTTGGATATCTTTTAAATATCTTGTAAAAATTTTGGTTTCACTATTTAGATCTAAGTACTACTGATGAGGAATTGTATTCCGAAAATGTCGTCTAGTGCTGTAAAATTAAAACTGGTACAATATGTGATTATGTGCTTTTATACCAATATGACAGCATCTTAACAACTTGAGTACATGTACACTGTTAGCTTGTATTGCCGAGTGTCCAGTCCTATAATGCGTTTTGGACGCAAATTTATGCAAGCGTGTATGTATGTCAGGGTGTCATGTCATACTATACAAGATGAATGTGTTCTCATGTCAAGTGGACATCATGATTTTCCATGAGGCATCAATCCGAGAAACTTGTCCAGTTCTGTTTTGAAGGAAACACTTAACGCAACATTTTATATACATTTTATACTTCAGCATTCCTTCACCTCTCCGTCTGTTCGTCTCTGAGCTATAATTCTTAAACGTTTTACTAATGCTTTGGATAGTCAAAAATGCATAATTCTGTATTTCTTTAATACTGATCTAATTTAAATTTTGCATGTTTTGGTAGAGCGAATAGAAGGTATTTTCAATATAAACTTGACATAACCAAGCCGGGATATTTTGCATTGTTTATTTTCATAACATTCAAAATAGACTCAAACGAAATGAAAGTCACGGTTATTTCGAATGGGAACTTAAAGTAAACGGTCCCACGTCACAGTAGCTGTTGCACAACCCATGCTGTATAATGCCATCAGCGCAACGCACAGGCAAAATTTCTTCTCCTTTGCCTATAGCTGGCGACGTCTCGATATAAGTAAAATATTCTTGACTGGGACGTTAAACACCATTACTCAACTCAATTCTTAAATAGGCTCTAAGTCTCTAGTCTCATTTATCATCTTTATAAACTACTGTGCAAGTCATTCTGTTTGTGATAGGTACAATGTATTAAGCTTTATTTCCATTGAAAAAAAAAAAACAACTTGAATGATGTTTGAGATTTTGTACCTTGTCGTAACTGAAAATCTGTATGGGCATCTGCGATTGTCCTCTGAAGGTATTTCTGAAGAAAGGAAAATGTAAGCGCTTTGAGGATTTTGCATTGGTAAGCTTTTACGTCATTTGCGCACCAATGTTAGCCATTTGCCAGGCTTTTAAACATGTTAGATCCCTATAGCGCCAAGGTTTTACTCTGTGGAAAGATATTCTACCTGTTACGTATTGGTACTTGTAAGTAAAAAAAATATCAATCTTTATCCAAGTTAATTTGGTTTTATATGAAATAAAGAGCTAATCTTTCACAAACAGAATGACTTGAACAGTAAGATATTCTTTAACTAAAAACTGACGAATATTGTTGTTAGTTTCAAAATATTCACAAATTTAAGGTGTCTTTTTGAAGACATATCTAAGCCTATTGTAATTTTGTTGAATCTTTTAAGTTGAAGTACCATAAAATACCGCCACAATTTTCTGATGCGTTTTATTGCAAAATGTTTCCCCGAGGATATCACAGACTCGGTAGGCAATACTTTTGTATTGTCAGAAATATACTATTGTCTAAATTTGCTGCTAAGTTAAAATCTGTAAATCCTCAAAAAGTAATTTATGTTAAGTATTTCCTTAACTAAATTTAGTAAAATACATTTCGGACCTTTGAATGTTTTTAAACTCTTGGAAAAAGATTTTGTTTTCACAATTAACGGATCGCCGGCCACGCCCAATATGTTCAGACAAAGGGTCGACATGCTTGAATTACACGCAAAAAGAATGAAAACCCGGTCTGAATTGTGATGTTTAATGACGTCACTAACACTAGAACGTCATTAGTTGCCGTGACGCTGCTTTAGTACCGTGAGGGCGGCCTTTGTCGGAACATTGTAGGCGTTGCCGACGATACGTCAATTGCGGTCCAACCACTGTTGATGAGGTTTTGTATTCCGATACCACTGTCTGGTGCCGTAAAATTAAAACTGGTATACTGTAATATGAAATGTAATTACCACTCATTATTTTATTTTTCAGTTTGAATGTTGTGGAGTGGATAGCTACAAAGACTTCAGCAATACTTCAAAGTGGAACAAGACCATGTCTGATGGGTCAACAGCCTTGATGCCTAAAACTTGTTGCAAACTTAACGACAAAGAGGCTTATTTTAACGACCCCGGTGCAATCAGTGTTAAATATTCAAATTGCCAAATTACATACGCTTCTACAACATCATATGGTGACAAAGTAAGTATTCTTTACAGTTCCTTCCTTGCAAGTATAGGTTCAGCAGGGCTGTTAAAACACAATATTGTTGATAAGTAAGATGTGTCCGTGTTCAGGAATACGCTGAGCTATATTTGACTCACCAAAGTTCCGTGTTCCGTTCTAGTATAGCTGCCTTAAAAGGAGGTGCTTACCCTTCCGGATCTGATCCCGTCCAACTTCCCTGGTGAACGTTGACATGTTAAACTTAATTTGCCAGCTGCAAAGTTTTAATTTTGCTTTGGGATTGTGGTTTGGACATAGATTAGTATTTTATTTTGGATTTGATAACACGTGATGGATGTAGCTAGCTAAACAGGAGGTGCTTGTCTTTCTTGAGCTCCTGGCCTCACTTCCCTAGTAGAAGTCCATGTGTTTAACCTGATTTTTCATTTTCAAAGTTATTACTTTGTTTTGGGATGATTGTGGTTTGGGCAGGTTTTGGTTTTTATTACTCTCACTATGACAACTTTGAATTCTTCTGTAAGGCTGGCAATTAACCGGGTCGGCTTTATGCAGAGCAAGGCTAGATATTGAAAACAAAAGCTATATAAACCAGCGAAAAGAAAATAATCCTTAGGACAATAGAGTATAAGGTACAAATCACAATTACAAAAGCAAAGAAAAAACTTTGAAAACTGGCAAATAAATTTAAATACTTGAACCATGGAAGTGGAGTCGGGTGCTCTTGAAGGGTAAACTTGTCAAACGGTGACAAAATAAGTGTACTTCTTTACTCCTGCTATGACAACTCTGAATCATTTGTAATGCATTGCTGGAATTTAAACTAGGATATTGGTTCTTGCCACACAGTCCCATTCTCACTGTTAGAATTCCGTCGCTATATATAGCCTTCGAATTCTTTCCATAACCGTTTTGCTCTGAACTGATGCCACCTTCAAATTATGCTGCTCATATTTATCGACTTTGTTTGCATCTTATTGTAATGTCTTCGAATCATACTCTTTATGAGAATTGGCCTTGATTTTTATACCTTGGCGTTGTCTCCTTCATATTTGTTTCCTTACGTTATTTATCCCCCGCCTTTAGAAGAAAGAGGTAAATATCTAATTCAAGTTTCCATCCGTCTGTCCTCTCTTTCGTCCTTCCGCTTGTCCAAAATTCTTGTCTGCGCAAATTCTCCAAAACTATGAAGCATTACTTCAAAAAACGTGTTGCAAAGCATCAACATTGATAGGAGATGGGCATTTCGTTAACCCGAGTTGGTTTTTTGGGAGTTATTGCCTTTTGCACAAAGGTGCAAATCACCAAAATAGAACCTGCTGGGAAGAGATCCCCATTCACTGAATTCGCTTGTTAACCTTGGTTATGGCTTCTTACCGTTACCTTCAACGAGTTATGCCTGTCTTATGTAACTGCCTTTAAACTTTGTCGATACCTTTATCGCCTTTCTGTCCAGTTTGAAAGAACACTAATTGAAATGATGTGGAGATTTAGTGACTTGTTTCTATGTTTTTAATATATACTTTCTTTTATACTCTACATTGTAGGGCTGCTATGATTCCATCTTAGACTGGGCAAAACGTAATGCTGGTATAGTCATCGGTATTGGTGTAGGAATTGTTGTCATGGAGGTAAGTATCTAAACCCAGTTTCAGAATCATCACTTGACTACACTGATCTCCACGAATAAGCATACATATTTACCATATATACTGGTCCTATCAAAATCTTCACAAAATTATATTGTTGAAAACACCATTATGCTTAAGCTAATTACATATTATACCAGTTTTAATTTTACAGCACTAGACGGCCGTTTTGGAATACAATTCATCATCAATAGTGCTTGGACCAAAATTATGAAACCAAGATTATTTTGGAGATTTGAAAAGCTAATCAAAGGACCAAAATATATTTTACTAAATTAAGCTGAGGAAATACTTTGCATGAGGGAGTATACCTTAGTTTTTGAGAAATTTCAAATTTTAACTTGCAGGAAATTAGTTTTTTTTTCAGATAAATTAGGGATTTTATCTTGAAAAATATAATGTTTCCAAATTTTTTATATTTTCCCCACAATTTCAGAAAATTCCAATAAAATTGATTTTCAAGATAAACAACTTTATTACACACATTTATATCAAGTACATGTATAGATATCAATTTCAAATACAGAAATAACTAAAATATTTCAATTGTGTGAACAAAATTTGATGTGATGATTATAATGTAAACCTATGAAAAATATAAATTTGTAAAGTTATTTATGGAGGAAATGTTTGACTTTTCGTAACTAAAATTGAGCAAATCAAACATTTGACAAACCTAACTACAGATATAAGGACTAAAAGTAGTCTTCAACATAATACATTAATGTACTGAATATTTACTAAATAATTAACAAGATTATGAAGATTTCTAATTTGTCAGATTTAAGTTAAGGAAAATCTCGATTAAGGAATGATTGTGAAACTTGGCCTTTTCGAAAAAACACCTTTGACCACCTCTGGTTTAATTCCAAAAAGACCAAAATGTATTTTACCAAATCCACTTTACATGATTAACCGTAGCTTAATAGTTGAGGAATTTTGAAAATTAAGAAGCAGATAATAGTTACATAGGTTTACAATATTCATCACCAAGCAAAGTTTTCTGGGCTTGTATTTGTCGGTAAAGATAGGAATAAGGGTCTTATTTGATCCAGTACAATACGTTCTTGTCTTTTCTAGACCTTTCAATTGTTAATTGTCGTCTTTTGTGCAAAAAAGGAGTCGTAACTAAATAGAATTATCATTTTTTCGACTTGAGTATGTGCTATATGTGTCAGTGAGCTATGCTGTTTTATGTACCACACACACACACACACACACACACAATTTTCTGGATCTGCCACTGAAATTTGATCATAATTTTTTTGTAAAAATACATGTTGTTTCTCTTTCAGATACTCTGTATTGTATTCGCCTGTTGCCTGATCAGCGCTTTGAGGAAGGAACAGAAAGACTAAAGACAATCTTAAATATATTTTCATAATAGACAACTCGTTATAGGGGAATATATAGTGTTATAAATGATATTTATTGTACATGGCACACCAGCCATGACAAGATTGCTTTGTCTAAAGTCAATTGACAATAAATATAGAATGTGGTTTATGTTAACGGAGTGCTAATTTTAAAGTTATCGCAAAAACAAAAATTATTAGGTATTCACTGAAGATGCAAGGGGATAACCCTGAATTTACTTACACGCACGTAAGCTACCACATTTACAGCTCATAGAAGTATATAATGGTGTGGTGTTATTATTTCTTTGTCCCCATCACAAACAAAAGAATCATTGAGCTAATGTTTGATAGCAAATTGACATCAATAGTCACAAAAACAAAAACAATGAGGAAGTTATGATTTCTTTGTCCTCAAGACAAACAAAAGAATCCTAAAGCTTATGTGTGGTGGCAAATCAATACCAATAGTCGTATAAGCATGGCATTGTGGAAAAACAATTAATACCAAAATCGGTATCAAATAAGGAAATATATATTTGTAATTCCATTTTATCTAATTCTCAATTCTTAGAAGGAAATCTCAAAACAATGCAATTATTTGAACACGAACTCCAAGATAAAGCCTTGTACAAATATGAAGGGAATCACCAATCTTAAAGAACACAGAGGAGACCACCTGCAAAAGTGTGCATATATCGACAATGCTGAGTAAAATAAAGAAAGTTGAAGTTGCTGTGAACCAGAAAATGATCCTCAGGACTTTAAATCAGAAAATTGGCTTCTTTGGTTAGTTTAATCACTAATGATTGAAAAAAAACATCGAAAAAATCAACATATCATTATCAAATAAGGACATAGTTAAGTATAGTGGAATGAGAATTCTGTTCAATTTAAAAATTTTCAGCATTTATTTCATAACATATCTGCAAAATTTTCGATTAATTAGTTATTTAAATGAATCAAACTTCAACAACTGGCACCAGGTGTTGTGATACTGAGAAATAAGCTATAATCTGAAACTGTCTTTGGTCTGAAAGAATTATATATTTTTATAATCTTGTACAAGGTTATTTAATTCCTTATTGGAGAATATTTTTTCAAGAAATGATTTTGTTTTATGCTTATTGCTTTTTATATATGTCTTGTAATATTGTATTTTAAGAAAGTTTTTTTTGTTTTTACAGTGACTACCATTTTCATTTTATTATCTCTCTTTCTAGGAGGAATCAATTAAAAAATTGAATAGATTTATTTAAATAATAAAAACGGAATTATTCAAAACATTAACGTTTCTTAATTTTTCAAAATAAATCAATGACTAAAATCTTATCGCATGTTGCCCTGATCATGTTTTAACACATTTTTATTTTACAATCTTCCTCTCTACTGGAAAAGTTTTTTCTATGAATATTTTTAGGTGTTTAATATTTTTGTAATTACTATTTTAATAAAAACAATATTTGAAATTTTAAATATTTTTACCATTCCAAATAAATAAATAAATAAATAAATTACTAAATGGCGTCGCATATTGCCCTGATGCTCATTATTGTTATTTTAAAATCTTCCTTTCTACTAGAAAAGATTTTTGTATAAATATTTTTAGAGGTGTAATATTTTTACAATTACTATAACATTCCAAATAAATAAATGGGAAAAACACTGTTGTGTATTGCCCAGATGTTCATTATTTTACTATTACTTTTGTACTGGAAAAGCTTTTTTGTATGTGTATTTTTTACCATTCCAAAATAATAAATGAAACAAAACACGTTACATTTTGACCTGGTGTTCATTATTTTTGTGTTATTATCTCCCTTTCTACATAAACCAAACTACATTTAGCTCTGATCAAAACATCGTTTTGATGTTTAATTACCCCTCTTTGTACTGGAAAAGCTTTTCTGTATAAAAAATTTAAACATTTTAATTTTTACCATTCCAAATAAATAAATGAATAAACTACATGTACATTGTTTATTTCTCTGACTGTGTTGTTTTGGCTTGAACTTGTTCCATTTTCCCAAAGGAACAATGTAATGACAGACAATATAACAGATATTGCATCTTTTATGAAATCAGGGAAATGATGTTTGTGGCTGATGTCATTGTTTGATATTGATTAAAAGGTTAACATTTTCTTATAATGAAATTATATGAACAAATTTTATCTGATATTTTTAATTGATACATACGCAAAATAAAGTATTTTATTATAAATATGATTGTTTTTATTTTATTTTATTTTATTTTTATCACAAAGTCTAAGAACTCATCTCACATTGAAGTTGTATGACTTCAATTTTTCTATTGTCAACTTTCCTCTTTTATGCAGTAATATACCTGCTTATAGTGAATTTGTTTTACAAGGTAAGGTAGAGCTTGTTCCCACTACGGGAACTTCATGCAAAGACGCAAGCTGCTTATAAATAAATTGTTGAGGCAGGAATATTGCAAGACCAGGCTAAGTAAGGACTTCAAAAGTTTTATGGTCGTCATGACAATTTTGTTTTATGATGTCTGTATCTAGAACTATCCTGGTTACGATTCCATGTTCCTTTCATTCTCAATTTCGATGTCGGTGCTTACCCTTCCATATTACTAAGCCTCACTTCCTTGGTGACAGTTCACGTGTTTAACTTAATTTACCAGTTGCATAGTTACTTTCCTTTGGGATTTTGGTTTGGACACGGATTTGTCTGTGGTTGACTTTAAATTTTCAAGTGTTACATTCACCAAACGGGTCTAGAATCGGACCATTGGCACCCCACTCATGGCCAAGCGGTACAAATGGACGTTGACGTTACACATGATGTGTTCCGTGTACAAATCTATCCTCTCGGGTGGTTTTATTCCAAGTCCTTACTAATACAATTGGGATGATTAAAAAAAATTGCAGAAGATATAATAGGCTTAATTTGAATTAAAATCTACAAAAATTTCATAAAACGGCTCACGGCTAATTTACTAATTCATCAGATACAAAGGATTCATGAAAGAATTGGCTTTAGTACCTTCCTTTGACAAAGATGTTTTTTTTCATTCTATTTTTTATTCCACAAGTCACAGGTAGGAAGTGCTTTCCCTTACATATTTAGCAGCATGTGAAAATAACAGGGGAATATGGGATGCCAAGTATATCTCCCGACAATATCGGATAGATCTACAGAGACCTTACCAACAATATACAAAATGTATTGATAACATTTTAACAATATTTTTGAAGGCATTTATAGGTCTAGGTTTGCAATAACACTTGGTAAACAATTCACTCGTTAGCAGCTCGCTTTGTTGTATAAAATTTCTTAAGTGGAATAAAGCAGTACCATAGCATATTAACTGAAACAAATACACCATAACAAGAGAATTAGGGTAGTACTGCACAGTAATAAAAAGTTGACGTTAGGAAAATTCAAGTCTTTACGTTTATTTGTAGCCTTCTATGTGTTGCATACAGTCAAACCTGTCTATAAAGGCCAACCAATGAAACCAGTAAAAGTGGCCTTGATGGGCAGGTGACCTTTATATTCAGGTTAAAATAATTTGAATAAAAACAATTGGGATACACTTCTTCTGGCTTTATAAGCAGGTGGCCCTTATATGGAAGTGGCCTTTAAGGCAGGTTGGACTGTTATTAAATAGATTAAAGTGCAAATAATTATGAAGTAAAACTTAAAGAATTTGGTGTTATGATATAAACACTACTAGATATACAAAACCACAGTGTAGAGCAAAATTGTTTGGTATTGTCGTTTTTATAGGAGGGGGTTCTTATGCAGTTTTTATGCATTATTTCTCTGGTTTGTTCGTGTTGTTTTTGGATATTGACATTCATAAGTGTGGAATGTAAGAATTGTCCACCTTGATATTAATAAAAATCAAATATACCAATCCTTATTCTAACCACAATCCCAAAGAAAAGTAAAAACTGTAATCTTGCAAATAAGTTAAACATGAACTTCCACCAGGGTAGTGAGGTTGGGTCCTTTGGAAGGGTTAGCACCTGTTTAGTTAGCTACACCCGCCACGTGTGAAATTAAGATTGAAAGGGCCATGGAACTATGGGACCTCATATCCAGAGTTATTTTGGATACAGAGATACCATACGTATTGACAATTTTGTGATGGCAGCCATAAAACATTTTTGAGTGCTTTGATAAAGCTGGGTTTGCAATATCTATAACTTAATTAGTTGTAAGTACCTTGCTGTTACCCTAGTGGGAACAGCTCTACCATAGCAAATTAACTAAAACAAGAGAATCAGGTATAGTGCTGTTGACAATAGAAGATTAAAAGTAATGATTGTCATTCACTGCCTTTCATAAATTTTCATACATGTTTTAGACTAGTCCTTTCGTAACAGACTCAAAATCTTAACAACATTAAATTGTTTAAAACATTATTATGCTAAAGCTGTATGTATTTCAGCTAAAATAGTGTTTTATTCTTAAATTTTTTTTATATAATATATACTGTAAAAGGGGAAATTTTCGCGTCGGTAAATTATCGCTTTTTTCGTGCTGAAGAAATTACGCACGCGAAAATGATATTTACATGTATAATAATATACAGAATATATACCCACTTATATCGGTAACGCGAAAATTACACACACGCGAAATGTCAGATTTTAAAAAAAACGTTAAATTTCCACCCCACGAAAATAATCCCCTTTACAGTATTTTTTTCCCCAATATTCGAGAAAATTCAAGGAAAATTGATTTTCAAGAAAAACAACTTCATTACATACATTTAGATCATACAGTTAAAAATATCACTTTTAAATACAGAAAAACTTCAATATTTTGATTGTATGAACAAAATTTGATATGATGATTATAATGTAAACCTATGAGAAATATAAACTTGTAAATCTATGACAAATAATTTATGGATGGCAGTTTATAACTACATTTGTAGCCTTTAGTGGCTGGATACATAGGTAGGTATAAATCAAAGAAATTTTGAGGCAGACCTTGAATATAGGCACTGGTGGGGGATTAATAAAAAGATCAAGAAGAAAAAAACAATGGTAAATTTATTTGTTAAATACATGTATATATGTATAATTAATAAAAATTCTTTAACAATGTATATCTTAATATATCACTAAACTATCTTGCATATAATTTTTATGTTAACATCTTGTAAACCTAACCGCCATTATTCAATTATGACTACAAGAGGTTGTAATTGTTAACCCATATCTGAACTTTTTTTCATATGAAACACACAATGAGAGCCAGATAGTAATTAGTACTTGACAGATCGCCGGCCACGCCCACAAAGTTAAAAAAAAGCCCAGCATGCTTGAATTACACACATAAAGAATGAAAACTCACTTTAATTGTGCTGTTTTAATGACGTCACTGACACAAGTACGTCATTAGTTGCTGTGATGCTGCTTTGGTACTGTGATGGCGGTCAGTGTCAAAACATAAAAGGCATGGTTGGTGATACGTCAATTGTATCTCAAAAGTAAGACCATTGTAAAGATTTTACACCCACAATTAATTGTTACCAATCATTTTATTGACATAATTCAAAATATATTCCCCATCTTTTCTGTCTATTCTTAATAAATTCAAATGCCTCGATTTTTTAAATTATATATTATACCAATTTTAATTTTGCAGCACTACACGGCTGTTTTGGAATACAATTCTTCATCAGTAGAGCACTGGACCAAAATTTTGAACCTAAAATTGCATTCAAGATGTTGAAAAGATACCCAAGGGACCAAAATATATTTTACCAATTAATTATTAATTCAAGCAGGGGAAAAGTTTACATATGTTACAATGAATTTATCAAGTCCCATCTGAAAAGATATCAGGAGAAATCCTCTACCAGATAAGAAAATATATAAACATTTTTGTATACATGTATATATATTATAGCACATAAAAACAATTTTTTCACAAAATAATAATAATAACTATATAACACTAAAATTCTGGAGAGCTAGAAATGGAAGAGAGGCAACAAGTCTTCAAACTAGTACAACCAAAATAATATAAGTTGTCCACAATCTGATTGCAGAGCATTTTTAAACACAGACAAGTATAAATTACGTATATAGGTGTGAGTAGCGTCTCGCCACCATTTGTGAATAACCACACTGACTCACACTTTGTTATAATGGCCCAAACATTAAAAAAGACTAGCTATATACATTGCCATCAGACTGTGGACTACCAATAATAAAAATAATAATAATAATTATAATAATAATAATTATAATAATATAATAATGTACACTAATCTAAATAATTTAAAAAAGTAAACACAGTTTTAATTAAAACAAATAAATTTCATAACTTTAAAATATCATAACATGTATATAGAAGATTTTCACAACCTTCAATCACTTTTAAGCTTGTAGTATGTATATAGCACTCAGGTTCCTGAATCAGCTCCCTGTAATAGGCCCAGTAATTAAATACATGCTAAAGTTTTTTAATTACTGTAAATCACCTTCTTTCCGCGAGAACTTTATTTTCGCGATCTTTGCGATCTGTTCAAGAATTGCAAAAATAAAAATTCACGAATTGGGTTAAGGCCAAGTAACTAGATGAACATTATATTAATATTTAAATTAGTTGCTTTAAGAAACCCTTCTTTAATTTTGGGGTTCCACATTAAGATATCGTGAAAATTTCATGTTGCGGAATTATTTTCATCACGGGATCGCGAAAAAATGGTGCCGCAAAATTAAAATGATTTACAGTATTCTTTTACTAAGATTTCCTTAACTGAAAATAAGCAAATTTTGTTAATCTCTGTTGGAACCATGTTGAATTAAATAAAAATGTCATATGCTTAAAGTGATGTTCCAAATGACAAATAAAATTCCTGAATATTCTAACACTTCACAAAATTATTAAGATAACATTTGCCAGATTTAATTTAAGAAAAACTTTAGTTAAGAAATGAGTGTGAAACCGGGGCCTGGCCCATGTTTCACAATCATTTCGTAAAAGATTTTCCTTAAATTACACCTGGCAAATTTAAAATCTGAATAACTTTGTTAGCTTTTAAGATATTAATGAATTTAATTTATTGAAGAACATGTTAAGCTTACTGCATACTATAATTTAATTTTCTTGACTTTTTTATTTGTGATATTGTGAAATATTGTCAAAATTTGCCAGGTTTAAATTCAGGAAAATCTTAGTTTGGAGATGTTTGAGACACTTGGGCCTGAAAATGGTCATTAACAAGAAAATTCACTGAATTAGGATACACCGCCAGTAGGATTTTTTATGTTCAAGGGGTGATAACTCCCAATGGCAAATGAGCAAACTAACTCCGGTTATTAAAATGTGCAACCTTTGGAAAAACCACTTGACTTCAAAATATTGTGGGCCTAAGCAAGATAAGGATGGCAATATAATGAGGTTTTACTGTATATTGGTCTAATTTTTTTTTTACTGTAAATTGGGAAATTTTGCCATCGTTTTATTTTGGCGTAAATTCACAAGTGAAACGATTCGCGAAAATAAAAGTTTCGCGAAAAATAAGCAGTAGTTAAAATTATAACTACAGAGTCCCGATCAAGGGAAAATTAAAAGACGCGAATAAATATAAAAGTGCGTTCACGCAAAAATTAGATGACGCGAAAATTTTCCAATCTGCAGTACACAACTTTTTTTTGACAGTTTGTGACACTATAATTCTAAGGTATCATCAATAATTAACACAATGGATCATTTTATTACATCATTATATCAAGGGCTGAAACTATTACTATTTACATTTCCTGAAAGTTCATAACCCTGTAATTCTTTGGTATCTTCCATTACTGAAGCAATGGATCATTCCATTATGTTAAAGGTTTGAATTATTACTATTTACTTTTTATTTTTGTATGTTATGACCCTCTAATTCTTTGGTATCCTCCATAACTTAAACAATGGATCATTCCATTATGTCACGGGCTAAACCTATTACTATTTATTTTTCATTTTTAAAAAGTCATGACCCTATAAATCTTTGGTATCTTCCATTACTGAAGCAATGGATCATTCAATAAGGAGCAATTTGCATGAAAGGATAACAAGATCAAATCATTTTATTCTCAAGGTAATCAACTACATTTCAGTGAGAAAAAAGTGTTCTGCAGACATTTTGACGTTAGGACACCAAAATGTCTATGGATTTTGCAGTTTTTCAATAAACTTAAGCTGAACTCCATGGCAACTAAATAATCCGGCCCAGAGGACATATTCATGCCATATGCCCCTCATTATAACAAAAGCTGAAACTATTAAAAACTATGGTAACACAGTTGAACGATATACATAAAAATGGCAAAAAGAATAACAAGAATAAAATACATCTTGAAGAATCTAGATTGGGAAAGTTGACCCGTATCCTCTTGTGGGCGTGATTGGAGTGGAAATAGCGTACGTTCCCATTGGGTCATTATGGCCTCCCGAGCACCTTTCCATTTGTGGGTTCCAAACAGCCTGTACTGGTATGGAGTGCATGGTCCAAACACACATCTTAGAGCTAAAAATGGATCAGTCCAAAATAGCTTACCTGAAAGAAAACAATACAGAAAATCACTGACTGTGCAGAGGTCAATCAATTTCTCTTATAAAAATGTTTTTTGTCTAAATGTAAATATGTACTGGGGTTCACCAGTGTTTCACCTAATGTGGAACCCTTTAACCTTTTTGGGGGACATTTTGGAAAATGTTTTCATAGAAAATTCTCATAGTGAACCCCGATAAAAAACTAAAATTTAATGTTTTTCCAAATTAATCACAATGATTGCCTATTCTGATGTAGTCTGACTAATCAGCCCACTAAACCACGATTTTAATTTTTGAAACCCCTAGCAAGTCAAAAATTAAAATGGGGGTTTAGTGGGCTGATTAGTCGGACAAATTCTGATGTATCTAGTAACTTGACTATTACCTATTTTTGGTTTGCAGTCATTTAGTTCAGCTAGTTCATCCATAAATGGAATCCAATCCACCTGTATGGTGTGTCTTTGTGAGTGTGTATAACGCTGAGCCATAGCCATGTGTTTATTTGTGATATCTAGCCGCATTTCTTTTTCTGATGGTAAAACAACATCTCCCTTAAAAAAAAGTAATATAAAAATTTGTGGTCAATTGATATTCTTTCTTTTTTTATTTAATACACATATATACAATGCCATCCATAAAGTATCATACATGTTTAAAATTGGTCCTATCATTACAGACAGAAAATCTTCACAAAATTAAATTGCTGATATTGATAACATCATTTTGCTAAAGCTGAGGGTTTTTAGTCAAAATAGTGTTTTTATCTTGAGAATATTTTTTTTTTTTTTTTACAAATTTTTATTTTTTTTCCAAAATTTAAGAAAATTAAACAAAATTTAATATCCTTACAAAAATTGGGGAAAATGTGCAGTTTCTGACATGAGAAACGAGTCCTTTTATTAGACACTTTCAGTAGCCAGAAAAATCCCTGCTATCCCTAAAATAATTACCTTAAATACTCTAGCTGACAATCTACACTGTAATTCTGATATTGGCATGATAGCTCCAAGAGGCTGTATGTAACCGATCACACTTAGGGTGGGTTTGGCTAAATCTGGAGGAAATGTGAACTTATACAGATCACATTGGTTGTTTTGGACATCAATAACCGATTTATCTAAGAAAGGAAAGCCATA
The DNA here is from genome assembly GCA_021292105.1 of Anadara kagoshimensis. Classification (NCBI taxonomy): domain Eukaryota; kingdom Metazoa; phylum Mollusca; class Bivalvia; order Arcoida; family Arcidae; genus Anadara; species Anadara kagoshimensis. The sequence goes on along the minus strand of CM037863.1, from coordinate 35,566,751 downwards.
TGTGTATCCTGTAGCCAGGAAAACTACATCTAAATTATCCACTCGAGTTCCATCAACGAACTCTACGCCATTCTTAGTGAACCGTTTGATATCCGGTTTAACGACCACAGAGCCACTGATGATTCTATTCGGTAAGTCATCATTCACCATAGGATGCTGGGCAAATGCTCGGTGTTTGGGCTTTAAAGAATATGCCGCATGATCAAACCGTTGATTTAGCTGTCTCTCAAGAAAGCTATTTACAAAAGTGAATGGCAAATTTTCTGTAAGAAAGGCATTCTTTCTGTTCGTCCGTAACATATCTATCGGCATTCCAGCATCGGCAACTCTGTTCAGAATCCAGCTACCCCTCCTGGTACTCAAATATACCTGAAATGAAATCAAATACATTCTATATTTAATTGTTGAAATGTTGTTTAATGTCGCTTCAGTAAATTTTCAGCTATTCACAATGAGAGCAAGTTTGTTAATCTCTGAGGATTAATCTTAAAGAAAACATTTGTGTGAGTGTGTTTTATTGTCTGCCTTGTACTAGCCCACACTCAGGGTGACTTTCAAGGTGCTAACTCAAGAAGATAATTTGCTGCAGACAAGCATACCACATTCAAGTCACATTATCTTATCAATGGGTGAACCAGTCAATACACTGGCCTCTTAATACTGAGTACCAGGCCCCGGTTTCACAATCATTCCTTAACTTAAGAATTTCCTTATCCTAATTTCTATATTTTCTTCCTTAGCTAAGAATTTCCTTAAATCGCGTTTCACAATGTTTCCTTAAATTTTCCTAAAATATTTAAGGAAAATCTTAACTAAGGAAATTTTTTCAAGGCCTCTTTGGAAATCTTTTGCGTTTAAAACATAAAAAGTATTATAAAAACCTGCTTCTTCATCTTGGATTCGGATTTCCTCGATTATTTTCGAGCACCACTGTTAAGTGTTAGGAATACGTTTTCGAGGTATACAATCTTGAATAATAAAGGTCTACAATTATGTTTACTCAAACAGTCCTAAAAGTAATAAAATAAAGGTTCAGTGGAGAATGATTATAAATAATATTATTTATATAAAAAATATATTATATAAATAAATAAAATATTTTTTAAAGAAAGGCTAACTGGGCGAAATCCCTTGTAGAATAAAATACAGAATGAGGGAGAATTTTTCGGCAATTGTAAAGGTCCGGTAGAAACAAAAGAGGAAGGCCGAAATTACCATGCGATGAACAATCTGTGAATAGTGTAAGCTGCATACTCAGTATTTTTTATCATTTTTTTTTATGATCTGTTATTGCTTTTTAGATCATACAGACGTATAACAAATTAACTGCGATTTTTTTTTTTTTAGCTCAAGTGAGCTATTGCGGTCACTCCTCGTCCGTCATGCGTTGTTTGCCATGTGTCGTGCGTTTTCCGTCGTGTGTAAACTTTATATTTTAATCTTCTCCAAAACTACTGGACCAATTTGATGATATAAGTCAGCTATCATGCTTTCGAAATTGCACAGACGAAGGGGTATGCCCTCCTGGGGCCCTGCACAAGTCTCAGCTGTAGGACCCAAAAATGGAAAATGACAAGGCACTTAAGGGTGAATTTGCTGAAATTAGTGATATCAGTCAGTCAATATATTTGAAAAACTTCATGTTATAACATTTTGTATAGGCAAGTATATTGAGGGTCTTACATGAGTGGTTATGTAATATTAAATACATTAAATGAGTTAAATAATTTTTATGCAACGAGACTAATGAATTCTTAATATTACATAAACTCGAGTGTATTTATTTAAGATATAATCCAGGAAAAACAGGGTTTTTTTCGGCTCGTGAAAATACAATCCGTTTCCTCTATAAGAAAAGGACCAATTGACCGCAATTCAGAGAAGTCACGTAAACGTGTCACATACGCCCGAAGAGTACAGCTAACATTTTATGGATATGATATGTCAAAAACATAATGTTGACTTATCCATAATAAATAAATAAATAAATAAATAAATAAATAAATAAATAAATAAATAAATAAATAAATAAAAATCGACGTATTGGAATGTTACCAAGGTTGCGTAAACGATTTCGCACTTTTTTTAAATTAGATTTATTTATTTATTTATTTATTTATTTATTTATTTATTTATTTATTTTTGCTGTTTATAAATATATTGCATGTAGACTTTAGATATGTTATATAAAGCATTCTCAAGACATAATTAATTTGCAAATATTCTTATTATTGGTCCCAACTCCTGAAAATTTGGAATTTTTCTGTAATTAATTGGCCGTTTAATATCTGGATGTGATAAGGGCAATACCTGCTCAGGTGAGCGTTTAAGGCCCATTGACCTCCTTTTTCACTTAGATATACAGAGATCTACAGGTGAAAGCCGGTGAAGAAATCACGCTTGTTCAATTCATCTAGTAATGAAAGCCGGCGAAAAACTTTCTCTTTTCTCCTCCTCGGCGTTTAAAGGCAATATGATCAGTAATATATAATAAATATTTGTCTCAGGCGTCTGAAAACACTCCATTTTGTTTTCCTACGGAGATTTCCTTAAATATTTAAGGAAATGATTTTGCATTCTTAAATATTTAAGGAAAAAATCTTAAGTTAAGGAAAAATTTAAGTAAGGAAAATATTGTGAAACGCTTTTTTCCTTAACTTTAGGAAAAATCTTAAATTTAAGGAAAAAACATAAGTTAAGGAAATTCTTAAGTTAAGGAATGATTGTGAAACCGGGGCCAGACCCCGGTTTCACAATCATTCCTTAACTAAGATTTTCCTTTACTTAAATTTAGCAAATTTTGGCAAGCTCTTTTTGGAACTACGAATAAATATTTTTGTCAAAACTAAACGTAAATGTCATAAGCTGGAAATAATCTTTAAAAAGACATATTAAATTCCCTAATATCTTAACAATTAATAAAATTATAATGGTTTTCAATCTGCCAAAATTTAAATTAAGGAAATTCTTAAGTTAAGAAATGATTGTAAAAATGGGGCCAGGCAAGGGAGCAGAATCTTAAGCTCAAATCCCTTTCTTTCAAAATTTTGGACTGGCTTTACCAATATACTTAATCTTCATATTTTTACATTTCTACTTGCTCACAATTTCAAAATTTTAACATGTCAAACAACTCAATCCCATAACACAAGAACAAACAAACAAAAAAAGAAAAAAAGGGAGACAACTCTTAAAACTTTTCTTACCTGATTAGCAACACGGCTTAGTTCAACGGCAGCATCTCCGCCAGAATTCCCAATGCCGATAATAACTACGTTTTTGTCCTCATAGCCTCTGCTTGTTTTATAGTCATGAGAATGAATTACCTCCCCTTCAAAGTCCGAGAGGCCAGGGAATTCTGGGACATTTTTATCGGCATGGTGGCCAGTACAGACCAAAACGGCATCAAATACAAGGTCTTCATGTTTATCGCTACCTTTCTCCTGGATCCTTATATCCCATTGTCCTGTTTTATTGAAATCTGGCCTTGGCTTTACATGCACAACCTAAAAATAAATCAGATATTTATAAATTGAAGAAAAAAAAAACGGTAATCCCTTAAGAGTCACTAGTTGCCTCTAGGATTGAAGATTTTGGGAAGATGGTGCTCCCATAAATTCAAAAAGGGGGAGATGATATAAATTTTACTCCTAACTTTCATGTTTATGAGTTTTCATATTTCTTTCTTTCTTTCTTTCCTAGTTTTTTTTTTTTTTGGTTTTTTTTACATGGTTATTCTTAATGAGAGCTAACAACAACTCAGTTAAATGCTATGGCAACACACAACCTGGTTGAATTAGGAAGATCTGTTTCCAATCCATCAATGTTTATTGTAATACCGTCATTGTCATGCATAAAGCTGCATATATATAAATACCAGTACACCAAAATTCCAAAATATTTTCAATTTTTTTTTTACGAAAGTAAGCATTAATCTGATTTTACCAGTAATAAATTCACTTCTGATGTATACTGTCTACACTGACCCTAATTTTTCATAGTCTTAGCAGAAACACTTTTTTCTTTGGCCTTAATAACTCGACTACCTAAAGACCCTAATTTTTCTGAGAATCTTAGCAGAAACACATATTTTTTCTTTGGCCTAATTAACTGTCTTCCTACAGACCCTAATTTTTCTGAGAATCTTAGCAGAAACACATATTTTTTCTTTGGCCTAATTAACTGTCTTCCTACAGACCCTAATTTTTCTGAAAATCTTAGCAGAAACACAAATTTTCCTCTGGCCTAATTACCTTTGTCTAGGTATTGGGAAGAAAAACATATTGCAAAATACTGCAATATTTCAGAAAATATTGCAATACATATTGCAATATATTGCCAAGTTATTAAGTGCTTATAAACTATGAATGAGAGACATTGGAACAAGACAACCAGCATCCAAGTTGGAGTGATAACAGTGAATGTGTTAAGTCAGATTACTTGTGCCCCTAAAAAATATTTAATATCTGCATTACAGACAGTGCACAATACTTCTTTAAATTTATAGTCCCTGCAATTAATCGATCTAAATTTAAAATGCTTCCACACTATCACCTTTGCCCGTTTGTTTTTAACAAGTTTAACTTGATCGTCTGCCATTATCGATTGTATGATATATGGTATAAACAAAGTGACTGTATCTACGACAGGCTTTATTCCAGGTCAACATGTGCATGTGAATGACAAACACTTACAAGATAAAGATTATATTATAACCTGTTGAGTTTTGTTATGGCCTTAACGAGTAATCTACTGATTTTTTTTTATTTCCGTGGTATTCCGTTTTTAATTTTGAGTGCTGGTATATTGTATTGATCCTGCCATACCACAATATACTGGTACAACGGTAATATTGCACACGCTTACTACCTGGTACCGACCCTTATTTTTCTAATAGTCTTAGTAAAAACACATTTTTTTTTTGCTTGGCCTATAATTACTTTTCCCTAATTTTTCTTAAAAAACTGAGCAGAAACATATTTTTTCCCTGTGGCCTAATTACCTCGGTCTTGTACTTGATGTGTTTATACAATCCAAACTTTTCCGCATACAGCTGGAAATACTTGTATACATATTTGTTGTGCATGAATACCGGATATTCCTTCGGAATCGGAAAATCGCTGTAACACATCATCTCCTTACTGGTGTTGATGATAGTAGATTTCGTAACTGACGGCTGACCCTCTACTACGTCGTCCGAGTATCGCCATAGCCCACCTACATGTATATGTAAAACATAGAGAAAACAGGGTTCATGCAGGTACGACCAATCAAAATTTTAATGGCTTTTTCTGGAATTTTCAAGGACATTTTTACCAGGACAAATTTACTGTAACAGAATGTAAATTTAATTTAAATAATTTAACCAACCTCCAAAATGGATTTCCCTCATAATTTGCATAATAAGGGCAGCTTTTGATCAGATTGTATCCCACAAAATAATTTAGAGATTGTAAATCTTTCATCTATTTAACAAAGTACTAGTATTTAACTATTTTTTTCTCAAATTCAATTAATGTTCAATAACAATCCCACCCACCCACTAGAAGGACATCCAGACAGATGAATCATGGATAGACACCAAATTTGGTACATTTGGTTTGTATTTCCCTATGCAAAAATTTGTATCTTTCATAACAATTCACATTGCCAAAATAACTAAGAGAACTGCTGTTCTCTAGACAAGAAGTTCCAATTTATTATCCCCCCTTTCTTCGAAAGGCAAGGGGTAAAAATTGCATGTAGACACTGGGGAAGATTATAGCTTTTTTTTATAATCTCCATATTATAACTGTGTTAATACTGTACCTATAAAATCTGTTCTTTCAAAACAAAAGGGCTCTAAACCTTCGTCCAGACAGCACTTAATAGCCGTCAAACCACTGGCACCAGCCCCTAATATTGCTACCTTTTTAACTGCCATCTACAAAGAGACAAGCAAATACAGTACATTAGAATTCCATACCAGTAGGAAGTACCTTAAAAATTGCGAATTTTTCAAAATTATGGACAAAGTAAACATTCCAGGATTGTGTTTGTCTTGGTGGTACAGGATTTAAAAGGGTCAAAATCTGGGATGTCCTGGAAAATCCCCAGGTATAACATGTATGAGGTACGGTACCTTATTGTGATTTGCTATTAGGTTCAAAGGGCCATAACTTCCAGGAAAATGAGCAAAAACTTTAGGTTCTTGATATGTGAATCTTATTTCAAAGTTGATATTTGCATCAAGTTAATAATTAACTTGATGCAAAGCATCAACTTTGAAATGAGATCTGTGAGGGTCTGTTATTTTATTAAATTTTCATACAAAAAACGATCCACTATTTTGTTCAATACACCACTTGATGATTTGGTTATGATGCCAGTAACTTCAATTTCTAAATGTTGAGTGCTTGATAAAAGAACTACAGCTATGTTTCCATTCCTGGTAGCCAAAATCGCCATTGGCTACTAATTTCTGGGGAATACTTTCAAAAAGTAACCTATTTTAGCAAATTTGTGGAAAAATTCTTTAAAAAGGACTATATTTTCACAAATTTTGGAAATTTGGCTACTAATTTTTTTAAATTTGTGGAAACCTAGTACAGGTACCTATTTTCAAGTCTTGGTCAGACCTGGCCAGGGTTCAAACCCATGACTTCCCACTTACAAAGCGAGTAGTTATTGTATTCTGAATATTTATTAATTGTGGTTCTGGACACCAATAAACCAAACATGAAACATTTCATTACAGTCAAACCTGCCTTTAAGACTGACTCTATATGAGGGCCACCTGATTTTGAAGACTATTAAAATTTCATCCCTATGTAAAAGTCAATGTCATCACAACTTACATAAAATACCACCCCACCCCACCCCCCCCCCCCCCCACCCCCATTTTGTCAAAAATTTTACCATCATAAACACAGATCATTGAGCATCATAAAAGTACTATATGTAACAGGAAAGGGAAAAAATGCAGCTGCTTAACCTATGACTCAAACCCAGGACCTTCCAAATACTAGCGTGATGCTCTACCCACTATGCTATCCAAACACCCTTCCTTTTTTTATTCAACTCCCTTGAACCACCCGGTTCTATCCTGGTACCAACCTGTTTGACGACCACTTACCATGGTCAGAAAAAGATGCAACAGCCAAACTGTGACTCAAACCTAGGCCCTTCCCAATTCTAGCCGGACACTCTACCCACTGAGCTACCCAGCCATCTATGGAGTCCGGCCCACCACACATATAAAAGGAAGATTTAAAGCAAGAACAGCGCTGAAAACGGCATTATTAGCAACCATTCAGAATATGATAATAATTAAAAATAACAATTATGTAATCATTGAAAATCTGTAAAATATTTACATCACATAAACTTAATAAACATTGCGTCATTAGTCCTAACCCCAGTGTTCATAATTTTTAGAAGGGACCATGCACTGACCCCTTATTTGCTGAATGAACTGTTAAGGCTTAAGTGGGTCATATTTGACATTACATAAATGCAAAAATATTGATGTTATGATGTTTAAGAGGATTTTTAAAAATGACACTATCTGAAAAATCCTAGATTGGATACTGCTAACTAGATCAGCTGATCAACAGACTTTGTGCAAGTGCAAAATATTTTTAGTTTCAGTTCTCAGAGATTTTAGTGCAAAGAAACTAAGAGCTAAAGAAAATGAATATGTTACCTGGTTAATGACTTCAACGTACAAATACAAATAATATTTACATAATGAAAGGTGTTATCAGCTGTTATCAGCAAAGGGCAGCATATTATCACATGAAGACCATGTGCGGAAGTAACTTCGAAATAGTAGTTACAGAATTGAAAAATGATCAAATCCGATTTGCTGTTAAAAAAATGCTACTCAATAGGTATGACGCGTTTGAAGTGAGGACAGTTTTAATTTTTGAAAAATAAATCTTTAAATAATAATAATAATAATAAAAATAATAATATTGATAATAATAAACTTTATTGGAAAACTGAGCTAGGTACAGTGTTCACCTACATGTATATACAATATGGCGACATTAATTATATTAGTTTTGAGTTAAAACACATATGAGTTATGATATAATTATAAAATATAATATACAAGTAGTAATTGCTGAAATTTTTTGGGAGAGTTTCTTTTCTTTTTGTTATATTAATAATCTAATAAAAACTCAATTGTACGCTCTTAATCCAAATTATAAAACTTGAAAAAACTCACATTCACGAATTTGAGACATATATGAATAAATAAATAAATAATAAATAAATAAATAAATAAATAAATAAATAAATAAATAAATAAATAAATACCAGCAACTGATAATCGATATCACGGGGGTTCAATACAGAAGTTTTTCCAGTATTGAATTACGGTGACGTGTTCGCAATTTGTGAATTTAAAAATAATAAATAAATAGATAAATAAATAAATAAATAAATAAATAAAAATAAATAAATAAAATAAATAAATGAATAATAAATAAATAAATAAAATAGAAAGATAAATAAATTACCCGATTTTCAATAAAGTATATTTCCCAGTTCTGACTTTAGAACTGATTATTCACAATCAAATATGCATAAAATTGATCAATATCATGAACGATTTTACTCTTGTTCCAGGATCCTGATGTGTCATTAAATAAAACTGTATCTATAAATAATTTCAATAATTTTGAGTTTTCTAATAAATTTGATTAAATTAATCTAATTTAAATATGCATAAAGACAAGCGCGGCATAATGACCGATAGTAATTGTAATATTTAATCATAAAATATTTTCAAAAATGGTATATGACAATATATTGTCATATACAGTCAAACCTGTCTATAAAAGCCACCCAAGGGGACCAGTAAACCGAGTGGCCTTTTTGAGAAGACCGTCCTTATTATATATACAGGTTAAAATAATATGAATAAAGAAGATTTGGGATACAATTCTCCTGCCCTTTATAAGCAGGTGATCCTTATATAGAAGTGGCCTTTAAGGCAGGTTGGACTGTACCATTTTTTTTTAAATTTAATAATAAAATGTATTAAAAAATGGTATATTGTCATATACCATTTTTTGAATGCATTTTATAATTTCAATTTTGAAAAATGGTATATGACACTGAAAAAACATTACGCGAAATTCTGATTTTTTTCCAAATTAATGCTGTAACACTTACCTTTAACTCAGTCTTAGCTGAAAATCTAAAGTAATATGTATGTTTATAGCCTTATATTACATAATTTCTTGCATAAAAATAAAAAAAAATAGTTTCAAGGTCAATTCTATCACGAAAAACAAGCATGTCGGATGGTTGTACAATACAGGCCTGTCGAAAGTTTAACACTAAGTTAACGAAATGATGTCACGACGAATCTCGACTACCGAGTGACAGAGATATGGAGACCCATAGCGGACGAAAATCTGCTGAGAGATAGATAACAGCTGCTGAAAAGATGTCGAGATATAGATTCTAGCTAACGAGGGATCGAGTGAGTGAGTAATGGTGTTTAACGTCCCAGTCAAGAATATTTCACTTATATCGAGACGTCGCCAGCTATAGGCGAAAGTGCAGAAATTTTGCCTGTGCGTTGCGCTTATGGCATTATATAGCAGGGTTCTTTAGCGTGCCAAGCCCACCGTGACACGGGACTTCGTTTATTTTTTTTTAAGTTCCCATCCGAAAGAACCGTGACTTTCATTTCGTAATGCCGAGTGCTTGGCGAAAGAACAGTCACTACCCACTTTCAAGTCTTGGGTCAGACCCGGCCGGGGTTCGAACCCACGACCTCCCACTTACGGAGCGAGCACTCTACCAACTGAGCTACCGCAGTGGTCTAACGAGGGATCGAGACAAGCTACCTATTCGGCACTATTATTTGTTAGCTCAGTGTTAAACTTTTGACAGGTCTGTACCGTATGTTTCCATTCAGTAACTGGTATCACATATGATTCAGGGGAATGAAAATAATCGTCGAAAAAAAGCCTGAAAATGTCGAAAACTTGTCAAACTGCGGCAGCATGAAGAAAAACAGTATCATTTGATTTCACAAGAACACGCACCTATTTGAAACCGATAGAAAGCCTCATAACGAGATGTAGTTACGGAAATTTGAGGGGATGTTAAAAACACCAAGTAGCCAGAAACCAACAGAAAGCGCCGCGTAATAAAATTTGCTTACAGAAAAATAATCTCAATACAAATATCATAAGCAAATGCGTCACAAATCGATGTTGTACCAGCGTTTGAAGGTTCATCTGCTTCACATTTTAACCAAAAACATCTATATAAAGGTCACCTGTCTACTGAGACCAGTTTTAGGCCCACTTGCTTCATATTTCAATCAAAATTAATTCCTATATGAAGGCCAAGGGCAGTGGCGGATTTAGGGAAGGGGTTGCGGGGGTTGCAACCCCCCCCCCTTTGTAAAATTTAAAGAGAGGAAGAGTGAGATATTGACTGATTAAAAATATTTTCCTGGCCCCCATCGGGGCTCTGTCCTAGACCCATCGTCTCTGGAAGCTCGCGCCTTCGGCGCTCGCATCTAGCATTGATATAATTCTCGCCCCTCCCTTTAAAAATCATGTATAGATCTCAACACCCCCTTTCAAAAAAATCTGGATAGTTCTCAACCCCCCCCCCCCTTTAAAAAAATCCTGGATAGTTCTCACCCCCCCCCCCCCCCACCCCCTTTCAAAAAATCCTTTATCCGCCCCTGAATGGTTTAAGGTCTCTTTGCGTAAAATTAAAACCTCTATTATATACAGGCCACATGTCAATTAAGATCAGTGTTTAATTCATTAAAAACCAAGGAGAACCTGTATATTAAGATCACTACTGCGGTAGCTCAGTTGATATAGTGCTCACTCCATAAGTGGGAGGTCGTGGGTTCTAACCCCGGTTGGGTCTGACCGAAGACTTAAAAGTGGGTAGTGACTGTTCTTTGACCAAGCACTCGGCATTACGAAATGAAAGTCACGGTTCTTTGGGATCAGAACTTAAAATAACCGAGGTCCCGTGTCACGGTGGGCTTGGCTTGCTAAAGAACCCTGCTATATAATGTCATCAGTGCAACGCACAGGCAAAATTTCTGCACCTCCGCTAATAGCTGGCGACGTCTCGATATAAATGAAATATTCTTGACTGGGACGTTGAACACCATTACTGAACTCAACTTGTCCATTAAGGCCTTGCAGTATTTAAGGTATATTTGCTTCATATTACAACAAAAAGAACTTGCATATTAAGACCACCTTAATAATATAGCGACCGAAGGAGACCTGGCGCAGGACTGTTGAAAGTTGGACCGAGGACATTAAGTGAAGCTGCTAAAATAGCTGCAAACAGAGATTTTGGAGGAGAAAGATATCTGGCCCAATTCTCCACAAGGAAAGATAAGTCAAGTAAGTCAATAATATAGAGTCCACATTTCCTAGGTCCCATGTCAAATGGGGCTTTTATATGTATAGGTAAACATCATTGATCTGTCCACTTGACCTTTAATTGGACTAGAATATTTTTCTACAGGACACACAGGTGTTTATATCGTCTTCGCCATATTGAACATGTATTGTTTATGTAAATAATTGACAATCCTAATACAATATGTTATATGAATATTACAGTGAAAGGTCAAGCGGACAGGTCAATGTTGTTTGCCTATATTAGGCTTTAATGTATTCACTGCTGCGAGCTATTACGTTTCCAATGATGTCAAGAGAATGTGACATTGCATTCATTACCTATTTTGCAGTTTTTACACTCAAAAATAGGATTTGTTGATTGAATGGAATTTTGTGTCTGTCTAGAATATTCCATTTATATCGAGACGTCACCAGCAATTGGCGAAGTTGGTAGAATGTTTTACCTTTGCAGTGTGTCCAGGGCAATGTGCAGGGTCTTTAGCGTGCCATGTCTGCCGTGACACCGGGGTATCGGTTTTTTAAGGTCTGATCCGAAGGACCCTGTGAATTTCATATCTAAATGCCAAGTAGACGATCACAACCTAAGTCTTTGTCAGTGTCCGTTGGAGTTCGAACCCAAATATATAGAAAAAGAACTCTATCCTACTGCACTGAATTTGCTTGTTATACTAGAAATTTATCGCTGACTTCCTTCATATCTGTGTCAATGTAGTTTAGATCATACAGAGCGCGTGCGATTTCTCACGTGCATCGATGTTCTAGATATAAGCCAAGGTATTTTTGTTTGTTTAAATGCGCAATTGACAAAGGTAAAGCAGTACATGTACTGTTTACCTTGAACTGTATGCAATTAGGTTACCGAATTTCTAAGATAAGAAGTTAAAGAAATATACTTTAATATAAAAAATAGGTTGTAATAAGATAAAATACCCGCGGTATAATAACACCATTACTCCATGCACTGTTCTTGTTGTATCATGTTCATAGAGGCGTTGACCGTTGCCAATTGCAAGCACATGCAGTTCAAACTTGTCGAAACACTAAACTAACGAGTGAGTGAGTGAGTAATGCATGGTGTTTAACGTCCCAGTCAAGAATATTTCACTTATATCGAGACGTCGCCAGCTGTAGGCGAAGGTGCAGAAATTTTGCCTGTGCATTGCGCTGATGGCATTATACAGCAGGGTTCTTTAGCGTGCCAAGCCCACCGTGACACGGGACTTTGTTTATTTTAAGTTCCCATCCGAAAGAACCGTGAGTTTCATTTCGTAATGCCGAGTGCTTGGCGAAAGAACAGTCACTACCCACTTTTAAGTCTTGGGTCAGACCCGGCCAGGGATCGAACCCACGACCTCCCACTTACGGAGCGAGCACTCTACCAATTGAGCTACCGCAGTGGTTCTAAACTAACGAATCCACCGTGTATAACCCTTACCATTTGAGAATCGCAAAACGCCTGTGAAACTCGCATATTAGGCATGAGAGAATCGCAAAGACGCCCGTGAAACTCGCATAATAGGCATGAAAGAATCGCAAAGACGCCCGTGAAACTCGCATATTAGGCATGAGAGAATCGCATAACTTCGCTTCAAATCAAAACACGAGGTAGGTTGTCGTCATTTCGTACACGGTTTCATGCAAATTTTTAGTGAATCGGTGACGTTTCGACAGCTTATGTTTGTCCCTGGTAACTTTCAATACATAGCGACATCTAGTGGACTCCTAAACATTTAAACGTAGATATGGACCCCCCCATTCCATCGGCTTTAAATTGCTGGGAGTCGCTTAACGGTTGTATGTCCTAGTCAAGAGTATCTCGCTTATATCGAGACGTCACCAACTATAAGTGAAGTGACAGTGATTTGGCCCTTTGCAGTGCGTTCTGGACAGTGTAAGGGGGGTTCCATTCTGCTGCGACAATTAGTATTCTCTTCCAAAGGATTCTGTGACTTTCATTTCAAAATGCCTGGTGCTTTTCAAAAGAACTATCACCGCCTAATTGCAAACTTTTGTCAGTCCCGTCTGAAGTTCAAACTCTCAGCTCCCACATACAGAGCGCCTGAGCATTATACATGTAGCTACTAAACATTAGTTGTGGTCTCATGATACTAGTAATAAAATTGCCGGAAAAAAAGCCGGTGGTATGCTCTGATTTCCCCCCGCCATCCCAGAACCTGTCCACCTCGATCATTTGAAAAGGATGCGTATCGATCTGAAGCGTTGCTTTATGGATCACAGCGCCCTCAACGGAGAATCTCACTAGGGTGTAAAACCTAGTGCGAGAAATTTTGTCAGTTCGATTGTCGAAATTCAGTGGTTTTTCTTCGGGTTTCTCCTGTATCCAAGACAATGTCCATCTCGATATTTCGGTGACATACTCTCAAGTGACTTCGGCGTAAAACATTATTATTCTGTTCCACTCTTTATTGTAAAACCTTAGAAAATATTGCAATATAACTCCAATAAAGTATAATCCGTTTACAAGTGGTTTTATCAACATGTTTCCTTTATCAATGGGTATTGCATAAGTGCCTCTCCCTTCGTTGTCACTGCACCAAACGAGATTCGTCGTCCAATGTGAAATTTTGGTTGCAAACGGTGCTTTTCGCTGAACGAATAAAAACGGGATAACATGTGTCATATACCATTTTTATGATTAAATTTAAAAAAATGGTATATGACACATGGAATGGTAAGTAAATTCATGGATAGGACACCACACACAATACAGACCTTCGAAAGTTAAACACTGAGCTAACGAAAAGGAATCAAAGTTCGGTTGCTGAGTGGTCGACATATGGGTAGCTATGGGCCCGAAATAGCTATGGACCGAAAAGTTGCCAAGGCCTAGGGATACATAGTAACATATCTTATCTTCTTGCTCAGTCTGTGTCTAGTTGTAAGCGTCATCTGTGGCGGCCACAGGTAGCCCTAGTCTTTTTCGAGCTCTATAGAGGTGTTTCTAGTGTGCACTGAGACACAGGACTTCGGTTTTGGGTCTCATTCGAAAGACTATTCTGGTAATGAGCTTTTTACGGCTCTAGTATGGACAGGAGATGAAAATCATCTCAGAAAATTTCCAAGTCCTGAGTGAGGTTTGAACCCACGACCCTTGACTTCGGAAGCCAGTGACAGTACCACTCGGCCATGTCCGCCCATGTAAATGTCGAAAAGCTGACGAGATATAGATTAACAAGGGCCGAGATGAGCTGTCCGATTCGACACTAATTCGTTAGCTTAGTGTTAAACTTTCGTATATGACATACAGTAGTATATGACATCTAACTTTGTTTGTAAAAGTGTCATTGTCGCTGTTATTACATCAGTGAGTCAGGAGAAGTAGGCAAGGGTGTGGCACCCTCAATGCGCATGTTTGGTATTTCCAAAGTGGTTGACGCCGACATTCCACGGATTGGCGTGACATCCGATGGCGTCAGGAACTGGGAAGCCATTGGCGATTTTAAGTATTGCGATTGCATCGGTGACTTCAAGAACTGTGACTGACTCGGTGAAGGAGATACTGCATTTCCTCGAGTAAACACTGTCATGGATCGCTGAAACGTTGCAACTGTGCTTTTCCATAAACCATCTGGAAACAGTGGATACTGAAATAAAGAAATATATAAACTTAAAATGGAATTTTCAAAATAAAAAATAAAAAAAACAAACAACTTTTACAGGCCTGTCGAAAGTTTAACACAAAGCTTAGGAAACAGTACCGAACAACCACCGTTAATTAGCTACATCTTGACAACATTTTCGGTATTCGGTAGCCACTATCTATCTCTTGACATAGCTTCGACTCATTTTCGTTAGTGTTAAACTTCCGATAGGCATGTACTGTAGTTCAAGTTCATATAGAATTACAAACAGTCAAGATAAAACAAAAACATACTGACCCATATCCATGTTCAAATCATAACCAAAAAAAAAAATCAAAGTAAAAACTTTGAAAACTGGCAATTTTGTTAAACACGCGAACTTCCACCTAGAAAGTGAGACCGGGTACTCGGGAAGGGTAAAGCACTTCCTGTTTAACAAGCTACACCGTCACATGTCAAAATTGAGAATAAAGGGATTATATAACTATTGAACAGCAAACATATCCAGACTAATGTTGAACACAAAAACATCATACTTATAAACAATAGTGTGACTATGGCTATAAAACTTTTTGAGCGCCTTGACAAGAATAGGCTTGCAATATGTACATTTGCTATGGGTTCTCCTTCTAAAATTGCTTTTGACTCTTAAATATGTTTGCCCCCTTAAATTCTGAATCTAAACAAAACAGAAATGCTTACATCATATTCGTCCTCATCATCTTTTGGCGCCATCCGCCTCATTCGAATTTGACGCATGCGTTCTTCATATTTTTCCTGTTCCTCCCTCTCGTCTGCTGCAGGATCATATTCAAAACAATAGTCATATGTCTTTAAATTTTTGTAATTTCTTGTTTTCTTTCTAAATATATCTTTGATTGGTTTGTTGTGAAATTTGACTTCTTTGAAATCTCGAAGTTTATCGTAATATTTCGGAATCAGCGAGTTGAATTTTATTTTTGGATTGTAAACACGGTATGTGTATAAACCGTTTTTCGGATCAGTGTTGTGTTCTTGATAATGGGTAAGTTTTCTACCTGAAGTAAAAAAAAATTTTAAAAAAATTAAAAAAAACATTAATTACACTCTATTTACACTCCCGATACATGTCTTTAGTCGATATGAGAATATAGATTATATAGGAGGTGCAAGCTTATCCTTCGGAACAGCCAGCCTCATTTCCTGGTGGAAGTTCAAAGTTCACGTATTTGACTTAATTTGCCGGTTTTAGATATTTTACTTTGCTTTTTGGGTTGTGATTTGGGCATGAATAAGTATGTTTGATTTTGATTTTATCCAACTTAAGACTTGAATTTCCATTTTAGAAAGATTGATGAGCAAAGACAACCTATACACGCCATGACATGTCGCAATGTGAATGTCACAGTTAATCAGCTTTTCTCAAATTCCATTAGCTCTTTGATTGATTAACCGATTGATTAAATGAGATTTCACGTCCCAGTTAAGAACAGTTCACTTATATTGAGACGTAACCAGCTATGGGTGAAATGGGAGAAATTTTGATTGTGAAACTGGACTCTGCTATTTCAAATCTTCTTTAGTATGGTGAATCATCAAATTATACGAAATTTATTGACGTATGATTTCAATTCCATGAAATCATATATAGTACTGAGGTAGTTACGTGAGATGACGTCAGCTTGTTTCCCATCAGACTTCAGAGCACACAAATGCCTGGATTTCCAACCAAAGGGTCGGGTGGGTTGGGCACGTAACTGACAAAAACGCACCCATCTTTCGATATAATTCCCATATCTAATTTATCCGATGAAGAAAACATGTAAATTTAATAAAGTACAAAACTTTTTAATCGATACCAAAAGATTTTCATGAATGGTATTTCTGAATCAATGTTATTACCACCTTGTGGCTGGCACGACTCTGCATGTTTTCTTTTGTACTCAGATGTTCTATAAATTCTCATACAAGTGAATAACTGGTAGGGACGGAGCCTACTTTTATTATCCTCAACCTGAAACTGTGCTTCGCAAACTCGTGACCACCCCTCAATTTCATTCTCTGTACTTTACAGGCCTGTCGAAAGTTTATCACTGAGCTAATGTTTAGTATTAAACTTTCGACAGGCCTGTTCCGTAGGTCTACAAATACTTCTTGTTTCTTATTATGAAAGACGAATTAATATAATGGTCTGTGCCAATCAATTGTTTCCAAATCTTTTGTTATTGTTTTATTATAATATTACATTGAAAAATAAAATAATTGTTAAAACTTTACTACATTTTACTTACCCAAATAATTATTTTCCTCTAATTCTGGCATGCCTTAGTTCACATTTCTTCAATTGAAACCAATTCCCATTAATTTCATTTGAGGGTTTACGCAATTACTCGGTTTTTTGTCATAACCGGATATGACCAGTTTTTGTCTTCTCAAAGTTAATTAGCTAGACAAGTTCATGTAAACAACATTGACCTGTCTGCTTGACCTTTAATTAAGATATTTATTATGAACCGGTACATTTATGTAAAAGAAGCTCAATATACATCGGGGGGAAAACATCTTTTATGTGCAATGCGAAACCTAACACTACCTGTAAATTGGGCCGATCACCGTGTATGATTATTCTTAATGAAAGGTCAATCGAACAGGTCAATGTTGTTTGCCTAAATATAGTGTGTATTCAGTCTCGTGCTTCACTGAGCCTATTTTGGCATTATCATTAGACCTCATCAATGTCGTGATTTTAAGACGGGGGCCAGTAAAGGATTTTTCTTAATTATTCGGGTATTGACAAAAAACCTTAACAATAAAAAGTCTTCAGACAGTGTAAAACAGTTCGGATTATTCTCTTCCACAGCCTTCGGCGTAGGAGGATGGGTGCTCAAAACGTCGACTTCGGACCACATCGCCTCACATTTCCTAGGTTCAAATCAGTTTTAATTTGTAGATGAGATCTCGTTGGCCGAGTGATCTTAAGTCAATCCACTACTTCCGAAGGCTGTCAAATTGTAACATGGGAGAAAAATGCAGGATGTGACCAGGGATAGAACCCGGGACTTTCCAAAGTAATGCTCTACCAACTGACACTACCAGACCGCTACGGTTGTCAAGTGTTGCTTTTGAATGTTTATGAAATAGTGCTTTTAAAAATAGCACATGGCAGTTGAAGTGCACTGAAACCTGTCTATAAAAGCTACCATGTGAACCAGTAATAGTGGTCTTTATGGACAGGTGATCCTTATATACAGGTTCAAATAACATCAATAAAGAGCAATTGGGATAAAAAATTCTGACCTTTATAGAAACATGTAGATCTTAAATATAGGTGTCTTTTAAGGCAAGTTCGAGTGTAATGCATTCAAAAGTTGAGTATGTAAAATGCCATTGATTTTTCATCAACTGCAATCAACCATGTCGATTTTATTCTAACATGAGAAAAAACATAACGGAACAAAGAATTTTAATTTAAAGTTGCGTTACTTGACTGAGTTTATATTGTACACCTGTATTGTATATGCAAAACTTATATCTGTTGATTTAATGAAATTTGAGATTCGTTTGTTTACATCGCCATTGACAATGAACGTAAAACTTTACAACAGTACAGACCTGTCGAAAGTTTAACTCTGAGCTGACGAAAAGGAGAGTCGATACTCGATTGCAAAATGGCTGAGAACTGGATAGCTAATGGCCGAAAACCCGCCAAGAGAAAGAACGCAACTGCAGAAAAGCTGTTGATATATAGCTAACGAGGGGCCGAGATGAATTGCCGATTCGACATTTTAATTTTTTTAGCCGAGTGTTAAATTTTTTTCGGCAGGTCCGACTGTATCTTTATGACCACTTGTATTGATCACGGCTGTAAATGTAGTACAGGCCTGACGAAAATTGAACACTGATCTAACGAAAAGGAATCGAACCCGGCTGCCGATTGACAGACTGGCCTATGGATAGGTAGTGGTCGAGTTTTGGTTAGCAGCTGCCGAAAGCCACCAACACGAAGCTAACGAGAAGTTAAGAACGGCCGATTCCTTACTTATATCTGTTAGCTAAATGTTAAACTTTTGAACAGGCCTGTATTATTAACAGAAAGGGTTAAGAAAAGACTAGAACATGTAAAATTTTGTCACGAATTGTATGTTGTGTTTTAGGTGCAGTTCAATTTATATGGCATGACAAATCCGTGTATCTTTTAGAGTGCCAATAGTTTTTTACTTGTTTTGTACATTTTTGGATTTAGTTATCATGAGTTTCTACAGTTGAAATGCCTGAAGCTAGATTGTTAGGTGAGAAAGAATTTATTTTATTTTATTTATTTATTTATCTATTTTGAATTGTGTTTTACGCTCCAGTTACTTTTTTCATTTTGTATCGAGGCGATCAGTTCAGGAAATGGTGGAATAAATGGGGGGAAAGCATATACCTTCGGAAGACGCACTGAACTGACAAAATTTCTTAATTATGGTTTTCTCGAGTGGGACGTACCCGATCATAGGTGGTGAGAAGCGCTGTGATCGGTAACTATCACTCGGTCAACGAGGTCCGAGTTAAATTTTTACCTGATGAGAGAGACGGCGATTTATAAGCGCTGCCTTGTTCTAATTTTTGAATACTTTTTCAATATATTTTTTAAAAAGTCATACCGATACACAGAGGTAACAGTAATCAGGACCCCCGTACCCATCGCACAGTATACGTACAGGCGCGTCTTTTGTACAGAAATGCTTCATTTGTGATATTCTTCTCTGTTGGACCATGCCATTTGTGTCGGTGTAGTTTTATAACCAATCATCTAATTATGTGTTTCTAGGTCTAGGGGACATACCTTACGAAAGTTTAATCATCGGGCTGGGCTAACGAAACGTCTGTCGAGTGACGGAGTTATTGACAGCTATAGTTAGTGTAAAAAAAAACTGTTTGGATATAGCTAACGAGGGACCAAGATGAACTGAATATTTGGCACAAATTCGTTAGCACTTTCCAGGGGCAGATCCAGGATTTTTTGAAAGGGGGGTTGAGAATTATATCAATGCTAGGTGCGAGCGCCAAAGGCGCGAGCTTCCAGAGACGAGGGGTCTAGGACAGAGCCGGGTTGTTATATTAACACATGGGGTCACATCAGTCAGTAACTCTCTCTCTCTAAATTTTTCAAGGAGGGGGGGGGGGGTGCAACCCCGCCCTTAAATCCGCCACTGCTTTCGACAAGTCTGTACTGTATTAATTTTGAGATTGTGTTTTTGTAGGTACAAACACCACTGCCGGCTATAACGTCAGCCAGACAACTTCAAATGGTTTATACGAACCTAAAGAATATAAACCAAAAGATTTGACCTATGACCCGAAACAGATAGGGTACTCAACGAAACCTTATGATATCAAAGACGCCAAAATATACGAAACCAAAGTCATCGACCCCTTCAAACAGAAGGTTCACACGTATGACACCGTGAAAGAGTATGACCATTACTACACATATGGGGTTTCAGAGCCAAAACCTAAACCTAAACCGAAGCGGAAGAAAACACCTCCACCACCTCCCCGTCGGAAAACTCCGAAGCCGGAAGTGAAGAAAGAAAAAACGGAGGTGAGTAAAACCATGGGTTTTTCTTTCCTGTCGAAAATTTGACAGTAGGCCAATGATTGAGGGCCGAATCCGCAACTTATTTCGGTCTTTCGTTGGCTATTTCTCGACAACTTTTCGGCAGCTGCTATCGATATCTATATTTCGGCCACTGGCGGACAAGCTTCGACTACATTTGGTTAGCTCAATTTTAAACTTTCGATAGGTCTGAACTGTAATTCTATATACACCAAGCCAACAGCCTGTACCTCATCTATGTCCTTCAATTCGTTGGCTATATATCTCGGCAACTTTTCGGCAGCTGCTATCTATAACTCGGCCATGCAACAGACGAGCTTTGACTACATTTCGTTAGCTAAATTTTAAACTTTCGACAGGTCTGTACAGTGATTCTATATACACTAAGCCAACATCCGGTAGCTAATCTATGTCCTTCCATTCGTTGGATGTATATCTCTGCAACTTTTCGGATCGGCCATTCAACAGACGAGCCGCGACTAAATTTCGTTAGCTAAATGTTACACATTCGACGGGTCTGTATTGTAGTCTCTCATCAGCTATATCCCGACTTACTTTTTTGCAGCTGTTATCTATTTCTCGGCAGCTTTTCGGCCTCCTTATCTCGGTCTCTTATACATTTTGTATATTTTCCCAGGACGTGACACTCATCGTCAGCTGAATAAACATTTCTTCCTCAGGGTTTGGCCATTTTCATTTTCATTTTAACAAGCAAATTCAGTGAATTAAGATCCCCTATCAGGAAGTACGTTTTGTGATTTGCAGTTATGTTCAGTAATATGTACGTCTGTCAATGTCTTTGTCGTAACCTTGACCCAAATTTGAAGGTCATTTCAAGAAATTGTAAACAATGGAAACCCCATATTTTCTTATCATATAGTGCAGTAATAACAATTCCAAGACATCTTATAAAATCTTCAAAATGTAATGCAACAAGCAAATTCAGTGAATAAGGATCTCCCGACAGAGGGTTCTTTTTCTGATTTGCACATATTCAAAGTGCCATAACTCTCAGGAAAATGGGCAAACGATCTCGGGTTAACGATATATGTATCTCCTATCTATGTTGATGCTTTGCAAATTTCGTGAAAATGTGTAAAACTGTTAAAGATTGGAGAATTAGAAGGACCAAATTTCGGACGGACGGAAAGACAAATGGAAGGACGGGCGAAAAAAGCGAATTTAATACCCCTCTTTCTTCGAAAGGGAATAAAAACACGTAACCATTTTAATTTACTCCTTGATGAAAACTTTTTTCTTATACGTGTATACATTAAAAAAATTTGGCCCAATTTTTTCCCTTAAAATTGTTTAGTTCATTCATTCTCTCATTTATTTACTGTACAATATTTTTCAGGAGGATCTGTTTCCACCAGGTTTTCGACGGAGTACAGTCGGTATGGTCAAACGGACGCTAAAACTTTCTAAAAATAATAAAGTAAACCCCCAAATGACCCCTTTACCAGGATGGTGATCAAACGTGATGTAGTCCGGATACAACAAAATTTACCTGAAATAAAGAATCCCAGCTATAGTACTTGACACAGTCAGGCTGGACGAGGAATTTCCAGTTTCCGGTTTAAAGAGGTCAGGTGAAAGTTACATGTATCTACTAGATTTGAAAAACGTGATTACCTCCCTTTTTAATGGTATAGGCAAACAACATTAACATGTCCGCTTGACCTTTCATAGGAAATTTTGATATAGGAGGATCCACTCAATAATGTTAGTTTACCCTTTGAAATTATTTAGACGAAAAATTACTTGTGGTTCGGTGGTTCCTATACATAAATGTACTCTCTAAAGTACCCCATGATTATTTCGATTAAAGGTCAATCAGACAGGTCAATGTTGTTTGCCTATACATATTGTATACATTTGTACACGTGTGCAGTGAAATCGACGAAAACTGTGATTGATATTAAATAGTTAGACGAACCGAAATGGCGATTTGGACGTACTGTTGACCACCCAACAACGCACATACACAGCTCTAACCAGACCATTCAAAATATTCTATTCTAGGGCCAAGGGACAAAGGCTGGAGTGTGGTCTCATTAAAATTTTGTATACTCACATTGGGTGGTCAAAATGATGCCAAAACCGCCATTACGGTTCGTTTCGTATGAATTGTAAAGCTTGCAATTTTAATGTTTTCAGCAACAGTATACACAGCTAAATGAAGGCCATCGAAATAATGTCAAAACCGCCATTACGGTTCGTATGAATTGTAAAGCTTGCAATAATTTTTTCAGCAATTTTAAATTTGTGAAGATTTTTATTTTGTAATAATTTCACCAGTTTGTTTGAAGCATGTACTATATTAATTTATGTAGCTCTTTATTGGAATAGAAAAAAGTGTGTGTGTTGTCAAAATGATGAATCGTAAAGCTTGCAATTATGTTTTCAGCAATTTAATTTTTGTATTCTGTAATGATATCACCATTTTGTTTTACACATAATTGATGGCAGTGTAGTTCTTAAGAAATCCGTGTGTGTGTGTGTGTGTGTGTGTGTGTGGTGTGTGTGAGAGAGAGAGAGAGAGAGAGAGCAAATAGTACGGTTCGTATGAATTGTAGAGCTAGGAATAATGTTTTCAGCAATTTTAAATTTTGTGAAGATTTTTATTCTGTAATATTATCACCAGTAAAGATTTTTGTGCTGTAGTGATATCACCATTTTGTTTTCAACACATATAATATAAATTTATGGGTAACAGTTTGTTCTTTATTGGGATAGAAAATCGTAAGTGTGTGTGTGTGTGTGTGTGTGCGTGTGTGTGTGTGTGTGTGTGTCAAAATGACATTGGGTGGTCAAAATGGTGTTGAAACCGCCATTACCGTTCATATGAATTGTAAAGCTTGCAATAATGTTTTCAGAAATTTTAAATGTTTTGAAGATTTTTTTATTCTGTAATAAAATCACAAGTTTGTTTTAAACATGTACAATATTAATTATTGATGTCTATGTAGTTCTTATTTAAAAAAACCCAGTGCGGTAGCTCAGTTGGTAGAGTACTCGCTCCGTAAGCGGGAGGTCGAACCCCGACGGGGTCTGACCCAACACTTGAAAGTTTGTAGTCACTGTTCTTTCGCCAAGCACTCGGCATTACGAAAGGAAAGTCACTGTTCTTTCGAATACACGAGGTCCCTTGTCACGGTTGGCTTGGCACGATAAAGAACCCTACTGTATATAATGCCATAAGCGCCTATAGCTGGTGACGTCTCGATATAAGTGAAATATTCTTGACTGAGACGTTAAACACTATATAACTCAAATAAAAAGAAAGTACAATACAATCCTGTCGATAGTTTTGCAATGAAGTAACGAATAAGTGTAGAATCGATAACTCATCAAATCCGGCCTCTGGTTAGCAACATGTCGACAACAGCTGCAATATATACAGTCACTAGCTATCCATATCTCTGCCACTCTGTAGCTGAGCTTCGGCTCCTTTTCGTTAGCTCAGTGTTAAACCTTCGACAGGTCTGCACTCACTCTCTCTTCTCTCTCAAATTACCACTGCGGTAGCTCAGTCAGTAGAGTGCTCGCTCCGTAAGTCGCAGATCGTGGGTTTTATCCCCGGTCGGTTCTGACCCAAGACTTGAAAGTGAGTAGTGACTGTTCTTTCGCCAAGCACTAGTCATTACGAAATGAAAGTCACGGTTCTTTATGATGGGAACTTAAAATAAACGAGGTCTCGTGTCACAGTAGGTGCAGCACGAAATAACCCTGCTGTATAATGCCATCAGCACAGGCAAAATTTCTGCACCTTCGTTTTTAGCTGGCGACGTGACGTCTCGATATAAGTGAAATATTTTTGACTGGGACGTTAAACATCATCACTCAACTCTCTCTCTCTCTCTGTTATATCTTAGCTCCATGTGTGTGTGTGTGAGAGAGAGAGGGAGAGTCAGCCTTTTCGTTGTAATGCATTTCGACCTGCCTTAGCTCCATGTGTGTACGTGTGTGTGTCTGTGTGTGTATGACAAATAATTAAACACAAAAACTATTGAATTTAGTGTTTTTTATTAATCTTCATTGAAGAAAAACACTTGTGTACTCTGATAGACCATGTATTTAATACCGGTAGTAGTAATTGCCACTGTAGTATGGGGGATAACCACCAAATCCACCATATTGTTGATATTGGTTTCCATAGTAACCATTGTAGAAGGGACCGTACTGCTGGTAGCCATAAAATCCTAAAATGCAAAAAATAAGTAAATAGTTAAGAAGTTTATATGTTTTTTTTTTAGTTTAGGTTGCTCAGCCTGTTTCAATCTTCTAATTGTATGCGTTATCTGAAGCGGCCACAGGTTGCCAACTCTTTTTCGAACGCTAGAGATGCATTTAGCGTGCACTGAGACATGGGACCTCGGTTTCGAGTCTCATCCGAAAGACTCCTTGTTAACGAGCTTTTTCAGCTCTAGTATGGACAGGAGATGAAAATTATCTCCAAGTCCCGAGTGAGATTCGAACCCACAACCCTTGACTTCGAAAGCAAGTGACAGTACCGCTCGGCCATGTACGCCCGTTATCATTGCATTTGTAGTTGACGGGTGTGTGCGTTTTCAGTTTTTTTTTCTGCTTACAAATAATTAAATTGTTGACCCAGTGATATTGCAAGCCTAGGCTTATAACAGTATCAGGGCCCTCAAAAAGTCCTTTGGCCTTCATCACAATATCGCTGATAAGCAAGATGCATGTCCAAATTACCCTGGATATATTGGACGCCCCATAGTTCCATGATCCTTTCACTTACTTTGATTTAAGAAAGTTCTGAACAGCATAATAACGGCTTTATTTCTACTGTATTTCCATAAATTGAGTTTTTCTTATTTATTTCTTTTGATTTAAAATGTTTCCATTAAACTATCAATAAAATGCATTTAAATGCACTGACCTAACCAAATTATATTTTCAATTAAAAACATTATTGTTCAGTTCTCCTGTACATAGAGAAATTTTGCGAAAATTTTGGAAATTTGATCAAGTTTATACACCAATTGGGCCTCATAAAATGCACTGACCTAACCAAATTATATTTTTAATTAAAAACATTATTGTTCAGTTCTCCTGTACACAGAGAAATTTTGCGAAAATTTTGGAAATTTGATCAAGTTTATACACCAATTGGGCCTCATTCAAAGTTACATCAGAGCATTTTGGGTCAGGTAGGTCATTGTTGTGCGGGTTTTTTCCAGGTGTGATCATCATGAATATTCCAATTATGACATAACGTTTATAGTTGTTCCAAGTAAGAAGGTACAGAAGGGATAATTTTGACAAATTCATATTTGTTGTTTTGTTAAATGTTTAAAAAAAATGCTCTATGTACGGAATTAAGTTCATCTTTTCATGAATGAAAAATATTTTTTCCTATTAGGTCAGTATGTTTTGTATTAAGTTTTGACCATTTTTTGTGAATTTTTTTAAAATACTACTTTATTCTTGCATGCATTTTTCATGTGCACCGAATTTATGGAAATACAGTAGTACTTTTCCGGTTAGCTTGTAATATTCATGTACATTATGTCCTTGGCATGTAAATTCGTTGATCAAATTATTCACGAAAACATTCAGTAAAGAGTATAGAGTATTGATGTTAAACGTTTTAGTCAAGAATATTTCACATATATCGAGAAGTCGCCAGTTATAGGCGAAGGTGCAGAAATTTTGTCAACGCGTTGCGCTGATGGCGTTCTTTATCGTGCTATGCCTACCGTGACACGGGACCTCGTTTATTTTAAGTTCCTATCCGAAAGAGCCGTGACTTTCAATTCGTAATGACGAGTGCTTGGCGAAATATCAATTCCAGCTTTCAAGTCTTTAGTTAGACCCGGTCGGGGTTTTGAACCCACGACATCCCATTTACGGAGAGAGCACTCTACCAACAGAACCTATCCACGCTTTTTCGTTGTTAAACTTCAGACAGGTCTGTACTCCTCAGCTAGGAGGAGTAGGCATAGGATCCATTAGTCTAATATCGATACGACTTTTCGGGCCTGGCATGTGCGGTGGGTAATCGAATGATTTAGCCGTACTTAAGCATGCAGAAACTACGTATTTACTACTTAGGATATAATAAAAATTATAACAACTTACCATTGGCGGCTGCCATGGCAACAACTGCAACAAGGAGGATCAAGATGATTTTAAACATTTTGCTTCTTGTGAAGTCCTAGCTTTCTGTAAACCTGGAATGACGTTACTGAGAGTTCGCCCCTCTTTTATAAGGGTAAGTTGCTGAAACAGGTGCGTCTTATCCGCGGATAATTCCTTGCGATTATTCATACATAATTTAAGCGACATGCTTTTACTGTATGCCATATGTGTCAATTACATGAACTGATTTTGTAATAAAGAAAAAATTATTAAAAATAGTATAAAAATGTTTGATGGCACAGAATCATACAACTTGTTATTAACTCTAAGACCGGAAATCTTAGTGCGTAATCCGATATTATATAATGTTCTAGATGTTTGAAAAGTATTTCATCAGAAAGTACATGCATACCTTAAAATGAAATCACCTACACAGAGAGTGAAATTAAGTACATTACAGACCTGTCGAAAGTTTAACACTGATCATGAGCTAACGAAAAGGAGTCGAAGATCGAGTGGCCTACTATGATTATGTATGGGTAGAGCAAAAAATGTGCCAAGAGAGAAAGCAGTTGCAGAAACGCTATCGAGAGATAGATACGTGTCGAAAAGTAAGACTAGGCTAACGACAAGGAGTGGAATCTCAACTGCCAATTGGACGAGATACGGATAGATGAAGACAAAAAAAGAGTCGAAGATCGAGCGGCTGACATGTGTATGGGCATATGGATAGTTGAAGACCAAAAAGAGTCGAAGATCGAGGAGCTGACATGTGTATAGGCATATGAATAGTTGAAGACCAAAAAAGAGTGAAGATCGAGCGACTGACATGTGTATAGGCATATGGATAGTTGAAGACCGAAAAAGAGTCGAAGATCGAACGACTGACATGTGTATAGGCATATGGATAGTTGAAGACCGAAAGAGTCGAAGATCGAGCGACTGACATGTGTATAGGCATATGGATAGTTGAAGACCGAAAGAGTCGAAGATTGAGCGACTGACATGTGTATAGGCATATGGATAGTTGAAGACCGAAAAAGAGTCGAAGATCGAGCAGCTGACATGTGTATAGGCATATGGATAGTTGAAGACCGAAAAAGAGTCGAAGATCGAACGACTGACATGTGTATAGGCATATGGATAGTTGAAGACCGAAAAAGAGTCAAAGATCGAACGACTGACATGTGTATAGGCATATGGATAGTTGAAGACCGAAAGAGTCAAAGATCGAACGACTGACATGTGTATAGGCATATGGATAGTTGAAGACCGAAAGAGTCGAAGATTGAGAGACTGACATGTGTATAGGCATATGGATAGTTGAAGACCGAAAGAGTCGAAGATCGAGCAGCTGACATGTGTATAGGCATATGGATAGTTGAAGACCGAAAAAGAGTCGAAGATCGAGCGACTGACATGTGTATAGGCATATGGATAGTTGAAGACCGAAAAAGAGTCGAAGATCGAGCGACTGACATGTGTATAGGCATATGGATAGTTGAAGACCAAAAAAGAGTCGAAGATCGCACGACTGACATGTGTATAGGCATATGGATAGTTGAAGACCGAAAGAGTCGAAGATCGAGCGACTGACATGTGTATAGGCATATGGATAGTTGAAGACCGAAAAGAGTCGAAGATCGAACGACTGACATGTGTATAGGCATATGGATAGTTGAAGACCGAAAAGAGTCGAAGATCGAGCGACTGACATGTGTATAGGCATATGGATAGTTGAAGACCAAAAAAGAGTCGAAGATCGAGGAGCTGACATGTGTATAGGCATATGAATAGTTGAAGACCAAAAAAGAGTTGAAGATCGAGCGACTGACATGTGTATAGGCATATGGATAGTTGAAGACCGAAAAAGAGTCGAAGATCGAACGACTGACATGTGTATAGGCATATGGATAGTTGAAGACCGAAAGAGTCGAAGATCGAGCGACTGACATGTGTATAGGCATATGGATAGTTGAAGACCGAAAGAGTCGAAGATTGAGCGACTGACATGTGTATAGGCATATGGATAGTTCAAGACCGAAAAAGAGTCGAAGATTGAGCGACTGACATGTGTATAGGCATATGGATAGTTGAAGACCGAAAAAGAGTCGAAGATCGAACGACTGACATGTGTATAGGCATATGGATAGTTGAAGACCGAAAAAGAGTCGAAGATCGAACGACTGACATGTGTATAGGCATATGGATAGTTGAAGACCGAAAGAGTCGAAGATCGACGCTGACATGTGTATAGGCATATGGATAGTTGAAGACCGAAAGAGTCGAAGATGAGCGACTGACATGTGTATAGGCATATGGATAGTTGAAGACCGAAAAAGAGTCGAAGATCGAGCAGCTGACATGTGTATAGGCATATGGATAGTTGAAGACCGAAAAAGAGTCGAAGATCGAACGACTGACATGTGTATAGGCATATGGATAGTTGAAGACCGAAAAAGAGTCGAAGATCGAGCGACTGACATGTGTATAGGCATATGGATAGTTGAAGACCAAAAAAGAGTCGAAGATCGAGGACTGACATGTGTATAGGCATATGGATAGTGAAGACCAAAAAAGAGTGAAGATCGAGCGACTGACATGTGTATAGGCATATGGATAGTTGAAGACCGAAAAAGAGTCGAAGATCGAACGACTGACATGTGTATAGGCATATGGATAGTTGAAGACCGAAAGAGTCGAAGATCGAGCGACTGACATGTGTATAGGCATATGGATAGTTGAAGACCGAAAGAGTCGAAGATGAGCGACTGACATGTGTATAGGCATATGGATAGTTGAAGACCAAAAGAGTCGAAGATCGCACGACTGACATGTGTATAGGCATATGGATAGTTGAAGACCGAAAGAGTCGAAGATCGAGCGACTGACATGTGTATAGGCATATGGATAGTTGAAGACCGAAAAAGAGTCGAAGATCGAACGACTGACATGTGTATAGGCATATGGATAGTTGAAGACCGAAAAAGAGTCGAAGATCGAGCGACTGACATGTGTATGGCATATGGATAGTTGAAGACCAAAAAAGAGTCGAAGATCGAGGACTGACATGTGTATAGGCATATGAATAGTTGAAGACCAAAAAAGAGTGAAGATCGAGCGACTGACATGTGTATAGGCATATGGATAGTTGAAGACCGAAAAAGAGTCGAAGATCGACGACTGACATGTGTATAGGCATATGGATAGTTGAAGACCGAAAAGAGTCGAAGATCGAGCGACTGACATGTGTATAGGCATATGGATAGTTGAAGACCGAAAGAGTCGAAGATGAGCGACTGACATGTGTATAGGCATATGGATAGTTGAAGACCGAAAAGAGTCGAAGATTGAGCGACTGACATGTGTATAGGCATATGGATAGTTGAAGACCGAAAAAGAGTCGAAGATCGAACGACTGACATGTGTATAGGCATATGGATAGTTGAAGACCGAAAAAGAGTCGAAGATCGAACGACTGACATGTGTATAGGCATATGGATAGTTGAAGACCGAAAAAGAGTCGAAGATCGACGCTGACATGTGTATAGGCATATGGATAGTTGAAGACCGAAAGAGTCGAAGATTGAGCGACTGACATGTGTATAGGCATATGGATAGTTGAAGACCGAAAAAGAGTCGAAGATCGAGCGACTGACATGTGTATAGGCATATGGATAGTTGAAGACCGAAAAAGAGTCGAAGATCGAACGACTGACATGTGTATAGGCATATGGATAGTTGAAGACCGAAAAAGAGTCGAAGATCGAGCGACTGACATGTGTATAGGCATATGGATAGTTGAAGACCGAAAAAGAGTCGAAGATCGAGGAGCTGACATGTGTATAGGCATATGGATAGTTGAAGACCAAAAAAGAGTTGAAGATCGAGCGACTGACATGTGTATAGGCATATGGATAGTTGAAGACCGAAAAAGAGTCGAAGATCGAACGACTGACATGTGTATAGGCATATGGATAGTTGAAGACCGAAAGAGTCGAAGATCGAGCGACTGACATGTGTATAGGCATATGGATAGTTGAAGACCGAAAGAGTCGAAGATTGAGCGACTGACATGTGTATAGGCATATGGATAGTTGAAGACCGAAAAAGAGTCGAAGATCGAGCAGCTGACATGTGTATAGGCATATGGATAGTTGAAGACCGAAAAAGAGTCGAAGATCGAACGACTGACATGTGTATAGGCATATGGATAGTTGAAGACCGAAAAAGAGTCGAAGATCGAACGACTGACATGTGTATAGGCATATGGATAGTTGAAGACCGAAAGAGTCGAAGATCGACGGCTGACATGTGTATAGGCATATGGATAGTTGAAGACCGAAAGAGTCGAAGATGAGCGACTGACATGTGTATAGGCATATGGATAGTTGAAGACCGAAAGAGTCGAAGATCGAGCAGCTGACATGTGTATAGGCATATGGATAGTTGAAGACCGAAAAGAGTCGAAGATCGAACGACTGACATGTGTATAGGCATATGGATAGTTGAAGACCGAAAAGAGTCGAAGATCGAGCGACTGACATGTGTATAGGCATATGGATAGTTGAAGACCGAAAAAGAGTCGAAGATCGAGGACTGACATGTGTATAGGCATATGGATAGTTGAAGACCAAAAAAGAGTGAAGATCGAGCGACTGACATGTGTATAGGCATATGGATAGTTGAAGACCGAAAAAGAGTCGAAGATCGAACGACTGACATGTGTATAGGCATATGGATAGTTGAAGACCGAAAGAGTCGAAGATCGAGCGACTGACATGTGTATAGGCATATGGATAGTTGAAGACCGAAAGAGTCGAAGATTGAGCGACTGACATGTGTATAGGCATATGGATAGTTGAAGACCGAAAAAGAGTCGAAGATCGAGCTGACATGTGTATAGGCATATGGATAGTTGAAGACCGAAAAAGAGTCGAAGATCGAGCGACTGACATGTGTATAGGCATATGGATAGTTGAAGACCGAAAAAGAGTCGAAGATCGAGCGACTGACATGTGTATAGGCATATGGATAGTTGAAGACCGAAAGAGTCGAAGATCGAGCGACTGACATGTGTATAGGCATATGGATAGTTGAAGACCGAAAGAGTCGAAGATTGAGCGACTGACATGTGTATAGGCATATGGATAGTTGAAGACCAAAAAAGAGTCGAAGATCGCACGACTGACATGTGTATAGGCATATGGATAGTTGAAGACCGAAAGAGTCGAAGATCGAGCGACTGACATGTGTATAGGCATATGGATAGTTGAAGACCGAAAAAGAGTCGAAGATCGAACGACTGACATGTGTATAGGCATATGGATAGTTGAAGACCGAAAAAGAGTCGAAGATCGAGCGACTGACATGTGTATGGGCATATGGATAGTTGAAGACCAAAAAGAGTCGAAGATCGAGGAGCTGACATGTGTATAGGCATATGATAGTTGAAGACCAAAAAAGAGTGAAGATCGAGCGACTGACATGTGTATAGGCATATGGATAGTTGAAGACCGAAAAAGAGTCGAAGATCGACGACTGACATGTGTATAGGCATATGGATAGTTGAAGACCGAAAGAGTCGAAGATCGAGCGACTGACATGTGTATAGGCATATGGATAGTTGAAGACCGAAAGAGTCGAAGATTGAGCGACTGACATGTGTATAGGCATATGGATAGTTGAAGACCGAAAGAGTCGAAGATTGAGCGACTGACATGTGTATAGGCATATGGATAGTTGAAGACCGAAAAAGAGTCGAAGATCGAACGACTGACATGTGTATAGGCATATGGATAGTTGAAGACCGAAAAAGAGTCGAAGATCGAACGACTGACATGTGTATAGGCATATGGATAGTTGAAGACCGAAAGAGTCGAAGATCGAGCGGCTGACATGTGTATAGGCATATGGATAGTTGAAGACCGAAAGAGTCGAAGATTGAGCGACTGACATGTGTATAGGCATATGGATAGTTGAAGACCGAAAGAGTCGAAGATCGAGCGACTGACATGTGTATAGGCATATGGATAGTTGAAGACCGAAAAAGAGTCGAAGATCGAACGACTGACATGTGTATAGGCATATGGATAGTTGAAGACCGAAAAAGAGTCGAAGATCGAGCGACTGACATGTGTATAGGCATATGGATAGTTGAAGACCAAAAAAGAGTCGAAGATCGAGGAGCTGACATGTGTATAGGCATATGGATAGTTGAAGACCAAAAAAGAGTTGAAGATCGAGCGACTGACATGTGTATAGGCATATGGATAGTTGAAGACCGAAAAAGAGTCGAAGATCGAACGACTGACATGTGTATAGGCATATGGATAGTTGAAGACCGAAAGAGTCGAAGATCGAGCGACTGACATGTGTATAGGCATATGGATAGTTGAAGACCGAAAGAGTCGAAGATTGAGCGACTGACATGTGTATAGGCATATGGATAGTTGAAGACCGAAAAAGAGTCGAAGATCGAATAGCTGACATGTGTATAGGCATATGGATAGTTGAAGACCGAAAAAGAGTCGAAGATCGAGCGACTGACATGTGTATAGGCATATGGATAGTTGAAGACCGAAAAAGAGTCGAAGATCGAGCGACTGACATGTGTATAGGCATATGGATAGTTGAAGACCGAAAGAGTCGAAGATCGACGACTGACATGTGTATAGGCATATGGATAGTTGAAGACCGAAAGAGTCGAAGATCGAACGACTGACATGTGTATAGGCATATGGATAGTTGAAGACCGAAAAAGAGTCGAAGATCGAACGACTGACATGTGTATAGGCATATGGATAGTTGAAGACCGAAAGAGTCGAAGATTGAACGACTGACATGTGTATAGGCATATGGATAGATGAAGACCGAAAGAGTCGAAGATTGACGACTGACATGTGTATAGGCATATGGATAGTTGAAGACCGAAAAGAGTCGAAGATTGAGCAGCTGACATGTGTATAGGCATATGGATAGTTGAAGACCGAAAAGAGTCGAAGATCGAGCGACTGACATGTGTATAGGCATATGGATAGTTGAAGACCAAAAAGAGTCGAAGATCGAGCGACTGACATGTGTATAGGCATATGGATAGTTGAAGACAAAAAGAGTCGAAGATCGAACGACTGACATGTGTATAGGCATATGGATAGTTCAAGACCGAAAGAGTCGAAGATCGAACGACTGACATGTGTATAGGCATATGGATTGTTGAAGACCGAAAGAGTCGAAGATGAGCGACTGACATGTGTATAGGCATATGGATAGTTGAAGACCGAAAGAGTCGAAGATCGAGCGACTGACATGTGTATAGGCATATGGATAGTTGAAGACCGAAAAGAGTCGAAGATCGAGCGACTGACATGTGTATAGGCATACGGATAGTTGAAGACCGAAAAAGAGTCGAAGATCGAACGACTGACATGTGTATAGGCATATGGATAGTTGAAGACCGAAAGAGTCGAAGATCGAGCGCTGACATGTATAGGCATATGGATAGTTGAAGACCGAAAGAGTCGAAGATTGAGCGACTGACATGTGTATAGGCATATGGATAGTTGAAGACCGAAAAGAGTCGAAGATCGAGCGACTGACATGTGTATAGGCATATGGATAGTTGAAGACCGAAAAGAGTCGAGATCGAACGACGACATGTGTATGGCATATGGATAGTTTGAAGACCGAAAAAGAGTCGAGATCGAGCGACTGACATGTGTATAGGCATATGGATAGTTGAAGACCGAAAAGAGTCGAAGATCGAGGACTGACATGTGTATAGGCATATGATAGTTGAAGACCAAAAAAGAGTGAAGATCGAGCGACTGACATGTGTATAGGCATATGGATAGTTGAAGACCGAAAAGAGTCGAAGATCGAGACTGACATGTGTATAGCATATGGATAGTTGAAGACCGAAAGAGTCGAAGATCGGCGACTGACATGTGTATAGGCATATGGATAGTTGAAGACCGAAAGAGTCGAAGATTGAGCGACTGACATGTGTATAGGCATATGGATAGTTGAAGACCGAAAAAGAGTCGAAGATTGAGCACTGACATGTGTATAGGCATATGGATAGTTTGAAGACCGAAAAGAGTCGAAGATCGAACGACTGACATGTGTATCGCATATGGATAGTTGAAGACCGAAAAAGAGTCGAAGATCGAACGACTGACATATGTATACATATGGATATTGAAGACCGAAAGTCGAAGATCGAGCGCTGACATGTGTATAGGCATATGATAGTTGAAGACCGAAAGAGTCGAAGATTGAGCGACTGACATGTGTATAGGCATATGGATAGTTGAAGACCGAAAAAGAGTCGAAGATCGAACGACTGACATGTGTATAGGCATATGGATAGTTGAAGACCGAAAAAGAGTCGAAGATCGAGCGACTGACATGTGTATAGGCATATGGATAGTTGAAGACCGAAAAAGAGTCGAAGATCGAGGAGCTGACATGTGTATAGGCTATGGATAGTTGAAGACCAAAAAGAGTTGAAGATCGAGCGACTGACATGTGTATAGGCATATGGATAGTTGAAGACCGAAAAAGTCGAAGATCGAACGACTGACATGTGTTAGGCATATGGATAGTTGAAGACCGAAAGAGTCGAAGATCGAGCGACTGACA
Organism: Anadara kagoshimensis; assembly: GCA_021292105.1. NCBI lineage: Eukaryota > Metazoa > Mollusca > Bivalvia > Arcoida > Arcidae > Anadara > Anadara kagoshimensis. The sequence continues at coordinate 35,531,406 of CM037863.1, read as the reverse complement.
TGTGTATAGGCATATGGATAGTTGAAGACCGAAAGAGTCGAAGATTGAGCGACTGACATGTGTATAGGCATATGGATAGTTGAAGACCGAAAAAGAGTCGAAGATCAGCAGCTAACATGTGTATAGGCATATGGATAGTTTGAAGACCGAAAAAGAGTCGAAGATCGAGCGACTGCATGTGTATAGGCATATGGATAGTTGAAGACCGAAAAGAGTCGAAGATCGAGCGACTGACATGTGTATATCATATGGATAGTTGAAGACCAAAAGAGTCGAAGATCGAACGACTGACATGTGTATAGTCATATGGATAGTTGAAGACCGAAAGAGTGGAAGATCGAACGACTGACATGTGTATAGACATATGGATAGTTGAAGACCGAAAGAGTCGAAGATCGACGACTGACATGTGTATAGGCATATGATAGTTAAGACCGAAAAAGAGTCGAAGATGAGCGACTGACATGTGTATAGGCATATGGATAGTTGAAGACCGAAAAGAGTCGAAGATCGAGCGACTGACATGTGTATAGGCATATGGATAGTTGAAGACCGAAAAAGAGTCGAAGATCGAACGACTGACATGTGTATAGGCATATGGATAGTTGAAGACCGAAAAGAGTCTAAGATCGAACGACTGACATGTGTATAGGCATATGGATAGTTGAAGACCGAAAAAGATCGAAGATCGAGCGACTGACATGTGTATAGGCATATGGATAGTTGAAGACCGAAAAAGAGTCGAAGATCGAGCGACTGACTGTGTATAGGCTATGGATAGTTGAAGACCGAAAAGAGTCGAAGATCGAGCGACTGACATGTGTATAGGCATATGGATAGTTGAAGACCGAAAGAGTCGAAGATCGAGCGGCTGACATGTGTATAGGCATATGGATAGTTGAAGACCGAAAGAGTCGAAGATTGAGCGACTGACATGTGTATAGGCATATGGATAGTTGAAGACTGAAAAAGAGTCGAAGATCGAGCGACTGACATGTGTATAGGCATATGGATAGTTGAAGACCGAAAAAGAGTCGAAGACGAACGACTGACATGTGTATAGGCATATGATAGTTGAAGACCGAAAAGAGTCGAAGATCGAGCGACTGACATGTTAGGCATATGGATAGTTGAAGACCAAAAACAGTCGAAGATCGAACGACTGCATGTGTATAGGCATATGGATAGTTGAAGACCGAAAAGAGTCGAAGATCGAGCGGCTGACATGTGTATAGGCATATGGATAGTTGAAGACCAAAAGAAGTCGAAGATCGAACGACTGACATGTGTATAGGCATATGGATAGTTGAAACCGAAAGAGTCGAAGATCGAACGACTGACATGTGTATAGGCATATGGATAGTTGAAGACCGAAAGTCGAAGATCGAACGACTGACATGTGTATAGGCATATGGATAGTTGAAGACCAAAAGAGTTGAAGATCGAGCGACTGACATGTGTATAGGCATATGGATAGTTGAGACCGAAAGAGTCGAAGATCGACGACTGACATGTGTATAGCATATGGATAGTTGAAGACCGAAAGAGTCGAAGATCGAGCGACTGACATGTGTATAGGCATATGGATAGTTGAAGACCGAAAGAGTCGAAGATTGAGCGACTGACATGTGTTAGGCATATGGATAGTTGAAGACCGAAAAGAGTCGAAGATCGAGCAGCTGACATGTGTATAGGCATATGGATAGTTGAAGACGCAAAAAGATCGAAGATCGAGCGACTGACATGTGTATAGGCATATGGATTTGAAGACCAAAAGAGTCGAAGATTGAACGACTGACCTGTGTATAGGCATAGGATGTTTTGAGACCCAAAGAGTCGAAGATTGAGCGACTGACATGTGTATAGGCATATGGATAGTTGAAGACCGAAAAAGAGTCGAAGATCGAGCAGCTGACATGTGTATGGCATATAGATAGTTGAAGACCAAAAAAAGTCGAAGTCGAGGAGCTGACATGTGTATAGGCATATGGATAGTTGAAGACCAAAAAGAGTTGAAGATCGAGCGACTGACATGTGTATAGGCATATGGATAGTTGAAGACCGAAAAAGAGTCGAAGATCGAACGACTGACATGTGTATAGGCATATGGATAGTTGAAGACCGAAGAGTCGAAGATCGAGCGACTGACATGTGTATAGCATATGGATAGTTGAAGACCGAAAGAGTCGAAGATTGAGCGCTGACATGTGTATAGGCATATGGATAGTTGAAGACCGAAAAAGAGTCGAAGATCGAGCAGCTGACATGTGTATAGGCATATGGATAGTTGAAGACCGAAAAAGAGTCGAAGATCGAACGACTGACATGTGTATAGGCATATGGATAGTTGAAGACCGAAAGAGTCGAAGATTGAACGACTGACATGTGTATAGGCATATGGATAGATGAAGACCGAAAGAGTCGAAGATTGAGCGACTGACATGTGTATAGGCATATGGATAGTTGAAGACCGAAAAAGAGTCGAAGATCGAGCAGCTGACATGTGTATAGGCATATGGATAGTTGAAGACCGAAAAAGAGTCGAAGATCGAGCGACTGACATGTGTATAGGCATATGGATAGTTGAAGACCAAAAAAGAGTCGAAGATCGAGCGACTGACATGTGTATAGGCATATGGATAGTTGAAGACTAAAAAAGAGTCGAAGATCGAACGACTGACATGTGTATAGGCATATGGATAGTTCAAGACCGAAAGAGTCGAAGATCGAACGACTGACATGTGTATAGGCATATGGATTGTTGAAGACCGAAAGAGTCGAAGATTGAGCGACTGACATGTGTATAGGCATATGGATAGTTGAAGACCGAAAAAGAGTCGAAGATCGAGCGACTGACATGTGTATAGGCATATGGATAGTTGAAGACCGAAAAAGAGTCGAAGATCGAGCGACTGACATGTGTATAGGCATACGGATAGTTGAAGACCGAAAAAGAGTCGAAGATCGAACGACTGACATGTGTATAGGCATATGGATAGTTGAAGACCGAAAGAGTCGAAGATCGAGCGGCTGACATGTATATAGGCATATGGATAGTTGAAGACCGAAAGAGTCGAAGATTGAGCGACTGACATGTGTATAGGCATATGGATAGTTGAAGACCGAAAAAGAGTCGAAGATCGAGCGACTGACATGTGTATAGGCATATGGATAGTTGAAGACCGAAAAGAGTCGAAGATCGAACGACTGACATGTGTATAGGCATATGGATAGTTGAAGACCGAAAAGAGTCGAAGATCGAGCGACTGACATGTGTATAGGCATATGGATAGTTGAAGACCGAAAAAGAGTCGAAGATCGAGGAGCTGACATGTGTATAGGCATATGGATAGTTGAAGACCAAAAAGAGTTGAAGATCGAGCGACTGACATGTGTATAGGCATATGGATAGTTGAAGACCGAAAAAGAGTCGAATCGAACGACTGACATGTGTATAGGCATATGGATAGTTGAAGACCGAAAGAGTCGAAGATCGAGCGACTGACATGTGTATAGGCATATGGATAGTTGAAGACCGAAGAGTCGAAGATTGAGCGACTGACATGTGTATAGGCATATGGATAGTTGAAGACCGAAAAAGAGTCGAAGATTGAGCGCTGACATGTGTATAGGCATATGGATAGTTGAAGACCGAAAAGAGTCGAAGATCGAACGACTGACATGTGTATAGGCATATGGATAGTTTGAAGACCGAAAGAGTCGAAGATCGAACGACTGACATATGTATAGGCATATGGATAGTTGAAGACCGAAAGAGTCGAAGATCGAGCGCTGACATGTGTATAGGCATATGGATAGTTGAAGACCGAAAGAGTCGAAGATTGAGCGCTGACATGTGTATAGGCATATGGATAGTTGAAGACCGAAAAGAGTCGAAGATCGAACGACTGACATGTGTATAGGCATATGGATAGTTGAAACCGAAAAAGAGTCGAAGATCGAGCGACTGACATGTGTATAGGCATATGGATAGTTTGAAGACCGAAAAGAGTCGAAGATCGAGGACTGACATGTGTATAGGCATATGGATAGTTGAAGACCAAAAAGAGTTGAAGATCGAGCGACTGACATGTGTATAGGCATATGGATAGTTGAAGACCGAAAAAGAGTCGAAGATCGAACGACTGACATGTGTATAGGCATATGGATAGTTGAAGACCGAAAGAGTCGAAGATCGAGCGACTGACATGTGTATAGCATATGGATAGTTGAAGACCGAAAGAGTCGAAGATGAGCGACTGACATGTTATAGGCATATGGATAGTTTGAAGACCGAAAAAGAGTCGAAGATCGAGCAGCTAACATGTGTATAGGCATATGGATAGTTGAAGACCGAAAAAGAGTCGAAGATCGAGCGACTGACATGTGTATAGGCATATGGATAGTTGAAGACCGAAAAAGAGTCGAAGATCGAGCGACTGACATGTGTATAGTCATATGGATAGTTGAGACCAAAAAAGTCGAAGATCGAACGACTGACATGTGTATAGGCATATGGATAGTTGAAACCGAAAGAGTCGAAGATCGAACGACTGACATGTGTATAGACATATGGATAGTTGAAGACCGAAAGAGTCGAAGATCGAACGACTGACATGTGTATAGGCATATGGATAGTTGAAGACCGAAAAAGAGTCGAAGATTGAGCGACTGACATGTGTATAGGCATATGGATAGTTGAAGACCGAAAAGATCGAAGATCGAGCGACTGACATGTGTATAGGCATATGGATAGTTGAAGACCGAAAAAGAGTCGAAGATCGAACGACTGACATGTGTATAGGCATATGGATAGTTGAAGAACCGAAAAGTCTAAGATCGAACGACTGACATGTGTATAGGCATATGGATAGTTGAAGACCGAAAAAGAGTCGAAGATCGAGCGACTGACATGTGTATAGCATATGGATAGTTGAACCGAAAAAGAGTCGAAGATCGAGCGACTGACATTGTATAGGCATATGGATAGTTGAAGACCGAAAAGAGTCGAAGATCGAGCGACTGACATGTGTATAGGCATTGGATAGTTGAAGACCGAAAGAGTCGAAGATCGAGCGGCTGACATGTGTATAGGCATATGGATAGTTGAAGACCGAAAGAGTCGAAGATTGAGCGACTGACATGTGTATAGGCATATGGATAGTTGAAGACTGAAAAAAGAGTCGAAGATCGAGCGACTGACATGTGTATAGGCATATGGATAGTTGAAGACCGAAAAAGAGTCGAAGATCGAACGACTGACATGTGTATAGGCATATGGATAGTTGAAGACCGAAAAGAGTCGAAGATCGAGCGACTGACATGTGTATAGGCATATGGATAGTTGAAGACCAAAAAACAGTCGAAGATCGAACGACTGACATGTGTATAGGCATATGGATAGTTGAAGACCGAAAGAGTCGAAGATCGAGCGGCTGACATGTGTATAGGCATATGGATAGTTGAAGACCAAAAAAGAGTCGAAGATCGAACGACTGACATGTGTATAGGCATATGGATAGTTGAAGACCGAAAGAGTCGAAGATCGAACGACTGACATGTGTATAGGCATATGGATAGTTGAAGACCGAAAGAGTCGAAGATCGAACGACTGACATGTGTATAGGCATATGGATAGTTGAAGACAAAAAAGAGTTGAAGATCGACGACTGACATGTGTATAGGCATATGGATAGTTGAAGACCGAAAAAGAGTCGAAGATCGAACGACTGACATGTGTATAGCATATGGATAGTTGAAGACCGAAAGAGTCGAAGATCGAGCGACTGACATGTGTATAGGCATATGGATAGTTGAAGACCGAAAGAGTCGAAGATGAGCGACTGACTGTGTATAGGCATATGGATAGTTGAAGACCGAAAAAGTCGAAGATCGAGCAGCTGACATGTGTATAGCATATGGATAGTTGAAGACCGAAAAAGAGTCGAAGATCGAGCGACTGACATGTGTATAGGCATATGGATAGTTGAAGACCAAAAAAGAGTCGAAGATTGAACGACTGACATGTGTATAGGCATAGGGATAGTTGAAGACCCAAAGAGTCGAAGATTGAGCGACTGACATGTGTATAGGCATATGGATAGTTGAAGACCGAAAAAGAGTCGAAGATCGAGCAGCTGACATGTGTATAGGCATATAGATAGTTGAAGACCAAAAAGAGTCGAAGATCGAGGAGCTGACATGTGTATAGGCATATGGATAGTTGAAGACCAAAAAAGAGTTGAAGATCGAGCGACTGACATGTGTATAGGCATATGGATAGTTGAAGACCGAAAAAGAGTCGAAGATCGAACGACTGACATGTGTATAGGCATATGGATAGTTGAAGACCGAAAGAGTCGAAGATCGAGCGACTGACATGTGTATAGGCATATGGATAGTTGAAGACCGAAAGAGTCGAAGATTGAGCGACTGACATGTGTATAGGCATATGGATAGTTGAAGACCGAAAAAGAGTCGAAGATCGAGCAGCTGACATGTGTATAGGCATATGGATAGTTGAAGACCGAAAAAGAGTCGAAGATCGAGCGACTGACATGTGTATAGGCATACGGATAGTTGAAGACCGAAAAGAGTCGAAGATCGAGCGACTGACATGTGTATAGGCATATGGATAGTTGAAGACCGAAAAAGAGTCGAAGATCGAACGACTGACATGTGTATAGGCATATGGATAGTTGAAGACCGAAAAAGAGTCGAAGATCGAGCGACTGACATGTGTATAGGCATAATGGATAGTTGAAGACCAAAAAAGAGTCGAAGATCGAGGACTGACATGTGTATAGGCATATGGATAGTTGAAGACCAAAAAGAGTTGAAGATCGAGCGACTGACATGTGTATAGGCATATGGATAGTTGAAGACCGAAAAGATCGAAGATCGAGCGACTGACATGTGTATAGGCATATGGATAGTTGAACCGAAAGAGTCGAAGATCGAGCGACTGACATGTGTATAGGCATATGGATAGTTGAAGACCGAAAGAGTCGAAGATTGAGCGACTGACATGTGTATAGGCATATGGATAGTTGAAGACCGAAAAAGAGTCGAAGATTGAGCACTGACATGTGTATAGGCATATGGATAGTTGAAGACCGAAAAGAGTCGAAGATCGAACGACTGACATGTGTATAGGCATATGGATAGTTGAAGACCGAAAAAGAGTCGAAGATCGAACGACTGACATGTGTATAGGCATATGGATAGTTGAAGACCGAAAGAGTCGAAGATCGAGCGCTGACATTTGTATAGGCATATGGATAGTTGAAGACCGAAAGAGTCGAAGATTGAGCGACTGACATGTGTATAGGCATATGGATAGTTGAAGACCGAAAAGAGTCGAAGATCGAGCGACTGACATGTGTATAGGCATATGGATAGTTGAAGACCGAAAAAGAGTCGAAGATCGAGGACTGACATGTGTATAGGCATATGGATAGTTGAAGACCAAAAAGAGTCGAAGATCGAGGAGCTGACATGTGTATAGGCATATGGATAGTTGAAGACCAAAAAGAGTTGAAGATCGAGCGACTGACATGTGTATAGGCATATGGATAGTTGAAGACCGAAAAAAGAGTCGAAGATCGAACGACTGACATGTGTATAGGCATATGGATAGTTGAAGACCGAAAGAGTCGAAGATCGAGCGACTGACAGTGTATAGGCATATGGATAGTTGAAGACCGAAAGAGTCGAAGATTGAGCGACTGACATGTGTATAGGCATATGGATAGTTGAAGACCGAAAAAGAGTCGAAGATCGAGCAGCTACATGTGTATAGGCATATGGATAGTTTGAAGACCGAAAAAGAGTCGAAGATCGAGCGACTGACATGTGTATAGGCATATGGATAGTTGAAGACCGAAAAAGAGTCGAAGATCGAGCGACTGACATGTGTATAGTCATATGGATAGTTGAAGACCAAAAAAGAGTCGAAGATCGAACGACTGACATGTGTATAGGCATATGGATAGTTGAAGACCGAAAGAGTCGAAGATCGAACGACTGACATGTGTATAGACATATGGATAGTTGAAGACCGAAAGAGTCGAAGATCGAACGACTGACATGTGTATAGGCATATGGATAGTTGAAGACCGAAAAAGAGTCGAAGATTGAGCGACTGACATGTGTATAGGCATATGGATAGTTGAAGACCGAAAAAGAGTCGAAGATCGAGCGACTGACATGTGTATAGGCATATGGATAGTTGAAGACCGAAAAAGAGTCGAAGATCGAACGACTGACATGTGTATAGGCATATGGATAGTTGAAGACCGAAAAAGAGTCGAAGATCGAACGACTGACATGTGTATAGGCATATGGATAGTTGAAGACCGAAAAAGAGTCGAAGATCGAGCGACTGACATGTGTATAGGCATATGGATAGTTGAAGACCGAAAAAGTCGAAGATCGAGCGACTGACATGTGTATAGGCATATGGATAGTTGAAGACCGAAAAAGAGTCGAAGATCGAGCGACTGACATGTGTATAGGCATATGGATAGTTGAAGACCGAAAGAGTCGAAGATCGAGCGGCTGACATGTGTATAGGCATATGATAGTTGAAGACCGAAAGAGTCGAAGATCGAGCGACTGACATGTGTATAGGCATATGGATAGTTGAAGACTGAAAAAAGAGTCGAAGATCGAGCGACTGACATGTGTATAGGCATATGGATAGTTGAAGACCGAAAAAGATCGAAGATCGAACGACTGACATGTGTATAGGCATATGGATAGTTGAAGACCGAAAAAGAGTCGAAGATCGAAGCGACTGACATGTGTATAGCATATGGATAGTTGAAGACCGAAAAACAGTCGAAGATCGAACGACTGACATGTGTATAGGCATATGGATAGTTGAAGACCGAAAGAGTCGAGATCGAGCGGCTGACATGTGTATAGGCATATGGATAGTTGAAGACCAAAAAGAGTCGAAGATCGAACGACTGACATGTGTATAGGCATATGGATAGTTGAAGACCGAAAGAGTCGAATCGAACGACTGACATGTGTTATAGGCATATGGATAGTTGAAGACCGAAAGAGTCGAAGATCGAGCGACTGACATGTGTATAGGCATATGGATAGTTGAAGATCAAAAGAGTTGAAGATCGAGCGACTGACATGTGTATAGGCATATGGATAGTTTAAGACCGAAAAAGAGTCGAAGATCGAGCGACTGACATGTGTGATAGGCATATGGATAGTTGAAGACCGAAAGAGTCGAAGATCGAGCGACTGACATTGTATAGGCATATGGATAGTTGAAGACCGAAAGATCGAAGATCGAGCGACTGACATGTGTATAGGCATATGGATAGTTGAAGACCGAAAAAGAGTCGAAGATCGAGCAGCTGACATGTGTATAGCATATGGATAGTTGAAGACCGAAAAAGAGTCGAAGATCGAGCGACTGTGACATGTGTTATAGGCATATGGATAGTTGAAGACCAAAAAAGAGTCGAAGATTGAACGACTGACATGTGTATAGGCATAGGATAGTTGAAGACCAAAGAGTCGAAGATTGAGCGACTGACATGTGTATAGGCATATGGATAGTTGAAGACCGAAAAGAGTCGAAGATCGAGCGCTGACATGTATAGGCATATAGATAGTTGAAGACCAAAAAGAGTCGAAGATCGAGGAGCTGACATGTGTATAGGCATATGGATAGTTGAAGACCAAAAAAGAGTTGAAGATCGAGCGACTGACATGTGTATAGGCATATGGATAGTTGAAGACCGAAAAAAGAGTCGAAGATCGAACGACTGACATGTGTATAGGCATATGATAGTTAAGACCGAAAAGTCGAAGATCGAGCGACTGACATGTGTATAGGCATATGGATAGTTGAAGACCGAAAGAGTCGAAGATCGAGCGACTGACATGTGTATAGGCATATGGATAGTTGAAGACCGAAAAAGAGTCGAAGATCGAGCAGCTGACATGTGTATAGGCATATGGATAGTTGAAGACCGAAAAGAGTCGAAGATCGAGCGACTGACATGTGTATAGCATATGGATAGTTGAAGACCGAAAAGAGTCGAAGATTGAACGACTGACATGTGTATAGGCATAGGGATAGTTGAAGACCGAAAAGAGTCGAAGATTGACGACTGACATGTGTATAGGCATATGGATAGTTGAAGACCGAAAAGATCGAAGATCGAGCACTGACATGTGTATAGGCATATAGATAGTTGAAGACCGAAAGAGTCGAAGATCGAGCGACTGACATGTGTATAGGCATATGGATAGTTGAAGACCGAAAGAGTCGAAGATTGAGCGACTGACATGTGTATAGGCATATGGATAGTTGAAGACCGAAAAAGAGTCGAAGATCGAGCGACTGACATGTGTATAGGCATATGGATAGTTGAAGACCGAAAAAGAGTCGAAGATCGAACGCTGACATGTGTATAGGCATATGGATAGTTTGAAGACCGAAAAAGAGTCGAAGATCGAACGACTGACATATGTATAGGCATATGGATAGTTGAAGACCGAAAGTCGAAGATCGAGCGCTGACATGTGTATAGCATATGGATAGTTGAAGACCGAAAGAGTCGAAGATCGAGCTGACATGTGTATAGGCATATGGATAGCTGAAGACCGAAAATGAGTCGAAGATCGAGCGACTGACATGTGTATAGGCATATGGATAGTGAAGACCGAAAGAGTCGAAGATCGAGCGACTGACATGTGTATGGCATATGGATAGTTGAAGACCGAAAAAGATCGAAGATCGAACGACTGACATTGTATAGGCATATGGATAGCTGAAGACCGAAAATGAGTCGAAGATCGAGCGACTGACATGTGTATAGGCATATGGATAGTTGAAGACCGAAAAAGAGTCGAAGATCGAGCGACTGACATGTGTATAGGCATATGGATAGCTGAAGACCGAAAATGAGTCGAAGATCGAGCGACTGACATGTGTATAGGCATATGGATAGTTGAAGACCGAAAAAGAGTCGAAGATCGAGCGACTGACATGTGTATAGGCATATGGATAGTTGAAGACCGAAAAAGAGTCGAAGATCGAACGACTGACATGTGTATAGGCATATGGATAGTTGAAGACCGAAAGAGTCGAAGATTGAGCGACTGACATGTGTATAGGCATATGGATAGTTGAAGACCAAAAGAGTCGAAGATCGAGCAGCTGACATGTGTATAGGCATATGGATAGTTGAAGACCGAAAGAGTCGAAGATTGAGCGACTGACATGTGTATAGGCATATGGATAGTTGAAGACCGAAAAAGAGTCAAAGATCGAGCAGCTGACATGTGTATAGGCAGAGACAAATAGTTTAAGCTGTCAAGCGATAGGAATTGTCGCGATGGATTACAGTTGCATAAATGTATAGAGCTGTCGTAGGGTTAACGAAAAGTAGAAGATTGAGTGGCCGAGATATTTATAGGTAGAGGCAGACAAAACTGCCAAAAAGATATCGAGAGATAGATAGCAGCTGCAGTTACAGCACAGGCCTGCAAAAGAGTGGCCCGATATATAAATAGCTAGTGGAAAAAGCTGTGAGTTAGAGCCCCGCTCAGACCACATGTGGTTAAGGCGAATTTTCCTTGTCGTTGGCCTTTACTGGTTCACCTGGTATCAGTATAATGTGACTGGTGGAGTGGTACGCTTGTCTGCAGCGTACTGACTTCATGAGCTAGCATCTTAAAGTCGACCTGAGTGCGCGATGGCACAAGGCAGACCATAAAACACTCACACATGACATGCATACACGAACTTGTTCATAATTTAATCCATAAAAATTAATGAAGTAGTTCTCGTCGCGAATAGCTGATGCGACGTTTAGCAACATTTAACATCTCTACAAGTGGAGGCAATGGTCCAATATACAGACACGTGTAAAATTTTAGAAAAAAAATCATAACTTGCATAATACCTAACTGTCAGTCATGGTTTTATTGGGGGAGCATTGTGTAATATGGCTGCCAATGCATCAAAGATTAAAACGCACCCATACAAGCCCAATGCTTACTAAAGGTTTCTAATAAAGAAATGTCCATTTCATACACAGAGCAGGGCCACCCTCTAAAGAGCTTTCGGGCATAAAAAGTCATTGATTTCCGATTGAAGGTTGTATAGGTTCTTGTCATCAGTATGGTCTGTCCTATCACACTTGCAGATGTAACCAGTTAAACAGGAGGTGCTTACTTCTACATAGCACCTGGTCCAAAATCACTTCCCATGGTTAAATTAATTACTTTGTCAGTTTTATTTTAGGAAGTCGTGGGTTCAAACCCTGCCGGGGATCTGACCGAAGCTTAAAAAAAGGTAGTGAATGTTCTCTCACCCAGCAGTCAGTATTTAGAAATAAAAAAGACAAAGGGTACTTCGAAAACGACCTTAAAAACTGATGACCCTCACGGCAGGGTGGCACTTTAAAGAATCCTCCATGTACATCATCTCTGCCATTTTACCTATAGTTGGCGATGTCTCCATATAAGATAAATAGTCTTGACTGCCATTTTACCTATAGTTGGCGATGTCTCCATATAAGATAAATAGTCTTGACTGCCATTTTACCTATAGTTGGCGATGTCTCCATATAAGATAAATAGTCTTGACTGTGATGTAAACCCCATTCAATCAATCAACTGCTGCAGGAAGCATAAAATTGTCATTGCTTGATTTTCCAAGTTTGTCATACATGTAGAAGTATCCTTGGTTTACCAATTACAGATTCAAATTCTGTGAATTATCCCCCCCACGTTGGCACTTTCTTGTAATTTGTTCAAAAGGCCATACCTCCAAGGAACAAGAGGCCCATGGGCCTGATACGCTCACCTGATAACTAGTGGCTAGCTGATAGATTTAAAGGAAACATAAATACTAAACCCCAATGACTTTTTCTTTACATCATAATTACCGTTGTATCAATACCTACAACATTCTAATATACATGCCTATACAAAAAGTATATAGTTTTCGAGATAATTAACGATTTTGGTATTGTTTCGCATCTGTGACCTTGACCTTTGAACCCATGACCTTTTTCTATACATCAATATGATCATTGTATCAATACCTACAACATTCTAATATACATGCCTATACAAAAAGTTTATAGTTTACGAGGTAATTAACCATTTCGGTATTGTTTCACATCTGTGACCTTGACCTTTGAACCCATGACCTTTTTCTATACATCAACATGATCGTTGTATCAATACCTACAACATTCTAATATACATGCCTATACAAAGTTTATAGTTTTCGAGATAATAATTATAATCAGAGGTAAAAAAAATTAGGTCATGACCTTCACAATTGACCTTGACCTCATTTTGAAGATACTAACAACATGTCAAAACTGAAAACCCCATGTCATTATCTGGTCAAATAGTCAAGTTATAACAATTTGAAGCTATTTTACAATTTTTTCAAAATTAAACGCAAAAACGCGTAACCTATTTTTTGTCCGAATTTCACAAAATGAACTACCTATAGGCTTAAGACCCTACAGAAGCCAAATATCACATCAGATTTTTTCTCCCACCATCGGTTTCAGAGAAGAAGATTTTTCAAGATTTTTGCACCCCTAGGTCACTGTGACCTAGTTTTGGTAGTCATGGCAACGCCATGAACAAATCTAAATTGCACCGACCTAGACATGCTTCTGACCAAGTCTCGTTGAAATCTGCCAAGTACCACTTTCAGAGGAGAAGTCGAAAATGTGTGTTAACGATGCATGCCAACCACACGCACATACACACACTGCATCATACCATAAGCTCACATGACCTTTGGTCAGGTGAGCTAAAAATGAGCAAAACAACTCGGTTAATGATATTCACATCTCCTATCAATTTTGATGGTTTGTACAAAGTTTCATAAAACAGTGCCACATAGTTTTAGAGAAGTACTCTGGACAAGAAATATCTTGGCAAATGTTTGAACTTAATATTTCTTTGAAAGGTGGGGATGAAAATCTTCAAAATTTAATTTCCTTCTGTGCTGTACTATTTTGCATATAGCTGACATCCCATAGTTCCATGTTTCTTTCACTTTCAATCTTAATTTCAAATTTGGCTACCTAAACTGGAGGTGCTTCTTGTTCAAAGCAAAAAGCATCACTTCCCTGCTGGAAGTTCTAATATTTTACTAAAATTGGCTGTTTTCAAAAGGAAAAAAAAAACCGCTGGATGATCAAGCTTGAACACAGCAAAAACAGCAGCGAAGGACAGGCAAAAATGGAAAGATAGTGTTGCGGCCTTCTGCGCCTTCTTGCCAGGATAGAATTCAGGTTAAGGTAAGGCCTGTTTTCAATGTTTTATGTTGCTTTTGGGATTTAGACATGTTATATTTGTGTTTGATTTACATAACAGTACAAGTTACAGAGGAGTTATAAACCCCTCAGGTCAAGTACTTAGATATGATATTATTTCATTCTTACATTTCTTACATAGATAGACATCGTTGTAAGCAGTTCTGCTTCTGTGATGCTTCTTTATAATTTTCTCTGGATAGCATTATTTGCTGTGCATGGCCATTTCCAATATAGCAGCTGGGATTTGATTTGATTGGGTGTTTTGACTAGAATTTGTTAAGATTGGATTTAAAAGCATTGACAGAGGAGGGTGGGTGGGGGGGGGGGGGGGGGGGGGGGGGGGGGGGGGGGGAAAGAGGGTTTACAACAGAGTTTAGAATGAGTTCCATCTGTCTATGACTCTACAATTGAATACTCCACTGCGAAGTTTAGTTTATATATATATTTTTTAAATTTACATTTAACACTACAATTTTATAAGGAATATCTTTATTTCAAAATAAATAATCAACAAACAAACAAATAATAAATAAATAAAAACAAATAAAATGGTGTAACAATTACAATTTATAATAGGTTTTTCTGGGCACATGAATATGAATTGAAGCAATAATTTTAACAATAAAATTTAAATAATGTCAAAACCTAACAATATTTTCAACTGTAATAAAATTTCTTTTTGGCACATTCATATTGATAAAAATAACAATTTGTAACAATTTAACTTTAAATAATGTGAAACTTAACAATTTTTTCAATTATAATACAATTTCTCTTAGCTCATAATGTGGATAAATGTAATAATTTGTAACAATCAAATTTTAAATACATATAGAGTCAAACTTATCAATTTTCTAACTATGTTTAACTATGTAACATTTTATTTTCTTTTACGCTACAATGAATTAAGAATATTTAACTCTTTCATTAACAGCAATCTAAATTTCAGACAGCGCTTTCTCTCTCGCCTTCACACTCTCTCTTTCTGTCTCTCTCCTCTCTTTATTTCTTTAAGAATTGTCATTTCAATATCATTTTATTCTTGTAATGTTATTTTCACTTCATTGGATGATGGCCATTGAGGATGCAAGTGAATTTGTGAAAATACTCCTCAGAATTTACAGGAACATAAAACAAACACAAACATTGATTTAAAAATGAAACAGATATTGTTTACTTCTGAAAAAAGAGGGCATTTCTTGTATTTTTATAATAGTTATTTTGTTATTTCAAAACAGTATTTTGTGTTTTTCGCAATAGAATTTTCGAATTAGTATTTTGAATGTTGGAAATTCTGTTTTCAAAGATATAAAATAACTTTATTTAAAATGCTAAATAACAAATAATTCCAAATACATATACAAAATACTTCTTTTCAAAATATGAAAATAACTATTGCAAATATACAAAATACTGATTCAAAATTACAAAAACAACTTTTTTTGCACAGATAACTTTCAGACTCGGTAGAAAATTAGGCATGCATCTAATCATTAAAGGCTATGGCACAACATTTGTCTACATGTGATTCACATTATTGGATCTTCAGAAATGATCTTCATATAAACTATGAAATTCGAAAAGATCTTTTTCTTGAAACTTCAGTACAGTCCTGTCAAAATTTTAACAATGAGATAACAAAAAGGCATCAAAGCTTGGCTGCCAAATGGCGGAGATGTCGATAATAGTGGTCATAAAGCTGATACAGATAGCAGCTGCCAAAAAGCTGTCAATATATAAATAACGTGGGGCTGAGATGAGCTGCCAATTCTGCATTAATGTGTTATCATAGTGTTAAAAATTTTGACAGGTTCTTATGTACTAAACGTAAAAATCTTCAGCTCAAAAAGACAACAATTTTTTGTGTTTCCTTTACAAATGATTTTGACCTAATTCTGCACTTAGCCCTTACAACACATGATACCCCTAATGTTTGTGCAGAAAACTTATTTCCATTGGATATGGAATCATACTGATCCATATTTCCCTGACAAATGACATTATTCCAGGAATTCACTGCGTAACACTTTTCCAAACTATCTGGTACCAAGGTTAAGAGGATTGTTCACATGGTACAGAGGTGAACCCAGTTATGTTTTGTGAAATATCAATTATCAGATAGCTTCGGTTTCTTCATGGCTACAGGACTCTCTTGTTGTAGTAGGGGCGTGTCTGTGAGAATTTGAGATGCTGCTTCGTCCTCAGGGTCAGAAAACAAACACTGGTCCCCAGACACCTGACTCTGAGCTGGAGAAACCTGAAAACAACAAGCAAATTTAGTGAATTAGGATCCTTCATCAGTAGGTGCTAGTTTGTGATTTTAACTTATGTTCAAAGGGCCATAACTCCCAGGAAATGAGCAAACTAATTTAGCAGAATAAAAATAATTTTAGAAAAATGGAATGATGTATAACCGAATAAACATGGACAAAATAATGTTTGTGGACAGATGGACAATATACCCCCCTACTACGTTGTAAGGGGTGGGGGTGGTTTAATAATTATTACTACAACTAAGTTCCCGGTGAACCTTGTACTATGTTATACATGCCCAAGTAACAGATACTTGATTAACAGAGTGGAACAATGGGAATTATAAACTTCAGTCAAGAGTGAAACCCAATGTCTAGGTGGCCAGTTCAGGGATGGTAGAGGTAAATGGAGTGCCTATAGGAAACCATCAAAAGTGAACAAACAATCTATCTCACAGTAGGATATACAGGAACTGGATTTGGAGACAAGCAGCGAGAGGCACTGTGATCTGTTAACACATGATGCTTTAGACATTTTTAGAATACAAAATACTGGAAATATATTTAATTTTGTGGTATAGGTGACATATCCGCATAATTAAATTTTGACGTTTTTGAAATATGCACTATGACACAATTTGCATAGTATATCTTTGCCCGGAAAAAAGCGAAAATTAGCACACTGCAAAATTAAATATGTTTTCAGTAGTGTGGTGACAATTAAGTAAGGTGGCAAAGTTATGGAGAGGCATTATTACAAGGTTTTACTGTATTTTATGAATATTTTGGTATTTTCGGATTCAGATATAAATAAATTTACCATAACTACATCTTCACAAAATTGTACATTCTTCAAATGTTTTTGTCTTGTGTCAGAAGGCTCTGAAAAATAGATATTAAAACATTAAATACGATATGACAGACTTATTGAATTTAAGACATTTCTTCCTTCTCAAACTATGTCAGTTTCTGTATCTATTAAATCTTAATACCATATGCAGATTCATGCTTAAAAGTCACATGCACCAACAAATGAAAAACCATTTTGACAATACATATGATTTATGCTATGTCACATCATCTTCTGAGGAAATAATTTACCATTTGAAATCAGGGATTTATCAGAGTCTTTTGGGAAAAGGCCCTAAACTAAAAATTGGGAAAAACTATCAACTTTTTGCTCATTTTGGGAAAACTTTTGACATCATTTCTGATGCCATTAATGATTAAATCTAATGCTTTTAGTGTATTGAGTTGATTGAAGAATGAGAAAAGCAGCCACATTTATGGCCAAACTTCAGCTATGTATCTGGTACAATTTTCTAATTGGGAATTTTCTCGGCCCATTTTGGGAAAAAATCAATGTTTCTTCCATTGGGAATGGGGCCGAATTTCGGCCCTAAACAGGCCCTTGATAAATCCCTGGAAATATTAATCACACTTTAAGTTTGTCTTCCAATGCAAAAAATGTGTGTGTGTGTGTGTGTGTGTGTGCGTGTTCATTTTTTAATTTTTTTTGTTTGAACCAAACAGTGAACAATTTAGTTAGAATCTGTATTGAGTGGGATATGAACCTAGATGATGAGAGAGGCTATGATCCCTAATCTTGTGTTTTGACCATATGGCCATTAAGGTCCCATGAAAATTTTTTACTGAAAGTGATGATTAACCATTTAAACTCAATTTAATAACACTTTGATTACCTTTTAGAATACCTTTAGCTGTAAACAGATTTTCTTCAGCAGTTATCTCCCTTATCACCTGTTTTGGAACTGCTGCAAAAAAAACATGTATTTTTGTAATGTTAATGTTGTTGTGTTATGCTTTGAGCCTTACTCACATTATACACAAGTAAAGATTTCAAAAGAGGTCCATAAAAGTGTCAAAACTGATCAGAATTAGCATAAGTTGAACTTGACTTGTGAGTAGTCTATAAGGAAAAAAGTCTGAAAAACAGTTTATGACAGATAGATGAATGGAAGGAAAATCTGGAGTTAACTAACAGTCAAAAAGATTTAGCAGTATCTAATTACAGTACTTACAATTTAATCCTGGTGGCCATGTTTCTGTCTGGCTGCTGATTAAACTTGGTGATTTTTGTTCAGCTGCAGTGATGTAGTAGTAGATTCTGAAGATGAACTTAATCTCAACTTGGCAGAATATCTGCTGTATGGGCTTAAATCTGGTTGGCTGTCACACTGCTGATTTGACATTGACCTAGATTCTGATTGGCTGTCACCTTGTTGTCTTGACCTTGACCAATCTTGACCTAAATGACTTTGACTGCTTGAAATAGTCTGATCATCAAGTGTCCGATTTGAATAAAGTGGGTTAGTCACCACTGGAGTTGACTTGGATGACCTGCTTGGATTTCGGGAATTGTCCAATATGGTTGGAAAATTCTCCTTGTCTTCATTCAAATCTTTTTGTATTCTTGAATTTGTGTTGGTATTCAAACTTATACTTTTAGGCATGAAAACTGACAACTTGTTAGCATTTCTTAATGACAAGCTTTTATTTTGTCCTGAATTTCTTCCCAAGACATCTGAATATCCACCTTGGTTTGACAGGTGTGTTTTGTCACT
This sequence comes from Anadara kagoshimensis, assembly GCA_021292105.1. Taxonomy (NCBI): domain Eukaryota; kingdom Metazoa; phylum Mollusca; class Bivalvia; order Arcoida; family Arcidae; genus Anadara; species Anadara kagoshimensis. Next base: position 35,512,239 of record CM037863.1, on the reverse strand, counting down.
TGTCATTTCATCTTGTACTTCCGACCGGCTACTTGGGGTCAACCCATGGTCATTCTTATTATTATTAGGTCTAACTTTGGAATGGTCACTGTCCTTGAAACTCTCAACAAACTGTAATGGATTTGGACCTTTCCTTTTACCGCCATGTTTCCACAAGCTGCTGACATCAGGTTGATAAGAGCTGGATAGTGGACTGGAATCTACTTGATCTTCCATTTTCCATTCCATGCTGTATAGTCTTCTTTTTCCAGCAGTTTTTCCGCTACCTGATTTAGTGCTCAAGTCTGTTACTGAAGGCGTATGAGAGTCTCTTGTGGAGCATGTATCAAAGTCAGTTGTTGTGGGAGTTTCAGAGTCTGTTGCTGTGGTCAGATCCAAGTCTGTAGCCGAGACTTTATCAAAGTCAGTTGATGTGGGCAACATCTCTTGTGTTGGAGGTATACATATCATCCCATCTTCATCATCTCTTAGACCATTTTCCTTTAAGCTCTCACCCACTTCCCTTCTTGTTTTTTCACACACTATTCCAGTCTTAGCATTCTCTTTCACAGAACTCTCCACTTTGCTCAAATGAAGTCTTGATGAACACTTTTCAGAATATTCAAATGGAGATGTAGATACCGATGGTCTAGAACTTAAACTATCATTGAAACAAGTCTTTATATCATTGCTACTTGTGACTAAATTTGTCAAATTACATTTTCCATGACCAATATATTTACTAGAATCTTCCGATAGGTCGGTTACAAATTGACCTTTAACCTTTTGCACTGTCTGAACATTAGGAGTTTGATCTTTGACATCTTCCATCAGTTGACCTTTAACCTCTTCCACTTTCTGAACACAAGGTGTTTGACCTTTGATCACTTCCATCAGTTGACCTTTAGCCTCTTGCACTGGCTGACCATAAGGCGTTGTAGCATTAGTATTTTCAGAAAAGTCTACATTTTTGTCCATGTCAAGTTGATGACCTTTAACCCAATTTATTTGACCTTTCTCTGTGAGACTTTCTGATGAGATGGAGGTCAAGGTTTGAGTTTCTTTGTTTGTAACAGGAAGTACTACAGTTTGTGTATATGTTGCCATAGTAACTGGACAGACCTGACACTGTGTTGCCATGACAACAGGACTATCTGTCTGGATTTGTGATGACTGTAAGTCTACCGTTACCTGACAGTCTGTATCAATCACATGAAGCATACACAAGTCTGTCTGGTCCAATGAGTCTGATTTGTCAATATCTAGGCGTTTCTGGAAAAAAAGGAATGTTTAAACTCTAATTAGCTAATGCCAAATAACAGATTACTAATTATAAATTATAATTTACAGATTATTTATTTACTCTGAAATGAAGGTGAAAGTGAAAGGAACAATGTTGTAGATTTCTAAATTATCAGGTATCTTGATAAAAGCTGTAAACCCGAAATATTGACTAAGAACTGACTTTATATTGTCATTTTCAAATGGATTTCCCCATCAGGGAAAAATTTCAAGTTATATCACAGATTACTAATATATAAAATAGTATGATGTTATAAACCAAAAGAGGTTAAAAAAAATTTACAAAATATTTGCGCTTTTGTTTTCTTTGTTGTAGGGTAAATAAACATAAATGTATAATGCTGACCATTCACTACATCCAACAGCTTGACCAATAGTGTAGAATATCTGAATTTTGGAATGAGCTAATGAAAAGAAGTTAATGCTTGGATGTGGAGTGACCAAGATATGGATAGCTAGTGACTGAAAAATTTCAGAAAAATAGACAGCAGCTGCAGAAAAGCTGTCAAGATTGATCTAACAAGGGAACAAGATTAGCTTCCGATTCAGCACTTATTTGTCGAGATGAGGTTATTTTTTGTCGCATAAAATGATATATTAAGGGAAAGAAACAGTTCAGTTATGACTCGTCTCATGTAAGTAAAAGAATCATTGATTTGTACCCGTCATATTGAAATTTATAGAGTATTTTGTGATCTTGCTTTCTCCGAAATAGGCTAAATAAACAGTAGCTTTTTGTTAAACTTTCGACAGGACTGTACTGTATTTTATGATTATAGTGATTTCCATACCCTGGCTTCTTTTAAACACTGACTAATTTCCATGTTCTGTTTAGCCCATGTTGTATTCAATTCTTCCAGCTCTTTACAAGCTGTTTGTGAATTACTCAACTCTGATTTCAGACCATTTATTTCCTCATTCCATGTTTTCTCCTACAATAGAATCATTTTGTGGATCAACACAGTGTTGCACAGCTGGAAACATTTAGCTCTCGACCACTAGTTTTGGAAAAATGGTGGTTAAATTTGGCATTTTAGTCATTTTCCTCATGGAAACAAACTGTAGATGGTAGTAATTTTGAGTAAACAAAATAATAAGTATAAAATATGAGTCAATTTTTTTATACCCCCCCCTCCCACCCCCAACTTAAAAAGTGGGGTATATAGTGATAGGGGTGTCTGTCCGTTACACCTTAGGGTACCTATCACTTATTATCAACTCCTCCTAAACCTTCAGTGGATTTTCATGAATTCACTTTCACACAATCTTTGTGATATAATGTAGATGTGCACCTTCTATTTAAAAATTTGTTTCGAAGGATTTTTTTATGGGGGGGGGTATTTTTTGTGAGCTTGTGGTTCACAGTTTATCTAGTTTTCAAACTGAATTGATGTCATTATAGGCAAAAAGCAATGACCTGTCTGCTTAACCTTGACTTTTATACACAAACAATCTATGTTTAGAAAAAATAAACACCCTGCGTAACTCATTCATAAATGTACTGGTCCATAATAAATATTTAAATTAAAGGTCAAGTGAACAGGTTTTTTTGCCTTTACTTGTATTTTCCATTTATCAACAGACTCTTGATGAAGTGACCACTGCAGAAGCTCAGTCAGTTGAGTACATGCTTCATATATTGGAGGTTGTGGGTTCTAACCCTGTGTCTGTCCGAAACTTGAAAAAAGGTAGCAACTGTTCTTTTGCCAAGCACTTTGGCATTTAGAAATAAAATCACATGGTCCTTCAAATGACACCTTAAAAACAGATGCCCTGTGTCACAACAGGCATGGCATGTTAAGGAACTATCCCTGCACAGGGTTCGTACAGACATTTGGACTCCAAATTTAAGGACTTTTTATGGTCTTTTCAGGGTCTTATTTGCAAATTTAAGGCCTAATCTGAGGTACATTTGTAGCAAAAAAATATATTGATGCAAAGGCAATTATATCAATAAAACAATTATCTACATGTCCATAGTAACAACACTGAAGTGGATAAGGTTGAAGTTGGGTATTCGGAAGGGCCAGGTACCTTTAAATTGCTCCTTTCAAGTAACTTATTAATTAATTTTTTTTTTATTTACATCAGTCTATTTGCAACCACTTAATATCCAAATACAGACACCCAACTGGCCAAATTAAAGGGCTTTTTAGGCCCTTCAGGTTAAATTCAAGGGCTTTTTAGGGTCAGACTTGTTTTTAGGGTCTTTTTAGGGCAAACCTCAAAATTTAAGGACTTTTCCAGGCCTGTACGAACCCTGCCTATAACTGGTGACATCTTGATATAAATGATATATTCTGACTTAAGACATTGGATGTTAAACCCCCTACCATCAATCATCATAAAATGTTACCTGTATTTTCCATTTATCCACCGACTCTTCATGAAGAGTTTTCTGTATCTGTAAATCTTTGTTCACATTGTCCATGGCCCGTTTTAGTTCTGTCAGGTGTTTTTCGGAATCTTTGTAATTCTGGAAGTTTGTTGTTGCCTCTATTTTATGTAGCTCAGCATTCTTTAGATGCCTCTTGATAAGCCGGTGTGCATCTTCCAGTTTCTCTATCCCGGTCTGAAAACACATGCATACATTCTCATTAAAGATAGAGTATGTCATGGGTTTCGACCCTCTTCAAGGCCTGATCTAAACTTGAAAATAGGTCAAGACTGTTTTTTGGCCAAGCAATTGTCACTTAGAGCTGAAAGTCATGAAGTCTTTCAGAAGAACCCTTAAAAACTGATGCCCTATGTTGAGGCACCTAAAAGAACCCTCCCTGTACATACCCCTGAGCCCATTGTGATTGCAACAATTTCGGCAACTTCACTAATAGCTTGTGACATCTTGATATAAGTGAAATATTCTTGACTGGGACATAAAACCCAATTCAATAAATCATTAAAGTGGGACCTCAATGGCCAATAGTGGGGCCTTAATGGTCGAGAAGTTTAAAGTGTTCAATTACAGATCGCATCACCTCTCACTACAAAGTCCTGAATCCTACTTGGGGCAGACCCTAGTGTGAGAGAGTTTGTCAGTTGACTTGTCAAAGGTTGGAGTTGTCAGTTGACTTGTCGAAGGTTGGAGGTTTTCCCTGGTCACTCTAACAGACATATTTTTGAACTTATCAATTATTAATGGGCTTAATAACGAGGTTTTGATATATATGAAAAACAGCATATTTTGCAGAAGATATCTTGGGCTTACTTTATTGCCAGGTGAGCTAGATATAACCTACCTGATGTTTAGATATCAAATCAGAATTTTCCTTCTTCAAAGAATCATTTTCTGCTTCAAGCTAAAAATAACAAAATAACAATGTACATTTTGAGTTCATTTCAATATTCATTATTTCATCAGACCCTGGTTTCACAATCATTTCCTTAACTTAAATCTTGAATTTTTAATATCTTCATAAATCTGTTAGTGTTTAAGATATTCAAAAATTTAGGGTTTCATTTTGATGATCAAGTCATGCTTTTAAGCATTTGCATTAAGTTTTTGTCAAAAATGTTTATTCTTAGTTCCTAAAAAACCTGCAATTGATGCATACACTTTGGACATTTAAAACAATTGAGTGATGCAGATTCATATGTGTTCAAACTAAGTTCCTAAAAAACCTGCAATTGATGCATACACTTTGGACATTTAAAACAATTGAGTGATGCAGATTCATATGTGTTCAAACTAAGTTCCTAAAAAACCTGCAATTGATGCATACACTTTGGACATTTAAAACAATTGAGTGATGCAGATTCATATGTGTTCAAACTAAGTTCCTAAAAAACCTGCAATTGATGCATACACTTTGGACATTTAAAACAATTGAGTGATGCAGATTCATATGTGTTCAAACTAAGTTCCTAAAAAACCTGCAATTGATGCATACACTTTGGACATTTAAAACAATTGAGTGATGCAGATTCATATGTGTTCAAACTACAAATTGACATTTCATTTTGCCAACCACACCCACAATGTTCCGACACTGGCCGTCATCACAGTACCAAAGCAGCGTCATGGCAACTAATGACGTACTAGTGTCAGGCTGAGTTTTCATTCTTTTTGCGTGTAAATCAAGCATCCAGCCATTTTGACGGAACATTGTGGGCATGGCTGGCGATACGTCAATTATAAATCTGTGGCCCTGGAGGACATGATTCACACATGAAATGGTTATTTTCTGCTGGTTTATATGTAGACAAGTTACCTGCTAAATATTGCCCTGAAAAGACATAATTTCTTCATTCTTAATGTGGCAATTTTACTTACCAATTTTAACTGTTTCTTTATCTTTTCTAAGTCTTGTTCATACATGATATAGTTACTTTCTGCGGGTTTGGCCTGATGGCTTTGAGCTTTAAGCTTGATCATTTGATTCTGTAGCTTTGTAATGTCATCCCTCTGTTGTTCCACCACACATTTCTGATGTTCATTCACATACATTAAAACCTGGTTCAGTTTGACTGCTTCCTTTACTGAAATTAAAACACAAACTTTCGTAATCAAATCTCTAGTTTCCCTCAGGGAGGATTCTTTATCGGGCCATGCCTGCTGTGACACAGGGCATAATTTTTAAAGGTCTCCACCGAATGACCCTGTGACTTTCATTTTTAAATGCCGAGTGCTTTGCAAAAGAACAGTCACTACCTAATTTTAAGTTTTGGTCAGACGCAGCCAGGATTCGAACCCACACCCTCCCACGTACAAAGCGAGTTCTCTATCATATGAGCTACCATTTGAAAACACATTTAACCATTGAACTGAATAGAAATAGTGTTTAAAGTGCTATAACTTCCTTTGCCGTGCAAAGCAAACTGAATAACCCATGCTAGCGTGTTATGATTAGTTTGCTTTGCACGGCTATGGAAGTTATAGCACTATAAACGCCATTTCTAAACAGTTCAATAGTTATATTTACATTTTAAATTTTTGGAAAATCTTATTTATTTATTTATTTATTTTTTTTTTGAAGCCTGAAATAAATTTAAAACACTGTCGTGTACAACATGCAATTCCAATTGCTGGAACAACCAATCAATGACGTCACTGGTATAGTCATAAGCAAGAGATGAGTGACGTCACATTAGCAAAAGTTAATAAAGTCCTATAACTTCATTTCGTATCAAACAGAGTTTATTACAATCAAGCACTATAAATGTAAATACATGTACCACATAATGAGAGATAAATAACTGCCATCACAAACATTGCCAAGTTGTTGTTTCTAGGATTTGACCTTGCGACATTGACTCTTGACCTATGTACCTGCATTTTGTACACAAATCATCTCAATTTAAACTTGTCCAATTTTCATTAACACTCTGCCATCAGATTGTGAAGGGCCTATAGCCTTGTCAGGACAAGAGTCAAGTGTTTAGAGGAGATATTGGATTTTATGGGGATAACACTATAAAGATAAGATGACAATGCTACCTCTCTCCATCTAAATCACACATTAGATAGATAATAAATATCTTTGACCTTAAATGTTTACCAACATTATAATTATGTATTTGTAAGCAAACAACAATGACCTGTTCACTTGACCTTCATTTGAAATATTCATATAGAAGGAACCACCCAATTAATGGGTAGTGTTAGAAATAGCAGGTATTACATAAACAATGCATGCTTCCCCATGATGTTGACGAAATAATCACCCATGTTCCCTATACATAAATATACTGGTCCATTATAAATTTAAACTTAATGTCAAGTGGACAGGTCAATGTTTTGCCTATATCTACTGCATATACGGTAATCAATATTGTAAAACATAAGATGTTTATTAAACGTTCTATATGAGAGACCAGTGTTTCCTAATCTAAGGTGTGTAAAACTCATTTAGGTAAGACTTCTTTTTGTACCCCACCCCCCCTAAAATTCTATGTTTGATTCAGTTAATTAAGGTTTTGTCATTCATTATCAAGATTCTTACATTTGTATCAAGGTTGTTCTGGAGATGGTGAAAGAAACCAGAGTACCCAGAGAAAACCATTGACTTTTGGAAAGTAAACTGACAAACTTTCTGGAGGTCAACGGTTTTCTTCAAGTCAATGGTGCTTATATTAGAGAGGTTCCATTGTATATGCACCAGCCATATTTGAATGATCTCATATTTTTGGACAATTATGTCAAACAAATAAATTTGGTGACATGCCCACACATAGTGTTAAGTGAAGTATTGCCAGCCACGCCCACAATATTCCAACAAAGGCTCAGCATGCTTACATTACATACAAAAAGAATGACACTAGTATGTCATTTGTTGCCATGATGCTGCTTTGATACTGTGATGGTGGCCAGTATCAAAACATAAAAGACATGGCCATCTCTTCCACCAGCATTAAATTGTCCAGATCTGCCACTTTTCTCAAAAACTATACCTGTAAACCACTGATCTTTATATAAAATTTCACAGGAAGCATCTTTATGTGGCATAGATGTACGTGCCATTTGCTATTTATTTGTATTTTGGTCATGCACATGAGTTTCCCAGTTGGAGACACTTTTAAAATGACATCCCATTTCAGTTATAACTTGTGATATATTGCACTTAACCAGCTGGTTCAAAATTTTGTAATGGATTTTTACCATGTTTGCAGCACATGATAACCATATCATAATTATCACAATTCAAATATCTAATTACTTTGTATGATATCACAATTTAATTATTTTATTGTGGCCAGGTAATGTTTTATAATTTTTTTTTAAATTTTATATATCATGCATTTTGTATTATATTACTATTAATAAACCCTACCAGATGTTAAACATGACCTTTTAATTATGAATTAAATAATTAATCATTCTTCAGCTCAATGATCAAAGCAACAATAATATTCACAATTGGAAATGATCTTCTTTAGATGAACCTATTTGTTTTTGCTGGGATTCAATTGCATACATGAATACATTATGGGGTCATGACCCCTGATGATGTAACGTCTAACTCTCCGAATCAAGAAATGCCATCTTATTACGTCATGCACTGTTTGATTGGTCAGTATTGAAGCCTAGTCCCAATGTTCCATCCTTAACAGCCAAAATTCCATCAATGCGACATGTTTGCCAGAATTGTTAATTAAATAAATTATTGTATTGATATTATTTACATACTAACATACTGTAAACATATTTAATTTTTCGAGTATTTACTTTCGCGAAATAGGAAATTTAGACATATCCAAGTATTTTAATTTTTTCGCATTTTTAAAACATGTATATAACACAATAAGCATAATATCATAATCGCTCGGTATTCATTTTTGCACAAAACAAATGACCGCGAAATAAGCGAAAATTAGTACACAGTACTAACAATATACTAACATACTAAGTGCTTCACAGTTCATTCAATATGCTATTCCTGACTCTCATTCATAATACGAAGAGAATACACTTAAATAGAATGGGATTTCTAAAACAGATTGATTGACTAATTGGTTGATTAGGGTTTTATGTTCCATCCCAATCATGCTCAGATTGCAGGAAATTGCAGGATTTTATTCTACATTTTAAAAATTATTCTAGGGGAGCATGCCCCCGAATTCTCCTAACTAGTCGTAACTAGTGTCAACAAAATATGGAACCCTTCCCTTTCCAAATACAGAGACACACAAAGATGAATGACTAACATTGTGGCAAATATTACACATGATACAATGAACTATGGCAATCTATACCCAGAAACAGTCTGGGTTTTTTATAATTTGTCTGGAATTAGTCTGGGTTTTTATAATTTGTACTGAAACAGTCCAGGTTTTCATAATTTGTCTCTTAATAGTCCGGGTTTTCATAATTTGTCTTTTAACAGTCCAGGTTTTTATAAGTTGTCTCAAATTAGTCCGGGTTTTTATAATTTGTCCAGAAACAGTCCAGGTTTTCATAATTTGTCTCTTAATAGTCCGGGTTTTCATAATTTGTCTTTTAACAGCCCGGTTTTTTATAATTTGTCCACAAACAGTCCTGGTTTTCATGATATGTCTGTAATCAGTCCGGGCTTTTATAATTTGTCCGTAAACAGTCCGGGTTTTTATAATTTGTCCAGAAACAGTCCGGGTTTTTATGATTTGTCCGTTAACAGTCCGGGTTTTTATGATTTGTCCGTTAACAGTCCGGGTTTTTATGATATGTCCGTAAACAGTCCGGGTTTTTATGATTTGTCCGTAAATAGTCAGGGTTTTTATAATATGTCCGTAAACAGTCCGGGTTTTTATGATTTGTCCGTAAACAGTCTGTGTTTTTTATAATTTGTCCATAAACAGTCCGTGTTTTTATAATTTGTCCGTAAACAGTCCGTGTTTTTTATAATTTGTCCATAAACAGTCCGTGTTTTTATAATTTGTCCGTAAACAGTCCCTGTTTTTAAAATTTGTCCGTAAACAGTCCGTGTTTTTTATAATTTGTCCGTAAACAGTCTGGGTTTTTATGATTTGTCCGTAAACAGTCCGGGGTTTTATAATTTGTCGGTAAACAGTCTGGGTTTTATGATTTGTCTGTAAACAGTCTGGGTTTTATAATTTGTCCGTAAACAGACCGTGTTTTTATAATTTGTCCGTAAACAGTCCGTGTTTTTATAATTTGTCCGTAAACAGTCTGGGTTTTATGATTTGTCCGTAAACAGTCCTGGTTTTTATAATATGTCCGTAAACAGTCTGGGTTTTTATGATTTATCCGTAAACAGTCAGGGTTTTTATAATATGTCCGTAAACAGTCCGGGTTTTTATGATTTGTCCGTAAACAGTCAGGGTTTTTATAATATGTCCGTAAACAGTCCAGGTTTTTATAATTTGTCCGTAAACAGGCCGGGTTTTTATAATATGTCCGTAAACAGTCTGGGTATTTATGATTTGTCCGTAAACAGTCTGGGTTTTTATAATATGTCTGTAAACAGTCCGGGTTTTTATGATTGTCCGTAAACAGTCCGGGTTTTTATGATTTGTCTGTAAACAGTCCGTGTTTTTATAATTTGTCCGTAAACAGTCCGTGTTTTTATAATTTGTCTGTAAACAGTCCGTGTTTTTATAATTTGTCCGTAAACAGTCCGTGTTTTTAAAATTTGTCCGTAAACAGTCCGTGTTTTTATAATTTGTCCGTAAACAGTCCGGGTTTTATGATTTGTCCGTAAACAGTCCGTGTTTTTAAAATTTGTCCGTAAACAGTCCGTGTTTTTTATAATTTGTCCGTAAACAGTCCGGGTTTTATGATTTGTCCGTAAACAGTCCGTGTTTTTATAATTTGTCCGTAAACAGTCCCTGTTTTTAAAATTTGTCCGTAAACAGTCCGTGTTTTTTATAAATTGTCCGTAAACAGTCTGGGTTTTATAATTTGTCTGTAAACAGTCCGTGTTTTTATAATTTGTCCAGAATCAGTTCGGGTTTCTATATAATTTGTCCGTAAACAGTCCGGGTTGTTATAATTTGTCTGGCATTAGTCCGGGTTTTTATAATTTTTCTGGAAACAGTCAGTGTTTTTTATAATTTGTCTGGAAACAGTCCAGGTTTTTATAATTTGTCTGGAAACAGTCCAGGTTTTTATAATTTGTCTGTAAACAGTCAGGGTTTTTATAATTTGTCTGGAAACAGTCCGGGTTTTTATAATTTGTCTGGAAACAGTCCAGGATTTTATAATTTGTCCAGAATCAGTCCGTGTTTTTATAATTTGTCTGAAATCAGTCCGGGTTTTTAATGGTCTAGGATTCTGAAAGACATAAAGATTAATGAACAACATAAGTAGCAGACCCAGTATTGTCTGTCTGCATGTTCTCTTACTCAGATTGCAGGAAATTGCAGGATTTTATGCTAGTTCAAAAATTACTCTGAAGGAGCAAGACCCAACTCCCCCTAACTAGTCATAACTAATGTTGAAAAAAAAAAAAAAAAAAAAAAATGGATCTCTCCCCTTTGCAAACACAGAGACGCACAAGGATAAATTAACATTGTAGCAGACAATAAACAATAAGTACAATGTACTATAGCGCTCTCTATTCCGGCAGTCAGTACAAAAACCTTGTGTTAAATAATCAAGATTACAATTCATCTCAATAGAACCTTAAACAAGAGAGAAAATATATAAATTGCTAAATAATGGCCTCTGATTATTGTATAATTAACCTGTTTTCTTCATTGATTACCTGTTTACCACACTTCAACTTAATGAAAGGAAATTATTTTCAAGAAAAAGAGTGAGGGAAATCAGGTAATGGAATTTTACACCCAGTCAAGAATCTCTCACATATATCAAGGCAGGCACTTTCTGGGATAGTGAATGGAATAATAGTTTCCTACCAGTAAAGACCCTTTCACTTATATTGACACTCGGTTCTGGAATGGTGGAGGAAACCAGAGTTTCTGATAATTTCTGAGATAATGGAGCAGAGGTGGGTGGCCAAGATGCAATAGTATTTTGTGCCAAAGTTGAGATTGTTTCACTTACGCATAAAGAAGGTAGTTCTGGGATGGTGAAGACAACCAAAGTGTCTGGAGAAAACCATTGATGAAGACATTAGCCATAAGCAATAATGCATTGCAGAGATGGATGGATGAACATTGTGGCAAATATTAAACTTTAAGTACAATGTACTATAGCAATCTATATATAGGCAGTCAGTACAAAAACTTGTGTTAAATAATCAAGATTTCTCTTCATTTAAACCAAACCTTAGACAAAAGAGAAAATATAGAGGTGGGTATCCAAGGTACAATCGTGTTTAATGCCCAAATTAAAATTCTTTCACAGATAGCGAGGCATTTAATTCTGGGTTAGTGGAGAGAACCAAAGCGTCAGACATTAAACTGGAACTGTCTCTGAAAGTATGTATGGCCAAATTGTAATGTGAAACATTCTGTGTATGGAAATGTTAATAATTCGACAAAATACATGTGATGAAACCGATAATGGCAGGTGCACATGTTCTTATGATGCTCAATATCTATGCATAGTTTTAAAAAAATTGGATCATATATAATTAACTATATAATCCAGCCAAAAAAGGAGGTACACATGTTCAATGTATATAGAAACACCCTGTAAAGATTCAGACTTGTTTGTTAAAAGATGTAAGAGGAGTTGATTACACAAAATGGGTACCCCTCATATCATAGAGGTCAAAGGTCAAAGTCAAGGTCACAGTGACCTAAATTTGGTACATGACACATCACCTTCCCCTGATGCATCCATATACCAAGTTTGATAATCCTAGGTGCTATGGTACAAAAGTTCTGTTCAGGACACGAAGATGTGCAAGGTTTTACAATCATAGAGGTCAAAGTCAAGTTCACAGTGACCTAAATTTGGTGCATGACACATTGCCTTCCCATGATGCATCCACATACCAAGTTTGATAATCCTAGGTGCTATGGTACAAAAGTTCTGTTCCGGACACAAAGCGGGACAGACAGACAGACGGACGGACAAGGTGATTCCTATATAACCCCCCCCCCCCCAAACTTCGTTTGCGGGGGTATTAACATAGTACAATGTACTATATCAATCTACATCCAGGCAGCAGTCAGTACAATAACTCATGTTAAATAATCAAGATTTCACTTCATCTTTATATTGAACCTTAAACAAGAGAGAAAATATATAAATTGCTAAATAATGGTCCATGATTGTTATATAATTAACCTGTTTTCTTCATTGATTACGGCACTCCAACTTAATGAAAGGAAATTATTTCTAAGAAAAAGAGTGAGGGACAACTGCAGGAAAATCAACGAAAGGAGTGGAGGGGAAAAGAGTACATGTAATGGCATTTAAAGGGCAGGTCTAAATTCTTTCACCTTTGTGGAGGTGGTCACTTCTGGGACAGTGAGTTGAGTAGTCATGATTGTTATATAATTAATCTGTTTTCTTCATTGATTACGGCACTCCAACTTAATGAAAGGAAATTATTTCCAAGAAAAAGAGTGAGGGACAACTGCAGGGAAATCAGGGAGTAGAGTAGGGAAATATAATTTGGTAATATAGTTTTACATCCCAGTCAAGATTCTTTAACTGTTCAAGGCAGTCACTTCTGGGATAGTTGAGAATAATATAATTTTACATCCCAGTCAAGATTCTTTCACTTATATCAATGCTCAGTTCTTAAATGTTAGAGGAAACCAGAGTGCCTGATCATTTCTTGGTTGAATGGCCAAGGTGCAATGGTGTTTTGTGCCAAATTGGCGGCCAGTTCTGGGATAGTGAAAAGAACCAAAGGAAAAGAGTGAGGAACAACTTCAGGGAAATCAGTGGAGTTTTACACTTCTTTCACATAGTCAAACCTGTGTATAAAGGTCATTTCATGAATTGTGGAGGAAACTTGAGTGCCTGGAGAAAACACCCAACTTTGGCAAGCAAATTGAGGTGCTGTAATCTGTAAGTACATGTTTAGGCCACTTGGACATGAAGTATGAAATCAGGTGATTTCTTTCTTCTTCATATGTAAGTTACATTCTGCACATTGGCCGCAAGCCACATGTGAAAATTGAACTTTGATAATGACCATCTGGGATGGTTGAGGAAACAAGAGTTTCATAACAAAACACCAACTGGGATGGTTGAGGAAACAAGAGTTTCCTAAAAAAAACCTTCAGTAATAAAAAAATTTCACATTATACGATTTCTCCCCGCAGTGAAATTAGATCCTATGCGCTTAGAAGTGTAAGTGTGCAATTAAGACCACTCAGTCATCGATGACCCCACAGGGGCCAGTTTCATAATTATAAAATTTTAAAAATGCCGATAAGTATATAAAAAAGAGTAAAGGGGAACAACGAATCCGATCTTTCACTTGTAGGTGCTCCAACAAAACTCTACATTACTTTTTTAACTTTTGTCCGATCAGCATGATCTTGGTGTCATTTTGTTCCAAGATAAATATTCTTTAAGTTGGCATTCAACTTTTGGACATAATTTAAAATCTTAATAAAATCTTAATGTTAATTTTATTCTAGCAAGCTTGCTTTTTATAATTAGCAGTATTTCCCCCATCGGTATACCCCCTTTTGGAACTCGGTAGGGGATTCAAAATAAAACTGTGTGTAACCCCCTCCCCTCCCCAATTTTGAAAAAAATATATGATAATTTCATTCTAGCAAACTTGCTTTTTTAACTACCAGTATTTTCCCCCTTCGGTATACCCCCTTTTGGAACTCAGTAGGAGATTCAAAATAAAACAGTTTGTACCCCTCCCCAAAAAACCCTAAAAAACAAAACAATAGCACAACTCCGAGGAAATTTAATTCCAGCAAGCTTGCTTTTTTTAATTACTTGTATTTTCCCCCTTTGGTATACCCCCTTTCGGAACTCGGTAGGAGATTCAAAATAAAAGAGTCTGTACAGTTATAAGTAATATATATTTATAATGTGAAGTACAGGATGAAAACACTAAGATTATTACTCAAGATTGTATCCTTCAGCGGGCTTTAATAGCCTCAACCAATCAATACACACGTAACAATAATCAAGTATTGACAAAAAAAATAATAAAATAACTCGCTCGATTGGTCACCTAAAAATGTTACATTCATAATTCATTGTAGACATACTTATTTGGTATGTAACCAATTTAAAATGTTTTTAAATCCTTGTTTTGAATTCAGGACAAGACACATGTGATATTTAATATTTATAATAGGACATTCGGGGTATTTAAATCCTGAGGACGAATTGTAATATTGACTTTTTCGCTGGTGGAGATTTACGAGATGATAACGGTCTAAAAAGAGTCTATGTAAGGAAAGCTTCTTAGTAAGACATCATGTAAGAATTTTACTTTATCAATACAAAAGGTAAGAAAAATATAATGATGATGATATATTTTATAATATGATATACAGTAAAACCTTGTACCAGTAAAAATGTCTTTTGATAACTTTGCAACTTTGGTTATTGCCATGGTATTTTGCAGTCTAAAAGTCTATTTGTTTTCTTTATAAGTCTTTCAATTTATGGTCAAACTCAATGACTTTGGCACTTAGTAAGACATCATGTAAGAATTTACTACATTAATTTAAAAAGGTAAGAAAAATATAAGAAAACTGATGATGTAGTTTGTAGTATGCCCATCCATAACTTTGCCACTTCGCTACAAGATTTTAAAGTAACAGAGGTATTGATGCTTTTCTTTATCAATTTGAAAAGGTGAAAAAAAAATCATAGTGAAAGAAATATGATGTTTTTGTATTATGATAAACAAAACAGTAAAACCTTGTTTTTTAATGCCGTTTAAAAACATTGCAACTTTGTTAACAGTATAGTAAAACCTTGTTATAATAGCTATGATGCCCCTCAATAAAATTTATTCTTAAGTTTCTTAATTTATGGTAAAACTCAATAACTTTGCCACTTCGGTTTTTGCTACAGTAATAAAATATCTTCAAATGGTTCACATTCTAATCTAATCAAAAACACAAAAAAAAATTATAAAAAAAAAAATAATAATAAATAAAATAAAATAAAAAATTACAAATAAAAAAATTCAATTCACAATCCAAAAGCAAAGTTGACACTTTGGAAAATGGCAAATTTATTTTAAAACAAGGAAGTTAGACCTAGTGCTCGGGAAGGGTAGTCACCTCCTCTTTAGCTAGCTACGTCTACTAAGTGTGGAATAAAAATTAGGGCTAAAAGTGACATGCAACTATGTGACATCAAATACACCTAGAATAACTTTTGATACATTGATAGTTTCCAATTTTCTAACAGAGACAGGTTTAACTGATAATAGGTCTTACTTGATATTGTAAACATGCAGATTCAGTGAATTAGGATCTCCAGCAAATAAGTTCTTCTCTGTGATTTGGACTTACGTTCAAAGGGCCATAACTATCAGGAAATAAACAACCCAACTTGGATTAATGATATGCGTATCGCCTATCAATGTTGATGCTTTGCTTCAATTATTGTAAAATTAGGCTTCAAAGTTTTTGGAGAATTACTTCATACAAGAAGTGTCTGGATGGACAGAAGGGCAAAAGGTCAAATTTAATATCCCCTCCTTTTGAAAAAAAATCTATATTGAAACAAATCTATCGGTCTTTGTTGATGAACTATAATCTTTAAGTGTCTCAAGAGACCCAATGTCTAAGTAGTACACCAATCTGACATTTTTTTTATTAGATTTATGTTAAAAAAACAAAAACACCTTAGCCATAAGTTATCAATTGATGTCAAAACATAGAGATAATATTGTATTTTTATCCTATATTAGTCTAAAAAAAATAAACATAAAAAAATTAAACAAACTACATGTATAACAAAAATATTAAATTTTTGTTTGGTCTTTGTTCTAGAACTAAGTATATTACTACTATTACTAGTATTAGCAGTCAGGTCCTCAGGCCCCAGGTCAGTAAATTCCGACTCGGGCCAGTGAATGCCAGCTAGCTCAACCAGCTTTTTTCTAGTTTTATCACTTTATTAAGAAGTCACTTCCCAATTAAATGATGCAACTTGAATAAATTGTAAAGTTTTGTAAAATATGGCTAAATCTCTGAAAAACGGAGTTTTTATAATAATGAACATGAATGAATATGGTTAAGTTTGCCTGTAACTTGTAAAACAGGTTCTGTTACTTTTTTTCTATCTGGCACTTTTCAAGCAGTTTTAGATTATATCAGGGCAATTTGATAATTCTCATGTGAATGCTAGACTTAGTGTTCAAACTCATGTAATGCCATATCCAGTTTCAAGCTTTCAATGAAATTGATCAATTTAAGGACATTTGAAATTGACGCTCTGTAAGATTATTTAATGTTTATGATCAGTTTAAAAGTATAATACATTGTATTTCTTAACTGAAGAAATATTTTTGTTGAAATGTTGTTTAACGTCGCATCAGCAATTTTTCAGCTACCGGTATTCACAGTGAGACCAAGTTTCTGAATCTTTTAGGATTAATCATGTGTAGCAGGACTGAGCTAGTTGTGGTGTTGTAGATATATATAGTAGAGTGATTTACTGCCAGACTTTCTGGTCCGGATCTTTTAGCCTTGTGGTAAAACGCTTGCTTTACACCTGGAAGGGTCGGAAAACTTGTGGGTTTTTTCTCAGGTGTTTCCTCCCTCCTGTTACACATGTATATGTGAAATGTGCAAGTGTTTTATGGTCTGCCGTGAAAGCAGAGCAGAGACTGAGAGAGAGAGAGAGAGAGAGAGAGAGAGAGAGAGAGAGAGATTCTCCATTTTGAATCAAACCACCAGATTATAACCCATTAAGAATTGCCGAGACTCCATTCCACTCAATGTTATAACCTTAACTATGTGGTGATTATAAATCATATCAAACTTCATTATCATTATCACCAACCTCTTGACCTTTTTTATACACCTGGATCATTTAATTATTTATGTTTTAATTGCCATAATTAATCAACTGTATCAGAAATCAATTTTTATATATAAGTTTGGAGATAAAGTCTAATAAAAGATATTATTGATCCAACTGATTATTACTGGAAACGTCTTAATAATTTGAGTGCTTATTGTTATATAGTAAATATTGTAAACAGCTAATTGGATACACCAAATTGATTAATTGTTACGTCTAAGTCAAAATTATTTCACTTATATCAAGATGTCACCAGCTATAGGTAAAGTGGCAGAACCAGCTCTTCAGCCAGTTAAGAAAGCTCAAGTTGGTTGAATGTTGCTTAACGTCGCATCAACAATTTTTCAGCTATTTGTGACGAGAACTATTCTATTACTCTCTATGGATTAATCTTTGAACAATTTTGTGTATGCATGTGAAGTGCGAGTGTGTTGTATGGTCTGCCTTGTACTAGCACGCACTCAGGGCAACTTAAACGTGTTAGCTCAGAGTCAGTATGCCACATACAAGCGTACCACTCCCCCAGTCCATTATACTGATACCAGGTGAATCAGTAAAAGCCAACGGCTAGGAATATTCACTTTCCCACATGTGATCCGAGCGGGACTCGAACTCACAGCGGTAAGAGACCCTGTATTTGAAGACTGACATCTTATCCATTAGGCCACTGTGGCCTTAGAAAGCTCAAGTGTAACAACTAATCTTAGATATGACACTATAAATCACAGGTCATTTAAAATTTAAAGACATTTCATTATACCTAAAATATGATTATTTTTATAACTCAAAAATATGATTATTCTAATAGCACTTGAAATTGAATTATCATCAGAATTATACCATATCCGAATGTTATATATAAATATTTATGATGAATTTAAAATCATAAATAGTTTAATGTCTGGTCAAGTATATGTCCAGTTTTTGATATAAGCAGATACCTAGATAAACCTGACACACATCTAAATTCCTGTTTTAAAACACATTTCTCAAAAAAAAAAAAAAAAAAAAAAAGTAAAGTTCCCCCCACCATCACCATCTCTGAAATGACCACCTGGATAAAGGTTAGAGTCTTGACTGGGATGTAAAACTTCACTAGTTAGAACTATAATAATTACCCACAGCTAAAAAAAATTCAATAAAATTGTTATTACAGCAAATGGGATATTTACTTTCAAAGAGAACTCAGTCTGTGTGGTGTACAGAACTGAGGCCAATACATCCTGTGATGCTCACCTGACAAGCAATTTATGTATTTCATTAATTTAATGCATTTAATAGCAAGCAAATTTTTATCTTATGTTAAATGGCATCATACCTCATGGAAGCATGTCAAACAGTATTTTCAAAGAAGATTTTCAAAAAAAGTAATTAAAAAGTTCATCTAATTTGCACAAATCATGATAATTGTGTTGAATGAAAAAAATTCTTGTAAAAAAACCTGTTACATACGATGTTAAATGCCACAATATCTGACTATAACCAGTTGAGCTAAAAATAGAAAATTGTTTGATACCTAAAATTGTTCACATTCTAAATTGAAAAAATAATTGCAATTCTAAATAAAATAATAATTAGATATTTATCATTGCCAAATTCTAGAGAACTGAAATTCCAAGCTTTATGAGAACAGGAAAATTAAAACCTGCCTTTAATCAGTACTCTGGTGCAATCAGACTTGTAAATGGGGTAGAAAATTACTTATATTTAAATGTACAAGATACCCTTTAATTATCTGAAAAACCAATTACAAAAACAAGGTATAAAATAATTACCGAAACACGAAACTTGATATTTTATGATATGACGGGGCGTAAAAAATTGTGTAAATTACCCAACATGCACCATTAATAATAGACGACATCGGAGTGATTATTTTGTTGTGGGGTTGATCTGATCATCGATCTGTGTCAGATTTCCAATCAATCCCAGAGATCAATGTTAAACGACGATTAAATATCGGGATACCGATAATTTATACATAAAATATCCGGTGACTTGCCAGACCCTGTGTCATATTTTAAATGTTTGAGTACCTTTAAACCAGTTATTATATTTTATTTGGAGACATTTATATCAATAACACAATGTTCAAATTTTTAGCTTAGGTAAGTCGAGAATATTATCAAGTTTCGATGTACTCTGTACATATAACAATATATCAAAATTTGAAAAATGAAAACATTAATTTTATTTATTTTATTTATTTAAATCACAGAATTTCAAGAGAATAATTTTTATTTTATTTTCATTTGGAGAGATTCAAATCAATAAGACAGTATTCAATTTTTTAGTTTAAACTATAGGTAAGTTTAGAATTATCAAGTGTTAGTGTACTCTGAGCATAAGAACCATCAAAATTTTGATTTTATGCATTTCAATAATTTAAAGTTCAGAAATTTAGGGGATGTTCAAATTTACAATATATAGGTAAGTCTAGAAATATCAATTGTCAGTGTATTCTGTGCAGTAGAACACTTAGAACAATCAAACTTTCAGAAATAAAAAAATTGATTTTATTTATTTTACTTATTTAAATCACAGAATTTCTGGATAATAATTTTCCCTTGGAATCATATCAATAAGGCAGTATTAAAATTTACAATATATAGGTAAGTGGAAATATCCATGTACTCTGTGCATAGACCAATTTATCAAAATTTGAAAAAGGAAAATATTAACTTTATTTATTGTAATTTTATAAATCACAAAATTTCATGGTAAAATTATGTTCATTTGGAGACTGTTGTATCTATAAAGCAGTTTTCAAATTTACACTGTATAGGTATACTCTGCATTGAACAATGTATGGAAAGTTTCTGGGAAAAAATGTTTCCTTTATTTTTATTATTTATAATATAATTTAAATCATCAGTGCCAGTGTACTATGTGCATAGAACTATGTATAAAACCTATAAAAAATATTAACTTTATTTTAAATTTCAACATTTCAGGTTACTCAGTTTTATTTTGAGCTCTTTGCTTTAAAAATAGAAATGTATTGCATTTCTCTTTTTATATATTTTTCAGATATGGTGATACTACCTTTTCTCTAACATTAGACTAGGTTTTCTACGAAAAACAAGTTTTATCAAACACGCATGATACAGAATCTTGTATCACCACACTGTGGTGATACAACATTGGCAGTAAAGTGCACGTGTACGTTCTCATTGTGACCTCATTAGGAAGAATGTAGAACAAATGTCATAACATAGTTCAGTGGTTTTCTGTGGTAAAATGTAATTTTTTCACATTAATTATTGTTATTTTTATTATTTTAAATAAACTAATTGGAAATGTTAGATAAAAATATTATATACACAGTGTGTAGGTACAACCCTCAGTATCAGGTCTCGTCCTTTTTTCGTAGCTGTATCACTACTCGTCGCGCTTTCATATATTACATTACCATAATTAAAACTGCATGATTTCCTTCACAATTATATTTAAAATCTTGTTTTATTTTGGTATCACTGCCTTGTACAAATATAACTAAATACAATTTTTGTTTAAAAAAATATAACGCAATCATATTTCAGATATAGATATTGCCTATGGTAATATTTACGCCAAATTTTATTCAAAATTGTTATTATTATTACACGTACCCGGTATTATTATTTTTTCCATTTCAGAAATACATGTTATTTAAAAGAATAATTGATTTGAAGTCCCTTTTTACAATAAGTGAATGACCAAAAATGTTAAAATCAATCTAACACCACTATGTGATATTTTAAACGTTCTAGTACTTGTTAAATTGATCATATTTATAAATTTATAATTTTTGTTTAAATAAATTAGACCGCAATCATATTTCAGATATAGATATTGTCTACGGTAATATTTATGAAAATTTTTATTATTATTACATGTATTATTTTTTTCATTTTAGAAATACATGTAAATTAAAAAAAGTAATTTATTTGAAGTCCCAGTTTACAGAAAGCCAATGACCAAAAATGTTAAAAATCAATCTAACACCACTATGTGATATTTTAAATGTTCTGGTCCCTTTAAATTGATCATATTTGACTTGCAGACATAAATTTAAAATGTTGTAATTTTCTTTAACTTAAATTGAGCAAGTTAAGAGTTTACCTAAGTGATTAGAGATTTGAAGTACCCTCTTATAATACATACAATTTATTTTGATTTTTTTCCTACATAGTTATATTTCATACTAAAACTTTCTTCAGCTAAAATATTTTTTCTTTACATTGAAATATTTCATACTAAATACTGTCTTGCTGCAAATGTATTTTTTAAAACAAGAGAACCTATGATTGTATGTCTCACCTATAAAAGGAACTGTATCCACATTAATGACAACATTGTAGTGGAATTGAGCAGGGTTTCATAAACCTAGGACCAATCAAGATTTAACGTCATTTTCCAGTACATTTTACAAAATCTATGACTTTTCAAGGCAAAAATTGAATTTCATGAAATTTTTAAGAAAAAAGTCAATGTCCATGACTTTTCAAGTTCTGTATGAAATCTATCCAGTGGAGTAATGGACTTTTTTTTTTTTTTTTTTTTTTTTGCCCCAGTCAAGATTCATTCACTTATATCGATGTGGTTAATTGACGGTTCGCGGACCATGCCCACAATGTTCCAACAAAAGCATGGAATGCTTGAATTACACACAAAAAGAATGAAAACTCGGCCTGAATTGTGCCATTTAATGACGTCACTGATACTAGTACGTCATTAGTTGCTGTGACGATGCTATTGTACCGTGATGGCGGCGTTTGTCAGAACATTGTGGGTATGGACGGCGATACGTCAATTCAGGGATGGTGGAGGAAACCAGAGTGCCTGGAGAAAAACACTAACCTTAAGCAAGCTGATTAACAAGTGAACTGACCTTTCTCAAACTAGGATATGTCCATAGTGGGACTCCGACAGCATGAGGACTGAAAGGTCTCTCAACTTTCAGAAAAGTACAATACAGTTAAACCTGTCTATGAAGCCAACCAAAGGGAACCAGTAAAAATTGTCTTTATGGGCAGGTGGCCTTTATATACAGGTTCAAATAATATGAATAAAGAACAATTGGAAACAATTCTACTGGCCTTATTAAGCAGGTGGCCCTTATATAGAGATGGCCTTTAAGTCAGATTGGACTGTACTACATTTTCATTTTTTTTTAAAAAGTTTTCAATATTGATTATTATATCTGACTTGGAGACACTGAGACAGAAACACGGCAACCAAGACCCATTTGTTCAACTCTTAACTTAACCAAATGGTTATAGTGAAAATTCAAAATGTCATTAAAATGAAATGCATATGATATAATAACACGGTTATGATTTTATCTGCTTCTATTTAAAAAAAAAGAACAAAAAAAAAAAAAAAAATGTGTGTGCGTTATCGTTTAAACAGAAATTTAAAAAAAAATATAACCTTCTACCCAAAATACAAATTTTTCACTACTCAAGTGAGTGGTTAGGTTAATGGAGCCATCAACAATAGGGTCAAGATAGTTTGTCAACAAAATTGAAATATTTATCATACTGAAGACTATTGAGATGCACAAAAGTTTAAATATTTCTGATAAGATTCTGTCATACAGTACAGACCTGTCAAAAATTTAACATAGAGCTAATGAAAAGTAGTCAAGCTGGGATGTAAAGCTAAAGGCCAAGATAAGGATAGCTATTGGCCGAAAGGTGGTCGAGAAATAGATAGCAGCTGTTGAAATACAGCTAACTTAGGGGCCAAGATGATTGTTGATTCAGCACTAATCAGTTAGCTACGTGTTAAACTTTAGACAGGTCTGTACTGTATTTTAAATGATTGTTTATATAGATAGGTATCTATGATAGCACCTGCTGATAGCTGATATATAGCTAACTTAGGGTAAATGATTTTTGTCCATTAGACATTAATCTGTTAGCTACCGTGTTAAACTTTAGACAGGTCTGTACTGTATTTCAAATTTCAAATGACTGAACTTCAGTAGGTACCATGAATTTATGATATTTATTTAGAAACAGTCAAAATCAATCATATTTTGAATCTTTGATTGTTATACTGTAAAATACTTACAAGGTTAGTATTAGTTTACTTAAGTGAAATTAAATTCAGATTTGAAATATGTTGAGAACTATAATTTTTTTTTCAGGGACATTTTAAATTTTCATACCATATCAAATAACGTACAAGTATTGTAAATAAAATTTCTCAAAAACATTTCATCTATAAATCTAACTACTGTGTAGCAACATGGTTTAGAATTCACTTCTGTATGTCTGCAGTATCCCAAATGGATAACCCTCTATATAAAGCTCACCTGTCTATTAAGTTCATTTTTTAATCCCCTGGGTGATTTTTATACACAGGTTAAACTGAGTATTAATAAAACGATAATAAAAATAAGTATAAGTATATAATTTTCAAACTTTTTTCAAATGATTTTTGCATTATTATTCTTTTCATATTTTTTTGTTACTCTGAATGATTATTTCTTACCAGTATGATATTGAACCAACCCCCCTCCCCCATTTCTTCATCAAACAATCTTAGCATTGTTATTTTTTTTTTTTTTTATTATGAACGATTATTTCTTGACAGTATATTGAACCCCCCCCCCCTACAAATCAAGCAAATATAGATCAATACCTAAATCCTACACAGCTTAACGTCACTCTAGTGGGATCAGTTTAATCACTATCCATGCTGAGATTGGCAAATACATTTAGATATATATCAAAAGGATAAAATAAAATATGGAAACAAAACACACATAAATTACAGTCAAACCTTTCTTGCACCCCAGATAGAAAAATCCATAAAAAGAGAGGTGCAAGATATCTCCATCTTGTACCCCCCCTGTGCAAGATAGCCTACACGCCGTTTTTCCCGCAAACTTTTATCAACAAAATTAGAGGTGTATCGAAAGTTGAAATTGATTTTAAATTGAATAATTGTACTTTCTGGTACAAGAAATAGAATCATTCACTACTTGTAGTGCCAGATAAGGAAATCTCAACCCTCGTTCTAATATATTTGGTCCAGAACTTGGCAAGCCTCGTTCTGGACCAAATATATTAGAACTCGGGTTGAGATTTCCCTATCTGGCACCACAAGTTGTGATAGATTCTTTTAGACTATAACGGCATCCTAAAGGAACTAGTGAAAGTGGTCATTATTGGCAGATGACTTTTAACTTAATTAATTTAATTATCACTAAATATTAGCTTTAATCATCTGACTTGTAGTAGAATCCCATGCCAGTAAGGTTCTGCTATCAATGTCATGATGCTTACAACTTAGTTCCAAGTTTTGTAAAATAGTGTGTCATAGTTTTGAAAAGTACTTCGAACAAAAAGTGTCAAAAATGGATGAATAGAAGGACAGACAGAAGGTTGAATTTAATATCTTTCTCTTTCTTCATAAGGCATCGATAACTTTGGTAATTCCCAGGTGATTTAGTGGAAGAATCCCGATTTCAATTTGTTTCAGTTTACATTTTAAATTAACCAAGCATATATTTTTGTATATTTTCAGATGTATGTAACTGAAGGAAATGGACTGTACATAAATTTTCTTGATACTGGCGGACAATTGTAAAACAACATAAATGCCGGGGTCATCTCAAAATATCCCCATGGAAACGGACATTATCAAACTACCGAACGTTATGTTTCCCATGCCAACATCTCAGCATTGGTCCGGCCTCCGGACAGATGATGATATTCAAGCTGCTGTTAAACACTTCTTACAGGAAGAGTCCCATAAACTACATGGGAAAAATTTACATGAGAGTATTGTGGAAGTCGCAAGATGGCTGGGTTCGCAGATTCAAACTGAACGCGAAGGCTGGGCATATAAAATAAAAATGGCTATGCAGGAAATAGAAAACCACCGGCGTGAGTCGTTAAAAATCCAGAGTGTGATTCAGGAAAGCACAGAGCAGTTACGTACAATCGCTGAATGTTGTCATGTTGATGAAGACACAAAATCAGAAATACTTCAAGCAGAACCTAAAAAGGCCTTACCAATGTATATAAAATGTTTAGCGGAGTTAATAAATTCTCTTGTGGCGGACCGATTGAAATGTCTCAATCTGTTGGACAAGAATGACAGTGACGGGCAACCCATTTCTGATGCGTTAAAAAATTACATGCAAAAATATCGCTATGACGCACAAAGTGATAAACAAGAAATGATGGAGAAGATTATGCTTATTGAAAAGAATAACATTAAGCTAACGACCGAAGTTTATAAATTAAAGAAAATGGTCATGAGAAAACAAGAAGACATAGAAAAATTGCGGATTGTTTTAGAAGTCGCCGCCAGCAAAAAAGACGAAAATGGAAACAACAAAGGATACAGAAGCGGACGAGATGAACTTGAAGAACTTTTTCCTTCTCTGTATGAAAGATCTTCTCCGCGGTCAAGTCCGACAAGTTTTAAGGAGGAGTCAAGTGTTATCAAAATATCGGAGGATAAACTGAACAAATTAAGAAACAGTGCAAAAAAACTAGAGACATCGCTCCAAGACGCCCTTCATCAAATGGATAGTTTTCGTAAAAATTCCAAAGCGAGGATGAAGTACAGTCACGCTTCAATGATTTCGAGTAATTTCAAATTGAAGCCACTACTCGGGACGAATGAAGGGAAAGGGGAAACTGGGAAAGCAAATGGTGAAGAATATCTGAAACCAGAGAATAAATTAGAAATCAACGGACATGGAGAATCTCCAAGGGTGGAGTCCTCAAACGTCAAAGCAGAAGACAGCAGCAGTTCGAGACGATCCAAGCATAGGCAAGAATCCACCTCAAAAAGTCGAGATGACAAATCAGTCCGGACACAGAGAATATACACAGGTCCTGTTCCCCCATCAGGAACAACTTTTCGGAATTTAGTGAAATCGCTCGATGACATACGTGAACGCAAAGGTCAGAAACTGAAAAACGGACAAGTGTCAAAATGTCTCCGATGTCAAAAACTTTTCACGTCAAATGACAATCATAAAAAGTCTTGCTGTTTTCATCCCCGGAGTAAGGAACGAGTGGAGGAGTACAATTCCAAAGGTCGGCTTAGCCGGGTTACGTATCTATGGCAATGTTGTCAACAAGGAATTGATACACAAGGATGTTGTTATGGTCCACATATTTAAAATATGACGCGTGTGACAAAAAAGTTTTTGTAAATATTTTTCGAATAATCCCAATTGTTTTTATGAATTTCGCATAACTACCGTATACTGTGACAGCTTTATTATTGTAAATTAACTCAACAAATTTTGAATATATTTAAAGAAAGATTTGTACATCTTGGATTCACGTTTGTTAGAAGCTTGGGTAATGTGAAATTGGTTGGACTAAAACATTATGTTTCCTAGGTACTTGTACAGGAAATATCCCTGCAGGCAGGCCTGTCAAGGAGTGGGCATACTTCGGATTATATTTATTTTTTTCGTATTGGTTGACATACATTATTGTGATAAAATTTTTAATTATTATTGATTTTTTAATAAAATAAGTGACAATTTTAAGTTTTCAAGGTGGTGATAATGACCAGCCCTTTTAAGATCTCTATAAAACTACTGCCAATGACAGGTTCAATTTCTTCTACTAAATATTAGAACTTTTTTCTTGAGTTTACCCTGCAGATCACAGTGAATTCTACCCCAAGGAGCTAGGTTAAAATCCTACTTAGGGCAGACCCTCATGTAAAAAAGTTTATCAGTTCACTAGCCGAAGGTCAGCAGTTTTCTCTGTACACTCTGGTTTTCTCCACCAACCAAACACTAACCGCCTCAATATAAGTGAAGGAATCATGACTGTGGCTCAAAACACCACTCCCATGAACCAGACAAGAAGATTCATGTGAAATTTGCTCAAGAAATACACCACACATTTTACCCAGGCTTTGAACCCATTACCCTAAAATCATGAGCTCTTTAACCACTTAGCAATTAATATATACAGTTATAACTGTCTATAAATACAGCATAAGAGAACCAGTAAAAGTGGCTTTTATGGGCAGGTGACCCTTATATACAGGCTTCAAATAAAATGAATAAAAAGCAATTGGGATAAAATTTTACTGGCCTTTATAAACAGGTGGTCCTTATACAGAGGTGACCTTTATGGCAGGTTAAACTGTAGATATACATGTACATGTCTTAATTGAAATCACCTTCTCAATTAATTCTTTATAACCGATTACAAAACATCAGAGGCAATAAAACACCTTTTTCAAATATTGACTTAAACATACATGAAATGATTGAAGAGCTAATTATACTCCGTGTCTTTAGGACCTTTACAACATTCTGACAATGAGAAAAAAAGTGATTTTCTTTCCCCATTACTTTTAATTAAACATACAGCTCAGTATATACATTATTATATTTTTATTTCTATAGGCCATGCCAAATTAATTTGTAGTTTGTCACATTTTTTTTAATTGAAAAATAGAATTTTTTTTCAAATTTGAAAAAAATTGAAGGCAAGTGAGCGATTAAAAATATTTTTTCTTCTTTTCTGAAAAACATTTTTCTTCAGGTGATCATTTATCAAAAAAAGTTTTTTATATTTTTTTTCAAAACTAAAAAATTGAAGGCAAGTGAGCGATAAAAAATATTTTTTCTTCTTTTCTGAAAAATTTTTTTCTTCAGGTGACAAGTTATCAAAACCATATTTCAATTATTTATCACAAAAATTGGTCTTTTTCATTACCTGCATACACTTTTAGAACAAACTGATCAATGACCAATTTCTAAATGTCTGAGCCTATGGGTCCTAATATCATCATTCTGATGGTGCTCTTTGTTGAAATCATAACTGGCAAGGTTAACTTTCATTGTATTTTGACAAACATGACAATTTTGAAAAATTGTATTTCACAGAAAAATACCATTGAAAAATTTAATATCCCCCCCCCCCCCCTTAATTCTAAATTCTAAATTTTTTTCGGTCAAACAAACTATCAAATAATTTAGAATTAACCATTTTTTTCCCGTAAATTCTATATTTTAGGGGAGGTTGGGCCAACAAACTATCAATTAATTTGGAATGGCCTTAAAAATTATTTATTTTTCTAAATGATATAGATATGAAAATTAAAATTGGCTTCTCAAGGTATTTAAATTCAAATCAATAACAGAAATGTGTGACTATGTCCCTATATACCCTACTTAAATATGTGTATTTACTTAACCAAGATTTTTTAAAACTTTTGTCCTGTTAGGTACTTTTAATTAATTTTAGTACATTTTTGTAAGTAAGTATATTGTTATTAGAGATAAAATATGGTATAGTACTGTCGAAAGTTTAACACTGAGCTAACGGAAAAGTGTCAAAGCTTGGTTGTTGAATGACTGATATGGTTAATTAGTGGATGAAATGAACAAATTCTATTTCTAACCAGAAACAGATACAGCAATTGCAACCTTTGATGGTCTATTTCAGTATTTGAGAAAGTGACATCTACAGTACGGATACAATGTATGTTGAAAGTTAAACACTGAGCTAGCGAAAAAGTAGTCAAAGCATGGTTATAGAGTGGCCAAAAAGCTGCTGAAATAGACAGCACCTGCTTAAAAACTGTCGAGATATAGGTAACACGGAGATGAGATGATTTGGCTCTTATTTATTAACTTGATGTTAAACTTTGAACAAGTCTGTACTGTAGATATTTTTTACCTTACTTATAAATAAATTTCTAAATTAATTTTTACCTGCATTTGTAAAATGGGGCAAAGTAAGGTGTAATGATAAATATGAGGTTTTGGGCATTTGATTTATATCAAGATGCTACCAGTTAAAGCATGCTATCCATTTCGTAATGTTTGCAATTTTTGAAGAAAGTGGTCAATTAACAATATAAATTTCTAGAGAAAAATTAATGCAGGAAAATATATTCACTAAATATGAAAGCTTGTCAAAATTACCTTTATTATGTAATTATAAATTCTAATCCTAGTGGAATAATGAAGTTTTTACGTGCCAGTCAGGATTCTTTCACTTACCTTGAGGAGGTCAGATCAAGGGATTGTGAAGGAAACTAAACTACCCAGAGAAATTGCAAAACCTTCAAGTCTAAATTGGACACACCAAATTTCTACTAACAGAGGCTACACTCTTTTCACATGAATTGGAGTAATGGAGCTTTATGCCCTAGTCTAGAGTCTCACTTATATTGAGGTGGTCAGATAAGGAATGGTGGAGGAAACTGGAGCACCCAGAGAATACCAATTTTAGAAACAATGTACAAATTTTAATTTCTATAAACTTTATAGCATTTAATATGAACCACATATATCTATTTAATATAACACAACATATGACTTATTTTAAAACCCAAACACGACAAAAAAAAAAACACAGCACATCCAGTAAAATATGCAAATCATTCCTGAGAATATTTCAGATATGCTGTACGTGCCAATTTTCAAAGACATGGCTAAAATCCCATCAAGATTTTTCAAAAAAGCTGACTTGAAACTGTCATCACCTATACGAAATATATGATAAACAGATAACAATAAGGTATAATATATGATCCTAGATACGATATATAACAATAAAAATATATAATATATAATACACGATCACTGATATAACAGATAAGATTATAGTTAGGTATGAATTGATTAAAAATTTTAAAATGGCACAGTGCCATATACCAATATATAAAGTTTTATAAACAGGTCAAATATAGCAATTTTACAAAAGAATATAAGATTTTTTAATTTTTTTTTAAAAAATTATGACAGTCATGTAGGATTTTTGTTACCAATTTTGCACCCAGAGCACTAGTAATTTGGATTTTCAGTGTTGCTCTTCATTAACAAAAATAATATATAGAAGAAAATGATATTTTTTCATTATGAGAATGTTATGGTAAATTTTGGTTACCAATTTTTAGGACTGCACAAAGAGCACTAATAATGTAGACTTTCTGTGATGCTCTTAAGACAGACACACTTAAGTTTAAGTTTTCCAAGCTTTTTTTCAGAATTGGCCTTAAATTTGCATGAAGATGACAAAGCTATAATATAAATAAAATTAGTAAAAGAACAACATGTACTGAGTACTAGTAGTAGCAAGACCAAACCCAACCAACCATCCATAAACCAACAAACCACTCACCCATCCCACCCAACTACAAACCTATTCCACAAACCAATAATCCAATGAACCACCCATCCCTCCAATTGAACAACATACAACAAATAAATAAATAAATACATTGTAAATAAATAAATACATTATAAATAAATAAATAAATAAATAAATAAATAAATAAATAAATAATAAATAATTTTAAAAAGATAAAATATAAACTTTATACTAAGATCACTGATTACAAACCTCCAGATTTCAGAATTGATACTGAATATGAAGACATAATGGTATCCAGTGGTGTGGTTAAAGTATTTTTGTAAATGACAAATGCTAATTATTTGATTATTTGGTATGCTTGTCTGTGGCATACTGTTTCTGTGAGCTAACACCTTAAAGCGGCACTGAGTGTGCACAAGTTTAAGCTAAAGCAAAAGAAACCTTCTCACATCTTTAGGGAATAATAAACTAGCTCTTGTCACCAATAGCTGAAAAATTACTGATGCGACATTGAACAACAATAAAACAACAACCATTTCAAGTGGGAGGGGAGTAATGGTGTTGTATATCTCTTAATATACTCATGCATTTATAGCTTTCATATAAAATTGTCGGCTTTATAATATTATTTCAAATAGTCACAACCTTTCAACTTTATTCAAGTCATACTTGGTACCAGATAGGGTTCACAACACCAACAATCCAATAACAAAACCGACACTCTTGTCACTTAATTCATGCTTGCACCTGAATTTTCACAGTGTGTGCACTTTAAATGTCACCTATGCGAAGTGGAGTGGAGTGGTGTAATGAAGTTTTACACCTTAGTGAAAATTCTTTCACGTCTAGTCTGTCTGTTCATCAATAGTGACTGGGGAAAACCACCAACCTTCAAACTGACAAACTTTTTCATACTAGGATCTGTCCCAAGTGGCATTCAAATTTAGACAAAAATGTGAAAATAAGTAAAAATTTCCCAATTTACTATACTGGTTTTGGAGGATATATAGCAAGGCTGAAAAATGACATGTGCACACATTGTTCCATAATTTTTAAAATAGATCAAAATATTAAATAAAGCTTGCAATACAAAATGCCACCTATAGAAGGAATAAATTACAGTAATCTTGTGTTCCAATATCAAGCTTTAAAAATCAGGTAAATGTTCAAAGGGAGATAAATCAAATTACAACATGTAACTTTTTTATTTCTTCCTGAAGAAATTCTATTGCATTATCACATTTGTATCTGCATGCATTGATTTTTTCAATTGGGTTTTACATCCCAGTCAAGAATATTTCACTTATATAGAGATATCATTAGCTACAGGTGAAGTGGCAGGAATTTTTACCTTTGCAGTGACTTTATGATTTCTTATTTTCATTTTGGGGCCAATGGCACAAGGGCTCCTTCTAGATTGATATTGAAAAGATCGACCATAGTTGACCCACTGGTAGTAATTTTGAAGCCTTTATTTCATTTTGGGGAATTGACACAAGGACCCCCTTCTAAAATAATGTTGAAAAGATGGACTAAAGTTGGATCACTGGTAGTACTGTTTTAGGATTTTAATTACATTTTTGGGCAATGGCACAAGGACCCCTTCCAAAGATGAACCAAAGTTGACCCACTGGTAGTTATTGTAAAGATGGACCAAAGTTGGCCTAATGGTAGTATTTTTGAGGTCTTCGTTTCATTTTCTGAGGCTTTCATTTTTGGGGCAATGGCACAAGAACTCCTTGTAGATTGATAATAAAAAGATGGACCAAAGTCGGCTCCCTGGTAGTATTTTTGGGCCTTTATTTTCATTTTAAGACCAACAACACAAAGAAACCCTTCCACATTGATATTGAAAAGATGAACCAAAGTTGGCCTACTTGCAGTATTTTAGGCCTTTATTTTCATTACAGGAGCAATGGCACATGGACCGCTTTTAGATGGCAATGTTTGAGGCAGTTATTTTCATGACAAAGCCTTAAACGTTTGATGAAATTCATGTAGCAACGAGATATGTTAAAGGCACAGTTTTGAAACATACACCATGTGACCTTCAACTTGGTTTAAGGTCATGACACATCCTTGAACCAAACATGAAGATCATATATGTGGAGTTTCATTAAAACCTTCCAAAGCAGCGATAATTCTTGGCCCAAAAATAAATATGAAATATAAACCATCTGTGACCTTGACCTATCAGATATGACCTTGGTTTATGTGTTTTTGAAAATGACACAGCCTTAGGACATGGAAATTATTCGTTTGAAGTTTCATAATCATCATGAAAATTGCTAAAATCAATACATAAACAATATTCTTAAATTGATTTCATAATTACCAATTAACAAAAATCAGACATAACAGAGACACATCTCAAATTGTACAAATAACAGCATGGTTGAACGATCTCAAAGACAATCAATGGTCCAATCTTTCAGGTTCACGGGTCTACGGCAGATCTTCAAACACATTTCAATCCCTGACCTTTAAGGTTCAGGGCTCTAGGGCAGATCTCTTAACACAATCTTATACCTGATCTTACAGGTTCAGGGGTCTGCAGCAGATTTTTAATCCCAATTTTTTACCCGATTCTTCAGGTCTACCTGAAATCTTTAAACACAATTTTATTTTAAACTGATCATTCAAGTTCAAGGCTCAAAGGCAGATCTTTAAACACAATCTCCTGCCTGATCTTTCAGGACAGAATTCCAAGCGGCATGTCATACTTTAAAGTTTCTGAAGACACATACAGGTAGAGGTGGGGCTATCGTGTGTTAATTATGGTAACAATGCTGTATAAGGTCTTATTAAGACACAATAGCTTGATGATTACCAATCTGATATTAAATATGAAAAAAACATTTTATAGGTACCGTATTAATCCTGATAGGTGTGTGTGTGTGTGTGTGTGTGTGTGAGAGAGAGAGAGAGAGATTTATATTGGGACCTTTTTAAAATTAGCTGAATGGTCTACCGAATGAACTTCCTTACAACCTATTAAGCCTTTCTGTTTTCCCCTGAATCAACTTCCTTTTGTGAGAAACCATTGATTTCACCCAAAAAACGGCATGTTGGTTTGCTACTTCCCAGGGTTGGACAGGAAAGGAAATATGCAGTGGCCAAACCAGAACTCCAACCTCAGGGACCTTTCCAATACTAGTGTGGTAGTCTATCAACTGAGTTTCCCAGCCACCTATCACCACCTGTCAACAAACATTTAATTGTGTTGATTTTTAAATGGTAGAGTAAAGCTGAATTCCTAAAGAAAACCATCAACATTCGGTAAGCAAACTGACAAACTATCTCACACTTGAGTCTCTTCTGAGTGGGATTCAAGCCTAGGGGGTGAGAGACACTGTGCAGACTTTAGACCACTTAGCTATCATTAGGGCACCCTGAAGTCAAATAATAATATACACAATGTCTAAAGGTGACTTTTCCCAGTAGAAATAATCAGGCTTGTATTCAGCAGTTTGGGAATGTAGAAAATTCCCTAATGGTTTATTAATGAGTTAAATACGGTACTTTGGTTAGCGGTAACAAAATCAATTTAAAACAAGATCACAATAGATAATGAAGACCCATAAATCACTTATTATTTACACCAGCAGAAATATCAATAAAAACTAAATATGATATGTTGAAATTTAATATACTAAAATAGTGAAACGACTTTGACCTGTCAGCTTGACCTTTAATTAAAATATTCATGAGGGACCAGTAAATTTACCTATATGGAAAACAGGTGTTTATTTCATCTGTACATAATTTGAAACATGTCTTTTATGTGTTAACTACGGATCCTAAAACTCCATTTGCACAGGGTTAACCATAGGTTGCTGTATATGAATATGCCTAATGAAAGCTACCAGAAGGTCAAGCAGACAGGTCAAAGTTGTTTGCCTAAACTAATATATTCTATATATCAGTAGAATGAAATAACTTAAAACAATATTCCATAACAATGGTCAACGTGCATTTAAATCTTTATCATCTCCCCTAACCACCCAAAATAAAAACAATGTATTATTATTATGAAATAATCACAGAACTGAAAAGAATTTTAATAACAAGAAAAAAAACTTGTAAGGAATTTTATTAATATTTCTCATATTTCTAAAGTTTATATTTTGTTTTGTTGTTTTAAACCTTGAAGAAAGACCTCATCATGACAGATAATTAAAATTGGTACAATGCATTGAGATAAGTATGTACCCCGGTACTTAGGATACTTTTGAGTGTTGGAAATAACAGCCAGTCACTTAGTCCATGACTAGTAACTTTTGGAAAGGATACTTGCTGTGTTCGGGAAAAGACCTTTCACTTAAAAGCACAGAGCTTTTGTTATTGTGACTCTGTGACTGGTAACTTCATTAATTTATGTACCGCTACAAAATATGTTGCAGTTATCAAGACAAAGACAGGTTAAATTTTTTGACTTATTCTGAATATTTTGAGGATAGTAGTGTTTGAAACAACTGTCAATTTCACTGTGAGTGGTAATTTTTCGAAAAAGAGTGGTGAATTTTTCAAATAGATTCCTATATACCATGGTAGAAAATTATCAAGAAAAGGATTCCTTGAAAAATGTTGGCTTATTTTGAACATTTAGGATAGTATACTCAGAGGATAGCAGTGTTCAAAACAAGATCCAGTCCCATTATAAGTGTGAATGTTAATATTTCTTCAATAGTGTCTCGTAAGCCACAATAGAAAATGCTGAAATTATCAAGAAAGAGACAGGTGGAAAATTCTGACTTTATTCTAACACCAAAGATTATATATGCTGAGACAGAGATATAGTAAAAGAAGATTTGCTGCATCCCCATTTGATCCTCAAGATGAAGAAATAAATAAACAGGGATGACCGAACTACACATCACTATCACATGCATATATGTTGTCAGGTAAGCCTATAAAAAAATCCAGAAGGACTGTCAGAAGGTCTGCAAATACCAGTATTTATCTACAATTAGGCAATTTAAAACGTTTTCAAAACAAGTGAACAATAAGAAATCGCTATGATTTGTTCTGTCTCCTGATATATGTAGTATATAGAAGAAATACCCTGTTGTACATCCCCTATAATATTTACAATTGAAACTTGATTACTCAATAGACACACCCCACCCCCCTTATTTCTGCAATTTCCCACAGCCCCAAGTTCAACACTAATGAAAGAGCAGAGAACAGAATCCAAATCTTCACAATTTAAAGTGCTCTGATTAAGAATCTAACCCAGGTTTTTGTTTGAATAGGGTTTTACGTCTCAGTTGAAAATGTTTTACTTATATCAAAATGTCACCAACTATAGGTAAAGTGGCAGAAATTTTTTTCTTCCATCTTCCTATGTTTGAGATAGAGATTTCCGCTTGAAGAAACGATGGAAGAAATTTCTATCTTCACCTCCATGTGCTTATCTTAACCTCCTCGTACAGCTTTCAGTGACGTCACAATCAAAGGACAATTGAATGACGTCATATCGTGGAGAGATGACGTCGTCTCGCGGGAAAATGACACCCCAAGTCTCCAAAATTTAGATATTTTCACTGAGTTTCAAATGTTTATTTTGGGAGATTAGAATAAATGGCTTTGTTTTCTAGTTTATACATTTTGTATAAACCAAAATCAGGTACATTCTGTCCG
The DNA here is from genome assembly GCA_021292105.1 of Anadara kagoshimensis. Classification (NCBI taxonomy): domain Eukaryota; kingdom Metazoa; phylum Mollusca; class Bivalvia; order Arcoida; family Arcidae; genus Anadara; species Anadara kagoshimensis. The sequence goes on along the minus strand of CM037863.1, from coordinate 35,475,903 downwards.
ATGGTCATATTTATTTTTATGTAAAACGTTAAATAACAAAGTTAGATTTACAAAGATGGCATCGATGTCGATGTAACTGATACTTCAAGCAAAAAACTGTCATCAAAATGGAAGAAAAAGAATCAATCATGAGTTTATCCATGTAGGATAGGGAAATCTCACCCTCGAGGTTGAATATTTCTGTCAGAGACTCGGCAAGCCTCGCCTTCGACTGAAATATTCAACCCCTCGGGTGAGATTTCCCTATCCTACATGGATACTTATGATAGATTCTATTAACCTTTCTAGGGTTCTTCAGTGTGCATCAGTTTTTAAGATTCTTCATAGGTACAAGTTTTTTTGTGGTAAAAAACAAGATTGTTATGGGGCTTAAAAGCTCAGACTGCTAGCGTGCAGTTTCTGGTCACCACTTAAATTTCAATTTTTTTTTTACACGTAACTGACCATGGCCTGGTTAAATGTACATGTATATCATTTTGTGTTAGAATCATTATTTTTCATTGGAAAGCATGCATGACTTACCTCCCTTTAAACAATTACAAATATTAATTTATTGGCTGAAAATGAACATAATTCAGAATTCAAGGAAGCCTACAATCTCCAGTTTAAGTGGAGATGTTCATTTAATCTGACATACCCTGTATATAATTAGATACCTAAAAAACACCATAATGTAATAGGAGCAAATGCAAAGGCCAAACTGGAATGGAGTTTAATGCCCCAGCCAGTCAAGATTCTTTGACTTATATCAAGGGGATCATGGAGGTGGAGGAACCCAGAGTGCCCAGAGTAAACTACTAGTCTTTGGCAAAGCAGTTAAACAAACTTTCTCACACTAGGATCTGCCCCAAGTGGGATGAGGAACCATATTCCAAAACGCCAAAACGGCCGTCTAAAAACTGGTATAATATGCACTGATTTTGTCTCATTTAAAAAAAAACTACTACCTTCTGCCTTTTAAATTAGGGAAAATTGAAATTTTGAAATACAGCAAACTGCATAATGACATGCTTGCAATAGCTTAGGATCCTCATTCCAAAGATGGTATATTTTCACGGTATAATTTGTTGGTATATCACTGTTGTTTTGGGTATTTTAATGATCAAATTGGGAAATTTCAGTCATTTTTCCTAAGGGAAACTACCTTTATTCGGTAGTAATTTTAGGCAAACATAATCACTGATATATAGTTGAGCTGAAGTCTTCATCCCTACAACTTGCACTGGAAGGTTGAACTTTTGAAATATTGAGACTTGTCTATTGAAAATTGTATGAAATAAAATCTATGTAAAACTGTAACTTGTAGGATGTGACATAAAATATGAACAAAAAACTTAAATGGTAGAGTAAAAACTTAAGAATCTGTTAATTGTATTTGGAAAATTAAAACTTGAACTTGTTAAAGTGGGGTGGGGGATGACAGCATATGAACAAAAAAAAAACTAAAATGGCAAAGTAAAACTTTTGACTATTGGAACATGTGTACTGGAGTATAAAAGCTTAAACTTATAAGGTTACATGTAACAGAAAATGAACAAAAATTCCAATTTATACATGTTGTATCCTAAATAATAAGACTTAAAAGGAATTAAAGACTCAAATCTGAATTAATCCCGGCAGAACAAAAGATTTTCTTTAAAGGTTTTTATTCGGTTTAAGTGCTTCTACAAATAGAAACAAAAAGTGATTTTATCCATACAGTACTTATGTGGAAAGGCTAGGCAGATTTAATTAAAAAATGTTAAAAATAAAATTTTTGTTTGTCATTTTACACTCGTAAGGGTAGTGACATGGAGAATATACAGTAACGAAAATATCCAAGATAGCAAATTAACAACCAGAAAAATTGGGAAAACTGGTAAGATATGGGGTTGTTTTTTTGTTTTTTTTTCTTCTAGAGAGATTTTTAAAGTGATAAACCTATTTTAAAACAATTTTGTTTCGATTGAGAATGATTTTGTCAAATGTTCTGGGTGAGGACATGCTTTTTGATTCTTCTGAAAGTTTTTATGACAGTTTACCTATTTTTTTATAATTATTTTGTTTCGATAATTTTTATCTCTAGTAATATTTCACATACCTGATTGTAAAAAATACTGATTTTACTACTTTATAAACTTCATACTTATAATAGATATGATTTGTTTTTTTTATTACTAGATATCATGATGCTCTGAAATTGGTAACTCAATGTGAGGATTTAGACTCTCCAAACGCAGGCAAATGAAAAATTAGTGGATCAAATTTGAAATATCACAGTCAGAAATAATGGCACTTGTGACTGGTTTATCTCCCATTTCTTCTCCAACAGACATGCTACGAGAGTATGAAATTACATCAGTTGATGATGACATCATTGAAACTATTAATAAATTATTTACATTCGGACAAACTGGTGTTATGTCCCAGGAGGCTATGGAAGAGACCATTGGAAAAGCCGTTCAAGCGGAACGTAATCACTGGAAAGCCATTTTAAAATCATCGGAAATGGAAAAAGATAGCTTCCACAAGATTATAAGGAAAAATCAAGATTCACTGCAAAGATTAATGAATAGTTTGAAATTTTCTTGGCGGGCCCCTAAGAAAGAATCCACACAACTTCCGGAAACAATTCAAGAAGACCAACCTTTGGAAACAGATATTGTTACGGAAAATCTGGCTACTGACAATATCCTTATAAGCTTGAAATTCCGAGTTGATCAACTCAAACTTCTCGCTGGTATAGATGAGGAAAAAATGAAGAAAAGGTCTATTGACACTAAACCCAAATATTCTGAGGCCGACATAGAATATTTGAAAAATGCACTTGCTAAATTCCATTTTGAAAAAGAGGCTTTGAAAAACCAACTTTCCGATAAGGATAAAGAGATTCAGTGGCTTCAGAAAGAAGTTAGTTCTGCAAAAAATCACGCTGCCAAATTAGATAAAATCATTAATAACTACAATGAAAATCACACCGGAGCAAACTTTCATCTCGATGATGTTGAAATAGATACTGAGCGAAATTCATCAAGAAAAGAAAAGCATATTACCGCGAGGAAAGAGCGAACATACATAGAGGGAGACCAGTTACAAGCTTACCCTCTACCTAAAGAGGAAGTGGCAATGTGGAAAGTCCGTCTTCAACAAAACGTACATTCCAACAGACGTGGTGATGCGGTAACAGGCATCACAAAATGTTTCCGATGTCAAAAGCTTTTCAAACCTGGAGAGAATAATAACAAGGCATGTCGATTTCATCAAAAAGGGCGTGAAATTAAGGAACATTATGATGACAATGGTAAACTTACCAATGTGGATTATAAATGGGCATGTTGTAAAAATGGACTGGAGTCCAGAGGTTGTGCTTATGGTTTCCATGTATAACAGTTATACAAAATGTTATTTATTTAAATATACCAAATCAGTATTACAGTGTTGCGGATAGCTGGGCATGTTGTTAAACTGGACATGAGTTCAGAGGTTGGGCTTACAGTTTCCAAGTTTAACATTTTAACCAAAATGTTATCTATTTCAATATACCATAATATACCATACCATTATTATTTTTCAAAGTTGGACATATTGTAAAATGTTAAATGGTTGTGCTTAGTTTGAATGTTAACCAAACTTTCAATATACTGTACCTACCTGGGCATGTACTAAAAATGGACTGGAATCTAGAAGTTGTGCTAATGGATTCCATGTATAACAATCAAACAAAATGTTATTAATTTCAATATAAAATGTCAGTATTATTGTCAAAAGGCTAGGCATGTTGTAAAAATGGACTAGAATTCAGAAGTTGGGCTTACAGTTTCCATGTATAACACTTATTTCAATATGCCAAATCAGTATTATTGTGCATAGCTTCAACTCTTGCATGAACCTGTGTATCAATTTACATAAAACACTTGTGGCTATAAATAAAACAGTATATAATAACAAACACACATCTTTCTCTCTTTCCGAGGTGGTTAAGTGGTCTAAAGCATGTGCTTAAAGATCATAATTACTCTCAAACCTAGGTTTTTATCCTGCTCAGAACAGATCCTAAATTGTGTAAGCTTGCCAGTTCTCTTGCCAAAGGTTTGGGGCTTTCTCCAGGCAATCCAATCTACTACAGAATTCCTGTGAGATCAGACTGCTGGATTTAATTGAAAAAAAAATTGACTGGGTCTTCTCTCTCTGGGTCTTAAAATCCCCCCTCCCCTCTCTCTCTCTCCACTGCAGTAGCTCAGTAAAGGAAAAGCAGAGTGCCAAGAGACATTACTGTCATAGTTACTATGTTTGTGACAGTCAATTATGCACAATTTTGGATAAGTTTAGAACTTTTTTATTACTTGGGCTTACATATAACTGAAAATACCAAAATAATTTCTCTGCAAAAAGCAAAACACTGGAGATTTTACATGTTAAACAAGAGACCCATGGGCCTTAACGCTCACCTGTGACCTTTGAAGCCATGAGCTTCATTCAAATATCAAAATGATAATTCGGCCAACATTCTAATATACATCCCTATACAAAAAGTTTATAGTTTTTGAGATAAATAATCATTTCAGTACTTGTTTGTATCTGTGATCTTGACATTTGAACCCATGCTCTCCATTCATAAATCAAAATGACCACTGTGCCAGTACCAACAATATTCTAATATACATGCCTATACAAAAAGTTAATAGTTTTCAAGATAATTACCCATTTAGGTATTCATTCGCATCTGTGACCTTGACCTTTGAACCCATGACCTTCATTCATATATCAAAATGATCATTAGGATAATACCTAAATATTCTAATATACATGCCTATACAAAAGGTTTATAGTTTTTGAGATAAATAATCATTTCAGACCTTGTTCACATCTGTGAACTTGACCTTTGAACCCATAACCTTCATTTATATATCAAAATGGTTGTTAGGCTAATACCTACAATATTCTAATATACATGCCTATACAAAAAGTTAATAGTTTTCAAGATAATTACCCATTTAGGTATTCATTCGCATCTGTGACCTTGACCTTTGAACCCATGGCCTTCATTCATATATCAAAATGATTATTAGGATAATACCTAAATATTCTAATATACATGCCTATACAAAAGGTTTATAGTTTTTGAGATAAATAATCATTTCAGACCTTGTTCATGTAGCCGGGTTAGGATTTTAGTTTTATTTAATTAGTTGTAATTAGTCTTATTATTAAGTACTAACCATAATTTATTAATTAACACTTAGTTAAGACATTAGTATAAGTTATTTATTTAATAATTAAGTCAATTTCTATAAGGGGTATACTATTTTCTAAGTTCTTTCGGGTTAATAATTATTTCCCTTTTAAACTGACTAGATGGGTTTTCATTGGTCAATGTTTTGGTGGGTAATTTGGGAAAGAAAACAAAGACACTGAACATGGCGGTGGCGTCATGAAATCTATGCATCTATATTTTAAGTTTAGGTAAGTTTACCCATTGCCCAGCCTTTCCAAATCCCTTTCTATTTATTGGTATTTATATATATTTATTGTACTTTTATATATGTAGTTAATAAAGCTCTTTTACACTATTCTTTGACTTTTTCACTAACACATCACCGTGAGCAAATGCGTGATTGTAAGAGGTCATCTATTTTTATAAATATCAACAACACCTGTTGTATACGGTAAATCATAACATATTTTAACAATCATACCTAGGTTATTTTGTATCGATGTATATATTTAAGAGCCGTTGTAAGGTTCATATGGGCTCTATAAATGATTGCATTTCATATTACTTTTACACGTGTACAACAATGTATTAAATGGCTATAATATAAGCACCATAGTAAACCTCATATATTGTTTTGTTTAGGTTACATGGTGAAATGGTTTAAGGAATGTACTGGTAATACATGAGTGTGTCTTCACGCAAAGTTACACTTTGGTATGTAATATATATATGTGTGTCATTGTCGTATATATTAAGCCATTAATCTTACCTGTGTTGTGTGTGTGTGTGTGTGTGTGTGTGTGTGTTACTTTATGTATCTGCGTTAATATAAAGTCATAAGTCATATATACATGGAAACTAGTATGTGTGTAATAATGGTTGTCATTGTTTGACGATATATGAAACTATTTATTTATTAGTCTGAACCAAAATATCATCAATATATATTTTGTTGTGTGTTATATACGGATGGATATAAATCCCATGTGTATGTAAATGTAATGTGTTTTAGTGTATTCTGATATATGTTTTGTTTTATGTTATAGGGTGTGGAAAAGAAAGAGAAATGTAAATACCCTAATAGATATTGCTGTAATAATAAACTTTGTATGTGTATGTCCGAGGTTTGCTTGTAATTTTCGAACCCTGTTACAATGGCGCCCACGTTGGTGTAAAGCGATCTATTAGGGTATAGGAACCAGTCATCTGTGGCAGAAAGTAGTGTCTTCCGGTTCAAAGGTAACTGACATATCACCAATTATTGACCTTTAGCTACACGTGGATTTGTGTATATAGAGAATCATCGTCTGTTATTATTATGGTTACATTGTCCTTCATGAATACATTAATATAGACTATGTTGAAAACTTTCTACATGTATATGAATTTCCAGAAGTTCGTGTGTGTATATCCCGTGAATTAGACTATTAAAGATAACAGCCAAACCATTTATAAACTGTTTGTGACTGTATATTTTGAGTTGGTGGATGGATCTACCTGTGACATTATTTATCGGTATTAGTCCATTGTTATTGTCTAGTATATACAGGTATTATATACTGAAGAACAGTAATGGTAATTAGGTCACGCACTGTACAGGTATACGGAAACTTTATAACACTTCCTATTACTGAGGTACTCAAAGGGTCTACAAATTGAATATCCTTGCATTTATATTTTCAGGTGCGACGTTTATTTATCAGGTTATTATCAACGTTTAATTGTGTATTTGTATTTTTGAATTTTGGTGCTTCTATTTTGTTTATTTTTCTATTTTATTTTGCTTATTTTGTGCTTTTGATTTTTTTATTGCATGTTTGTTTATATATCTATTTTTTTTAAAAACATTTTTTTGCTTATTATTTTGTGCTTTGGTTTTTTTTTGTGTGCTGAATTGCTGTTTGAAATATTATCTGTTTTGTTTGCTTTATGTGCTTTATATGTGGCATGTGTTTGCAAAGTTTGAATTTTTATGAACTTATAGCAATAGGTTAAGCATACACAGGTGATATATATATATATTTTTGTCTCTTCTTTTCAGTATTTTTGGTGAGTAAGGGTGTATGAAAAAATACTAAATATATCCACCACTGTAATTACACATATTATTTCTTTGCACTTTCTTTGCAATTTTCTATTTAATTAGCATAGCTTAAGTTTAGTTAACTTAGATTAAGTTTAGTTAGTTATTTAAGTATCCCATTCCATATATTACAAATTTGAACATATTAATGGGTTACAGGAATTTTCAGATAACAACTATGCAGGTAGGTTTTTAATTAAGTTTACTTAAGTTAATTAGTGCATGCTATAGGTAGTGTGTTGTTAAAAAAATAGTCCAAATAGTCTATTTAGTTAGTTCGCATCGCGTTATTTTTACAAGGATTCCGTTATATCTATACCAACGTTATATGTGTTGTAACATTGTATCAACGTTATATTCAAGCTACATATACCGTTACAACGTACCGACGTTATAAATAAAGTGATCTGTGACATTTATCATCGACAAATTGAACATATACAACGTTATTTGTCATCAGTTTTGTTTCTCTTTCACAACAAGTCATCGATAATAAATACGTCAATATAGTCGATTTTAATCAACGGTGGAAAATATCAGCATTATATTAATTTGTCATCGATAGTTGATATCAGGATACGGTATTTAGATTAAGGTAGTTTAGTTTAGTTTAGTTTTAATTAAGTTACAAGTTAATATCACAATTAAACAAAATGGCCGTGGAATTTACCAACGAGGAAATAGATAATATAATCGATCAATTTAAAGCTATGGGAGTAAAACCAAAAGCCGACACACCGGAGGATCTAAAACAATGGATGAAACAATTGTTGGAAAATTCGGGAGAATTAGCAAAAGTTAAAAATGAAAATGTAGAAACTGAGGTTAAAGTAGGTCAAATACCGAAAATTCCGTTGTTTTCCGGTGATCCGTTTTGTCCGAAAAATGAAACGACATTTGTGCAATGGCGATATCATGTTAGGTGTTTACTACGTGAAAATAATTTCACAAAGGCTGCAATAGGTCAAGGAATACGCAACTCACTAAAAGGCGAGGCGGCAGGTATAGTGCGACGATTAGGACCAGAAGCAGATTTAAATCAAACGCTAGCGAAATTACAAAGTGTATACGGTTCTGTTGCCGAAGCAGAGGAGCTTCTGGCAGATTTTTATGCTGCAAAACAAGAGGAGAAGGAATCTATATCGGAATGGGGTTGTCGGTTAGAGGAATTGTTAGATATGGCGGTCGAGAAGGCGCTGTTGCACACACTGATATAAATGAGAAGTTGGTGAAAATGTTTAAGAAAGGTATGAAGTCATCTATAAGAGATATATGTGGCCATTTATTTGAGAAGCACACAGATTTCGACCAATTAAGAAGAGCTATTAGAAAAGTGGAAGATGAACATAAAGATATAAGATCAAAACCGTTACCATCGAAAATGGCAACAGCATCAATCACGAATCTAAAAATGACATAAAAGAATTAAAGAAATGATGGAAAAGATCTCGTCTGAAGTTGCTTGTTTAAAATCAGAGGTACAATCGTCATCATGTCAATCACAACCATTACAATTTCAACAACAACATCAGCCTTCACGAATGCAATATCATCAAAATACACAAAGACAGGATGGATATCGACCACAACGACAAACACAGTATCAACCACAACGACAAACACAGTATCAACCACAAACACAACATCAACAAGACAGTACAGGAGAAGGATATGCACAAAGAGGAGGACGACAAAATAGGTTTTATAATGGAGGAGAGGTAGAGGTAGATATCAAAGTTATGAAGGAAGTGATAGTAATTTTATCAGGATCCCGTGTGCTACAGATGTGGACAGGTTGGACATCTGAAATATGGATGTAGAGTACGTTTGGACTTTTTACGCAAAGATTTAAACGGGGGAAAACCTATTGGCAGGGGTCACCAGTAGGTGAATTGGACGACAGACCCATACAATATTCGGTTCAAGGAAATAATAATTACCAAACGGAATGATTGGACATTGCAATGAAGCTGACATAAGAATAAACAATATTAAAACAACAGCATTATTGGATACAGGGTCTACGGTGTCGACGATGAGCAGGTCGTTTTATAACAAACATTTTGGAGATGTTGAATTATTTCCAGTAATGGACATTTTAAACATAGAATGCGCTGGAGGTCAGACACTGCCATATGATGGTTATATTGATGTAAACATACAGGCAATTGGAATACCATCATCAGAAACACAACGTTGTCTTATGCTCGTCGTTCCCGACAGTAAATACAATAATAATGTACCAATTATATTAGGAACTAACATATTATGGCGTTATGTAAACCAATGTAAGAAAGAATATGGAGATCGATTTCTACAACAAGCTAACTTGTTTACGCCTTGGTATTTATCCTTGCGATGTATTGTTTTGCGAGAACGCGAATTGGCTAGGAACAATTATCAACTTGGAATAGTAAAAAGTGCTGAGAAAACAAATATTATTATACCAGCCAACAAATGTGTCACTGTAAATGGATTCATAACTCCAACTCAACAATATAATACGACGTGTGCACTGCTTCAAACAACGGAAGGATCAGTTTTAGGCACGGATTTAGACATTACACCATCAATAGTTAGATTTGATAATAACAGCAGTATAGTTCCAATCAATATATCCAATGTCACCACGAGAACTGTCGTTATTCCGCCTAAAGCATTATTGTGCGAGATACAACCGGTAACCGTCGAGAATAATCAAATCCAGAATAATAATTCTACAGTCGATACATCATTTACAAAAGTTATGGAACAAATGAAAATTTCGTCAGATTTATCACCACAACAACTGGAAAAAACAAAACAACTACTTCAACAATTTCCAGATATATTTTCAACAGGTGATACGGACATAGGCCATTCAACATTCGTTAAACACCGCATTGAATTAACCAATGATATTCCTTTCAAGCAAAGGCACAGAACTATACCACCTGCAATGTTTGATGAAATAAGGGAGCATCTTCAAGGAATGTTAGCATGTGGAGTTATAAGACAATCTCATTCTCCCTGGGCTTCAAACGTAGTATTGGCACGAAAACATGATGGAAAACTACGTATGTGCGTTGATTTCCGCCAACTTAATCAGCGAACTATTAGAGACTCTTACGCCTTACCACGTATTGAAGATATTTTACATACATTGTCAGGATCTCGATATTTCAGCGTCCTCGATATGAAAAGTGGATACTACCAGGTAGATATTGAGGAGGCACATAAGGAGCGTACTGCCTTTACAGTTGGTCCACTAGGATTTTTCGAGTATAATCGATTGCCGATGGGTTTAAATAATAGTCCAGCGACGTATCAACGTTTGATGGAAGATATTCTCGGTGACCTAAATTATAAGATCTGCTGTATATATTTGGATGATATCATCATCTTCGCGTCTACGTTCGAACAACATATGGAGCGACTTCAACAGGTGTTTCAACGTTTGAAAGATAGTGGATTGAAGTTAACACCGAAGAAATGTGCATTTTTTCAACCAAAAGTGAAGTATGTAGGTCATGTTGTATCTGCAGATGGCATCGAGGCAGATCCCGAGAAAATAGAGAAGGTTATTAATTGGCAAACTCCAAAATCACCAGAAGAAGTAAGGAAATTTCTAGGTTTTGCTGGATATTACCGCAAATTTATTAAAGACTTCGCAAAAATTGCAAGACCACTTAATGACATCATGCCAGCACCAAATTCTAAAAAGTCTAGGACCAAATCATCGAAATCAATCAATATACAGAAATGGAAATGGGAAAAGGAACAGGAGGATGCTTTTCAAGAACTCAAAACTCGTCTATCAAAACCACCGATATTAGGATATGCGATCTATAACCTACCATTTGAACTTCACACGGATGCAAGTAATCGTGGTCTTGGAGCCGTGTTATATCAAAAGCAGGACGGAGTAAATCGAGTCATAGCGTTTGCGAGTCGAGGTGTGAGCAAGGCAGAGCAAAGTTATCCTGCGCACAAGCTGGAGTTTTTGGCTCTAAAATGGGCGATCACGGACAAATTTAAGGATTATCTCTATGGACGAAGCTTCACTGTTTATACTGACAACAATCCATTAACGTACGTCTTAACTTCAGCTAAATTAGATTCGACTGGACACAGATGGTTGGCTTCTCTTGCATCTTTTGACTTCCAAATTATTTACAGACCGGGTAGAAGAAATCAAGATGCTGATACTCTCTCAAGGTTAGACAACGACACAGAACAACAGATGTCTCAGACGATTTCTACAGAATCTATTAGAGCCATTTGTCACGTCATTGATACACAGCCATATATTGAAACTATATGTAGCTCCGTTGAAGTTGTTGACAACGCTTCTTTGGATGAACTTGAGAGTAATGTTGATTGTTTGAACTATAAAGATTGGAGACGAATACAGAGACAAGATCCGATGTTGAAAACCTGGATAAAAGCTGTAGAAGACAGATTTATACCAAAGAATTCAACTGAGTCAGCTCAATACCATTTACCATCTTTGAAGAAATATTTTAATCAACTAAAGTTAACTAGAGGAGTCTTATACAGGAATATTACGACGGATGGAGTTAAAACAACACAACTAGTTCTACCAGTAACATATATACCACAGGCATTAAGATCATTACATAACGATTTAGGACATCCTGGACGAGATCGGACAATATCACTTCTCCGTGAAAGATTTTACTGGCCAGGCATGTTACAAGATACAGAAAAATGGATACAAAAATGTGACAGATGTTTGAAGAACAAAACACAGACAAATTCAAGAGCACCATTAATAAATATAAAGACTTCACAACCATTGAACTTATATGTATGGACTTTTTATCTTTAGAAACTTCAAAGGGGGGATTTCAGAACATCTTAGTTATAACAGACCACTTCACAAGATATGCCCAGGCAATTCCAACACGTAATCAAACAGCTAAAACAACAGCAGAGGCATTCTTTAACAACTTCGTCATTCACTACGGTTTACCATCTCGAATTCATTCAGACCAAGGGGCTAATTTTGAAAGCAAACTTATAAAAGAACTTTGTGCCATCACAGGAATCTCAAAATCAAGAACAACACCTTACCATCCGTCTGGAAATGGCATGTGTGAGCGTTTTAATAGAACTCTATTATCCATGTTAGGAACGTTAAGGCCAGAACAAAAGTTGGATTGGAAAAGCCACGTAGGTCCTATGGTACATGCATACAACTGCACAAGGCACGAATCCACTGGTTACGCTCCATTCTATCTCATGTTCGGCAGACATCCGCGACTACCAGTTGATTTGGCATTTGGATTAAACAACAACAAATTACAATCTTTACATAAATACACGGAGGAATTAAAGGAAAGATTAAGGAATGCATATCATCTTGCTTCAACATCTGCGAATAAATCACAACAGAAACAGAAACAAGGCTATGATAGGAAAGTAAGAGGTTCGAACATAGAAGAAGGAGATACCGTTCTTGTAAAACAACTAGCATTCGATGGTAAACACAAACTTTCTGACAAATGGGAGGACGATATTTATATTGTAATAAAGCAACCAAACAAGGAAATCCCGGTATATATTGTAAAAGGAGGATGGGACAGGAATAAAAAGGACATTACATCGGAACAATTTATTTCCAATCAATTATATAAGAGAAGATCAGGATAATAAACAAATAAACGATAAGGAAAAGGAGAAACATCAACAACAAAAACAACAAAATCAGCAAAAACAACGTAATAAATCACCATTAAAGTCGAAAAAAGCATCAGAAACAGAAAGTTCAGACCAGGAATCAACAGATGAGGAGGAATATGATGTTCAAACAACATGTGTTATACGATCAGATAACATTAGCGCTAATGTTGAGGAGGAAGCAACTGGAACAGTTTCCGAACAGTTAGCTGGTGACGATCAGATACCTGTTCTGGGATCAGAAGATTTCATCAATGGCGACGGCCATTCTCCTCATTTAGCAGGCGACGATGGAATTTCTTCAAGTAGTTTCAGTTTAGGTGACGAGACGATTTGTAAAGAGATAGATTTTACCTCCGATGAACATCAAGGAAAGAGTAGGAATGAAAGTGTACCTAGTGTTACTGAAAACAACATTTCAGTGGTTACAGGAACACCAAATAGAACAAATGAATCACCAAGGACTCAGACAACACCAAAACATAGAGTTTTACCAGCTGTTGACAATTCAGTTACAAATAACACCGGACGACGACTTTTGCCTACACCGCCACATACTTCGAGACCAAAACGAGTTAGACAAAAACCTGAATGGATGCGTTCTGGAGAATTTGTTATGTCACAGATAGCAAGTGAAAATAGGGAACCGTTATGGAAACAGAAGGCTAACTATCTACGATCGTTTATAGAGGATGGAATAGTAAGACCAAACCAAACAGAAACAGTTATTCAGGCTATTGCTAAAGTGATGACAAATAAAGAGTAAATGATGAGGACATCATTTTGCAAGCAGGGGAAGTATGTAGCCGGGTTAGGATTTTAGTTTTATTTAATTAGTTGTAATTAATCTTATTATTAAGTACTAACCATAATTTATTAATTAACACTTAGTTAAGACATTAGTATAAGTTATTTATTTAATAATTAAGTCAATTTCTATAAGGGGTATACTATTTTCTAAGTTCTTTCGGGTTAATAATTATTTCCCTTTTAAACTGACTAGATGGGTTTTCATTGGTCAATGTTTGGTGGGTAATTTGGGAAAGAAAACAAAGACACTGAACATGGCGGTGGCGTCATGAAATTTATGCATCTATATTTTAAGTTTAGGTAAGTTACCCGTTGCCCAGCCTTTCCAAATCCCTTTCTATTTATTGGTATTTATATATATATTTATTGTACTTTTATATATATGTAGTTAATAAAGCTCTTTTACACTATTCTTTGACTTTATCACTAACACATCACCGTGAGTAAATGCGTGATTGTAAGAGGTCATCTATTTTTATAAATATCAACAACACCTGTTGTATACGGTAAATCATAACATATTTTAACAATCATACCTAGGTTATTTTGTATCGATGTATATATTTAAGAGCCGTTGTAAGGTTCATATGGGCTATATATAAATGATTGCATTTCATATTACTTTTACACGTGTACAACAATATATTAAATGGCTATAATATAAGCACCATAGTAAACCTCATATATTGTTTTGTTTAGGTTACATGGTGAAATGGTTTAAGGAATGTACCGGTAATACATGAGTGTGTCTTCACGCAAAGTTACACTTTGGTATGTAATGTATATATGTGTGTCATTGTTCGTATATATTAAGCCATTAATCTTACCTGTGTGTGTGTGTGTGTGTGTGTGTGTGTGTGTGTGTGTTATTTTATGTATCTGTGTTAATATAAAGTCATAAGTCATATATACATGGAAACTAGTATGTGTGTAATAATGGTTGTCATTGTTTGACGATATATGAAACTATTTATTTATTAGTCTGAACCAAAATATCATCAATATATATTTTGTTGTGTGTTATATACGGATGGATATAAATCCCATGTGTATGTAAATGTAATGTGTTTTAGTGTATTCTGATATATGTTTTGTTTTATGTTATAGGGTGTGAAAAGAAAGAGAAATGTAAATACCCTAATAGATATTGCTGTAATAATAAACTTTGTATGTGTATGTCCGAGGTTTGCTTGTAATTTTCGAACCCTGTTACATTCACATCTGTGAACTTGACCTTTGAACCCATAACCTTCATTTATATATCAAAATGGTTGTTAGGCTAATACCTACAATATTCTAATATACATGCATATACAAAAAGTTAACAGTTTTCAAGATAATTAACCATTCAGGTATTCATTCACATCTGTGACCTTGACCTTTGAACCCATGACCTTCATTCATATATCAAAATGATCGTTAGGATAATACCTAAAATATTCTAATATACATGCCTATACAAAAAGTTCATAGTTTTTGAGATAAATAATCATTTCAGTACTTGTTTACATCTGTGACCTTGACCTTTGAACTCATGACCTTTATTCATATATCAAAATGACCATTGGGCCATTACCTACAATATTCTAATATACATGCCTATACAAAAAGTCTATAGTTTTAGAGATAAATAATCATTTCAGTACTTGTTTACATCTGTGACCTTGACCTTTGAACTCATGACCTTTAATTATATATCAAAATGACCATTGGGCCATTACCTACAATATTCTAATATACATGCCTATACAAAAAGTTCATAGTTTTGCAGATAATTAACTATTTTGGTAAACTTGTACATCTGTGACCTTGACCTTTGAACCCATGAACTTAATCAATATATCAAAATGATCGTCATGTCAATACCTACAATTAACCAAAAGTCCTACATCATTATCACCAGAAATGTTTTTTAAAAAAAGCATTTTTTATCAAAGGTCAAAAACTGGGACATGACCTTGACATCAATTGGAAGAAAATCGCAAGACAAGATCAACAGTGAAAACGCCATACAATTATCTTCAGCCATTATGAAGTTATAACAATAAATGTCTCATTTTAAAAATTACATAATTTTACGCAAAAAACGCGTAACCTCTTTTTCGTCCAATTTTCATGAAAAACACAATTTTAGTGTATCTAGGTATCCTGAATCCAAATATCTAATCAAAATTTGCCTGCACCTTTTGGTTTCAGAGAAGACGATTTTTTTGTCTTTTGGCTATTTATAGTAATGGCAGCCATATTGTTGGGCGTGGTCAAACCCCAAACACAATTTTGAAAGCCTGTTACCAAGGCATAATAATCACCAAGTTTCATCAAATTTGGCTCCGTAGTTTTGGTGGAGAAGATTAAAATGTAAAGTTTACGCACGACGGACGACGAACGACGGACGACGGACGGTGATAGATAGCAATAGCTCATCTGAGCCTTTCGGCTCAGGTTAGCTAAAAACCAGGTGTATGGCAGATCCTTCCGATCATACAACACAATTCATCACCAAGGACATCACTTCCAATACAGATCCCAATATAACAGTAAATTAAATTCCTACAGAATAATGTCCCAGTCAAGACTATTTCACTTATATCAAGACATCACCAGCTATAAGTGAAGTGACAGTGCAGAGTTCTTTAATGTGCCACCAATGACTGCATTTTATGTCATTATGTGTTCAAATACACACACACAGAGAGAGAGAGAGAGAGAGAGAGAGAGTAACTAAGAACAATTTAGTGACTTTCACAAGGAAATCCATACCTAGAGTCCACTCTGGAGATGTCAATAGAGCAACCTATCTGTAAAATCCATATCACTTACCAGTAAGTCCCATGAGCGGTCATTATATACAGGTTTAACTGTATGTACATATTATATGTATTTATCACCATAGTATTTATAAGTTACCGTAATAAACTATTTTCTTGTGAACTGTTTCTCAAATTTTCAGTAATGCAATATACTTGGGGAAACTATCCTTCATGTTTATTTTGCTTTCATAAAAATTCACAACAGTAAAAACTTTGTGAATATAAAACTCTGGGAAGTTGTGCCAATATTATTTACTTTGATTTGCACAAAAAGAATGTGAAGTAAGAATTAGTCAAAGAGAGATAACTCTTTTACACCAAGACATTACGAGCAATGAACATCTCATTATTATGGCAGAAAATCTAATGTGGTAAATATTGGCATGAAAGAGTTATTTCCCTTGTAACATATACTGGTTTATATAGAAAACACAGACCAGAGTTGAGTTGAGTAATGGGGTTTAACGTCCCAGTCAAGAATATTTCACTTATATCGAGACATCGCTAGCTATAGGCTAAGGTGCAGAAATTTTGCCTGTGCGTTGCGCTGATGGCATTATACAGCAGGGTTCTTTAATGTGCCAAGCCCACCGTGACACGGGACCTCGTTTATTTTAAGTTCCCATCCGAAAGAAATGTGACTTTCATTTCGTAATGCTGAGTGCTTGGCAATAGAACAGTCACTACCCACTTTCAAGTCTTGGGTCAGACCCGGCCGGGGATCGAACCCATGACCTCCCACATACGGAGGGAGCACTTTACCAACTGAGCTACCGCTGTGGTCGAACACAGACCAGGAACTCTAGTCCATTAAAATATACTACAGTAGAACTTCGATAACTCGAAGTGCACGGGACTTTGATGATGACTTCGAGTTATTGGGGTGTTCGAGTTTTTCGAAGTTGAAGGATAACGTCACAATGTAGACGTTCATTTTGATGGGAGAAATGTTGGATTGTGGTAAACTGTTTACCGATACACTAGTGTAATATATATTACATAAAAACATGTAATAATAAATGAAATATAATTAACTTAATAATGATGTTTTATAAGGACTCATGGCGACGACAAGCGTATATGTTACACAAAATGTGTATTACCAATACATGATCATAATGCATTCAAGGAACTGAATCAGATACACATATTCATGTACATTCTATGTAATAATCATAATATTACATACGCAAGACAAGAGGCGCATTTTATAGAAATTATAACATAAATGTGCGTACCACATCTCGGATATAAAAATTAGGCTTTGATAAATCATTAAAAAATTTGCCGTTATCGCCAGGGGCACAAAACTTGGCTTCTACTAAAGGGGTACACGGTTACACTTCATCGCCCCTTATGGCACAGAGTACTAATCCTTTAAGTGATACTAATTAACACAGTAGCAGAACCTTTGATCATGAACAATTTTTCTGACTATTTGCAATGTCAGACAGTTTTACTGACCTCAAAGATAATTCTAAACACATGTGGACTCATGGTTCATACAGATCTTTAGGGAAAAAATTCAAGCATTTTTAAAAAATTTTCAAGCACATTTAAGAAATGATCCTGGCAAAAAGAGACAAAATCAAAACATCTTTTTTAAGGAATTCTAATTACAGATGCAGTTAATGACAGGAATTATTTTTTCAAACCTTTTATCTTTTGATCAATCTGTTTTACAAAATTTTCCAACTCTTTAGATTTATCTTGTGAAGCTCTTTTAAGTGCATTTGCTCTAGTTACAAATTCAATCTTTCTAGTAGTCTCACCACTGGTATATATACAGGTTGATACAAAAGTTTCTGATCTGTTTCGTACTCATACCTTCTTATTGCAACTTTTAGAGTGGAGTAGGGTAATGGTGTTTTACACTCTAGTCGAAGATTCTGTAATTTATATTGACTCAAGCCAGTTCAGGGATGATGGAGGAAACCAGAGTACCTGGAGAAAACCACCTACCTTCAATAAGTGAAATGATAAACTTTCTTGAATTGGATTGTATCCCGTGTGGGATTTGAACCTAGGCAGTAAGAGGCACTGTGATTTGTAAGTGCATACTTTAGACCAATTGACAGATCGCTGGCCACGCCCATAATGTTCTGATAAAGGCCTGGCACGTTTGAATTAGACGCAAAAAGAATGAAAACTAGACCTGAATTGTGTCGTTTAATGATGTCACTGACACTAGTACGTCATTGGTTGCCATGACAGTGCTTTGGTACCATAATGGCAGCCAGTGTCGGTACATAATAGGCATGGTCGGCGATCTGTCATTAGCCACAGAGGCCCCAAAACTTTTAGAGTGTTTATACATGTACATTGGTCTACAATGTGACACATTAAAACTACAAACAAGGCCAATTTACTAGCTTCCAGCCAACAAGTAGAGGCCGATAATGACAGAAACACTTTCTCGCCCATGGATAACTATATTTTTCATGTTGTCACTGTCAATTTTCTAATGTGGGATTTCTGTTTCCCACCCTAGTCTGAAATATTCCCATCTTTTAGATCGCAGCGCAATCACTAATACCAACTTAAATGATGATGTCATAATCATTTATGTGAGAATGTCAAACAAAATTGGTTACGTCATTTTAAGAAGAAATGGATGGTGACATTAAAATGGAACATTTAATGCAAATATTGGTTTAAAAATAATGTTTTTATGTTGAAAAAGGATTCCTACACAAGTAAAAGTGTAAGATGGAGACATCTTAAAATCAGATATTCAGAAAATGCTATAGAGAAATATCCATCTTCCTAATCTTTTACCAAATTAACATACTATAAACTTCAAACCCTAGGGAAGCCAAATATCATATCAGACTCCCCACACCCCCCCCCCCCCTTATCATCGCTTTCAAAGATTTTAAAAGATTTTGGCACCAGTAGGTCACCTTGACCTAGATTTGGTAGCCATGGCAATGACAAGAATAATTCTGAACTGCAACAACCTGTATATTGTCCTGATCAAGTTTCATTAAAATCTGTCAATGTAAGTTTATGCTGCAAACAAGAATATCAATAAGGATGACAACCACAAACAAATTTTAATCAGAAAAGCTCACTTGAGCCTTCCTTCAACAACTGCAGTAGCTCAGTTGGTAGAGTGCTCACGCAGTAAGTGGGAGGTCGTGGGTTCAATCCCCAACCAGGTCTGACCCATGATTTGAAAGTGGGTAGTGACTGTTCTTTCACAAAGCACTCGGCATTATGAAATGAAAGTCACTGTTCTTTTGGATGGGAACTTAAAATAAACGAGGTCCTGTGTCACTGTAGGCTTGGCACGATAAAGAACCCTGATGTATAAAAGCTGGCGACATCGTAATATAAGTGTTATAGTCTTGACTGGAATGTTAAACACCATTACTCAACTCAACTCACTTGAGCCGTCAGATGTGAGGTTAACTTAATATGAGTTCGAAGGTTAACTTCTCGGTCATTTGTCTATCACAATATTTTACATAGAGTAAGCTAGAGTTAACGTGTTATACCAGCAACAATACGATAGATTGGCATAAAAAATATATAAATAAATAAATAAATAAATAAATAAATAAATAAATAAATAAACAAATAAATAAATAAATAAATAAAATAAATAAATAAATTGAGATACGTGCATAATGACACCTGCTTTAATCATTTAAAACTGAGAGATTAACCCACCAACATAATCCATTAATCCGTAACAAGTCTAAATTAATTTAATTGAGGTACATGTACCGTATAAAATCCAATCACAATAGAATTCAAATCATAAAGAAAACGTGTTTAAATAAACGGATTAAATATTAAACTTTATAACTCTCAATTTTAAACCCAGCCAACTTAGATTTTCTTGAAGACTGTCGAAAGTATTTATCAATATGAATCATTGGAAACACTCGGCAAAGTTGTGATCCACTATGGGATGATGACATAACACCATGATACACCAAAGTATGTCTTAAAATCTGAAAGTGCATGTCTATTGTCTAGTTCAAGAAAGGAAGTTTTTATTCTAGAAGGATATAGCAATATTAAGCATATTTCATTTTAGTTCAAGAAGCCAGACTTTTATTCTGAAAGGATATTGCAACATCAGGAGACAACTATGGATGGCTGGTTTAATATTGGCAACCATGAAGGGAATTTGTCATACGGTGCACATAACCATCTTAAAATTCAGTGATCTACCGTCAAACTGCATATCGTCAAACAGTATATTAATTGTTGCGGTCCTATATTCATGTCTAGTTAAAGAAAGGATATTCTAATTCTGGAAACATGTGTAATTAAAGAAAAGGAGCTTCTTATACTGGAGGGATATATCAACATCAAGTATATTTAAACAATACTTTGACAATTTAAATCTCTAAATCAAACACAAATCAACTTGCTACTATATTATACAGGTGCATTTGTATTAGGCCCAAGACAAAAAATCAGCGTATCTCATCTAACAAGACTGATCATAATTTTCATGTCACAATAAACTTTTTATGACAATATTTTGACAAGCACTGTTAAAATTATTGGCATCCTTGCCCCATGTAAAAAAAATTGAAAGGAAAAAAATTGTCTTATGTAATCTACTAAGCGTAATTTTACAAAGAGCGTTAGTGGAAACACATATGTTGTTTTTTTGGCCTTAGGATTAACAAAATTAAGCCTTAGTGCATATGAGGCTATTTATAATGCTGATGTAATAAACTATGGCTGAATTTTTTTAATGAAAATAAAAAGTGAAGAAATAATTCTGCATCTTGATAAAACAATTCTTATTGGGAATTGCATCATGTCTATTTATTTATTCAACTTTGAACACATTTTGAAATACAAAACATTTTGACTGTGTGGATTTTAAAAGGATTAATTATGTGAAAAGACCTACAAATGGGATTTTAAAAGCAGAGATTATTAAATTTTAGTTTGAGATTTGACTCTCACAGTGTATAACAATGAATGAAGCTCATCGGAACGTTTTACAGAGACACCTCCGACAGCTTGCCAGCGACATCATTCTAACTGATGACCTAACTGCTGCTCTGTTCCAGCACAGAATATTTGAACGCAATATGATAGAACTTATTAAAGTAAGTCTGATAAATGGTTTAAACAGGAATGTTCCAAATGGCTTGACCCTATTATGTTAAAGCATTTTCAGTCAAAGTTAAATGAATTTTTTTTTTTTTTTTTTTTTTTTTTGGGGGGGGGGGGTTGCAAATGAGGGAAGAAATGGGAGTTTTATGCCATAGTCAAGATTTTTTCACTGAGATCAAGGTGGTTGGTTCAGGGATGATGGGGGGGGGGGGACCCAAAGAAAAACTACTGACCTTAATTCTGTGAGAGCTAAGTCTTTAGGTTTGACAAAAAGGACAAAGATTTTTAAATCATTCATATTAAAGATTCTTTCACATATATCAGAGCGGACAGTTCAGTAATGGTGGAGGAAACTAAAATGTCCAGAGGAAATCACCGACCTCCTGTAATCAAACAGACAACTTTTCTCATACTAGGATCTGACCCAAGTAGGATTTATACCTAGTCAATGAGCGGTGTTTGTAATCTGTAAGCACTAATTGGACACTAAGGCCCCTAATTCAAAGTTTTATTCAACTTTTAAATCAATAATATTCTGTTACGATCTGGGTAGCTGAACAGTAGAGCACTAGCCCATAGTGCAGGAGGTCCCGTCCAACCCTGCATTTTTCTCCTTCCTGTTACAGTTTGGTGGCCAGTGTGGCCCTAGGAAGTGATGGACTAGCCATATAAAGTTCATCCGAGGAAACTTGGGTTAGATTTCCCACTTGGGACTGTGGAAAACTTTAAAAATAACAGGGGAGGAATGTAGTGGTCTTGGTAGCTCAACGGTAGAGAACTGGCCTATAGTGTGGGAGGTCTTGGGCTTGATCTCCCGTCCGACCCTGCATTTTTTTCTACTTTCTGTTACAATTCATATACTATAAAAAAATTAAACTTATTATTTACCATTTTAACAGTCAGAGAAAACAGCCACAGACCAGGTCTACAAAATGTTGGAACTGTTACCAAAGAGAGGACCAGACGCATTTGACACTTTTGTCCAGATAATAGAAAATGATTACCCCTGGTTGGCAGCCATGTTGGCTAGTACCGATACCAAAGACACAAGACCCAGTAGAATGGATTCTTATAAATCAGAATCAGGTATGTACTCCAGATTCAAAATTGAAGGATGGTCTACAGATCTTGAATATTTCAGTAAGACCTGTAAGTTTTCATTTCGACATGTAGAATTCCAGGTCTATAACATTTCAATTGTACATGTCACTAAGTTGATAACTCTAACATTCTGGTTTAGATCTCTAGCTTTTCTGTCAGACATGTAGTTTTTCAGTCAAAGATGTAACCATACCTGTAACTTTTCAGTTAGACCTGGACCTTTAACTTTTTAGTTGAGAGCTAATACTTTTCACTTTTCTGTCAGATATGCAACATCTAATTGGACCAGTTTGTTTTCAGTCAGACCTGTATTTTTTTCAATCAGAAGTGTAGTTTTTCAGTCAGACCTGTAACATTTCTATCAGACTTGAAACTTTTCAGTCTGTCATGTAACTTTTCAGTCAGACCAGTAACTTTTTAATGAGTCTGTTATTTTTCAATCAGACCGGTAGCTTTTTAATCAGACCTGTAGCTTTTAAGTCAGACCTGTAACTTTTTATTTGGACCTGTAGTTTCTCAGTCAGACCCGTCTCTTTTCAGTTTGTAAAAGTTTTGTTTTAACATAAAACTACAAGAGCCACATAAAAATCATCTGGATATATGTTCGTGAAATACATCATTTGTACTGAAACATTTTGATTTTTTGCAGAGTCGCCGAAAACAAATATGATTGAAATACCCGAGCCAGAGCAAGACATCAAACAAAGAGTCAGTGTGTTTGTGCATAAACAATTTGGACAATCAAAACGCATTTCTGAAAATGACAAGAAAGGGATGGTTAAGTGGTTTTCACAGCAGATACAGCTTGAGAGAAAACGAGTTTGTCATTCTGCGTCAAGTGAACATGTGGAACAAATACCAATATGTACAACTGTGGATGCTTCATGTGGAACAGAGGAGGATGATCAAGACAATCCGCAAGCGGAATTGAACAAACGAGCACAGCAAGTTCTAGAAAAGATTGAGGAACTTAAAAAGAAGTCAAGTGGTGTAAAAAATAAAACTCCGGTTGAAAAACCGGGATCCTCTCTGAGTATGAATAGCACTGACAGTTGTGTGGATTGTTTAACTCCGAATGTCATGGATATTGTGTTCGAAGAACTGGAATTCCTCGTCAACAAAATCGATCAACTGGAAAGTGAAATAAATAAGTGTCACATGATGATGGGCGACAAAGACAAAAAAATGTCGCTTTCGCTGTTGATATACAACATGTCGCTTACAAGTAAACAACATGTAAAGGATTTAAATTTAGAAAAACAGAAAAGTGAAAAAATGTTAAATGAAATTTACGATTTTTCTAAAAAGGTGAACAAGTTCGAGCAAGTTCGATCTCAACAAAAGGCTTTAATTGATCAGAATAACGAGGAAATCGAAAAACTTCAAGAAGAAAACGAGAGACTTAAAGGCCAAGTTGAAAAACTAGAAAAGTTGCATTCATTACACACGGAAAAACAAAAAACTTTGGAAAACTTACGAAACATGGTCAAAGAGTTGCAACAGGATAAGTTGGGTGATGGAACGGGCGTGTGTAATGTACCGAGAACTTCCCCAGATAGGCGCGGCAGCATATCAAAAAGAACCGGGGTCAGAATTGGTGTTCCTTATACCTCAAGATTAACAAAGACATCAGGTTCTGAAAACACGCAAACTTCAATGTTTAATCGGAAATATCAACCAATAAGATCACCTGTTAAGAAACGACAAGGATATAACCCGAATGCAAACAGTAGCAAGTTCTGAAATTAAAATGGTGACTAGTATATGATTATCCATATGATATAAGGTGTAAGGACTGTACTCTCAGTCATGGACTTGTTGAGACTGATGGTTCCATGTTACTTATAGTAAAAAACCATAAGAGGCCCATGAACTTGCTGAGATTGGGTCCAAATTGCTGATAGCAAAAAACCCATATGAAGCTCATGTAATTTCACTCATGAACTTGCTGAGATTGGGTCCAAATTGCTGTTAGCAAGAAAAAAATACATAGTAGGCCCAAGGCTGTACTGTCACACATGAACTTGTTGAGATAAAGGTCAAATTCTAATGGATTAATTGAAAAACAAAATTATGAGGCCCAAGGATACTGGGTCGTATGCTTTATGGATTATTATTACTGTAACTCACGACCTGGTTGAGATTGGGTCCACATTCTAATGGATTATTTACTAAGAGTACAAAAAAACATACGAGGCCATGGGACGGTACTGTCACACATGGACTTGTTGAAATTGGGTCCAGATTCTAATGGATTAATTATTTGCAGTTAAAATACATATGAGGCCCAAGGATACTGGGTCCAAAGTCTTAATGGATTATTATTTACTAATACGTGTAGTAGGAAAAATAATTCTGAACAAGTACACAGTGGAATTGTAAAACAAAATCATCCAGAAAATTCAGTATACTATAACCTCAAATAATGGTGTTATAAAGAGTGAGTTGAGTGTTTAACGTCCCAGTCAAGAATATTTCACTTATATCGAGACGTCACCAGCTATAGGTGAAGGTGCAAAAATTTTGCCTGTGTGTTGCGCTGATGGCATTATACTGCAGGGTTCTTTATCATGCCAAGCCTACCAAGACATGGGACCTCGTTTATTTTAAGTTCCCTTCCGAAAGAACCGTGACTTTCATTTTGTAATGCCGAGTGCTTGGTCACTACCCACTTTTAAGTCTTGGGTCAGACCCGGCCGGGGTTCGAACCCATGACCTCCCATTTACGGAGCCAGCACTCTACCAACTGAGCTACCGCAGTGGTTGTTATAAAGGGGTTTGTTGACAAATTGTGAGGCACTATAAAGGAAAACATAGAGGAAATGGATTTTCAGATCTGAAATACTTTTATTAGTGTGACGATAACTTAAGCGAGGTACGAAAGATATGGAGGGGAATTTTAACGAGATTTTTACTATAATTATCACAGCTGCCAAAGTCTTGCTAATTTTCATTTTATTTAAATGTTTAAGTTATGAAATGAAAGTTTCACATAAAAAAATTTTGTAATTAAATTGTTATGTTGTCTTTTTGGTATTAGCCAAACAATACCCTCTTCTCTTTCAGAGTGAAAATATCCCATACTCTTTGGAGAGAAAATATCTCGTACTCTTTCTGAGTGAAAATACCCCGTACTCTCTCTGAGTGAAAATACCCAGTACTCTTTTGAAGTGAAAATACCCTGTACCCCTTTAGAGTAAAAACACCCTGTACTCTTTGGAGTATAAATAACCAATACTCTTTTGGAGTAAAAAATATGCAGTATTCTTTCATCTTAAATATACCACATTACTCTTGTGGAGTAAAATTACCTTGTTGTACTCATTCTGAGTAAAAATTCCAATAACTGTTTAGGAATGAAAATACCCCATGCTCTTTTGGAGTCAAAATACTCTTTACTCTTTCAAAGTGAAACTACCATTTACTCTTTGTGAGTCAAAATATCCCTTACTCTTTGGGGGTCAAAATACTCTTTACCAAGAAAAAGGAAGGCCATATACCAAGGAAGTATTTGGTTACAGGACCTAGAAGTGGTGAGTCATATCAAGGAACACCTGGGGAAAAAAGAGATCTGAAAGAAGTAAAAGAAAGGGATAAAACTGATGTCTTATCAAACAAATTTGATTATCATCATTGGTTGTTTCAAATTGCCATACAATTGCCATACAATCCTATCATTATAATTAACTAGGACAAAAAAAAAATTCAAAAATCAAAATTCAAAAAATTCATTCTAACAAAAATGAAATGGTGTTAGTCTTCCTTCAATTAACAAATTTACTATTATAATTGGTTTAAACATGAAAGGTGTGTGTATGTGTGTGTGTCAAAAGAAAGTTCAATGGGTTTCTTTCTCATATGCGATATAATTATATGCTACCAGCTAAATAAAAATACAATCTGACTAACCAACTATCAAAATATCAGTATTTTGATATAACAGTACTTTAACAATTTTTATGTATTGACTTTATGATATTTCACAATCATAATATTAATTTTGCAATAATTATTACTATTTACAACCCCCCCTCCCCCAAATGGACAACTTTCTGACCTATCAGATTTTATAAGATTGCATATTAATATAGAAAAACTAATGATATGGTAATACTACAATGCCTCTGTGTAATGGTAAAGGCAAACAACATTGACCTGTCAGCTTGACCTTTCATTTAATATTGACCAATACAGTTATTTGTGGAAGCGCATGGCCTAGTGGTTAAGGCGTTGGACTCATGATTCGAAGGTCGTGGGTTCGATCCCTGGACCGGGCGATGTGTTGTGTCCTTGAGCAAGACACTTTATTTCACGTTGTTCCAGTTCACTCAGCTGAAAAATAAATGAGTACCAGCAAAATGCTGGGGGTTAACCCTGAGATGGACCGGTGTCCCATTCAGGGGAGAGTCTTGTACTCTCAGTCGCTTAACGCCACAGAAAACGGGATAAGCTCCGGCCTGATGGGCCTAATGGCTCGGGACAGAATTTGACTTTTCTTTAACTAATACAGTTATTTATCTAACATAAGACTAGTTTTTCTATCTGATTTGACAAAATACAAGTTTTATCGAACATGCATGATACAGAATCTTGTATCACCAATGTGTGGTGATACAACATTGGCGGTAAAGTGCACGTGCACTTTCTTATTGTGACGTCATTAGGGAGTCTTTGATTTGTCAGTCATAACATAGTTCAGTGGTTTTCTGTGGTAAAATGTAATTTTTACCCATAAAGTATTGTTTTTTTATTATTTTAAATAACCTAATTGGAAATGCTAGATAAAAACATTATATACACAGTGTGTATGTACAACCCTTCGTATCAGGTCTCGTCCTTTTTTCGTAGCTGTATCACTAAACACGACTCGTAGTGATACGGCTACGAAAAAAGGACTCGACCTGATACTGAGGGTTGTACATACACACTGTGTATATAATATGTATGTATAGGTAATAGTATAGTATAGTATAGTAATGGTGTTTAACATTCCAGTCAGGAACATTTCACTTATATCAAGACATTGCCAGTTATAGGTGAAGGTGCAGAAATTTAACCTGTTCGTTGTGCTGATGGCATTATACAGCAGGGACATTATTTTGCCATGCCTACCATGACACAGAATCTTATTTACTATAAGTTCCAATCTGAAAGAACCTTGAATTTCATTTTATAATGCCAAGTGCTTGGCGAATGAACAGTCACTACCCACTTTCAACTCTTGGGTCAAACTCGCTCGGGGTTCGAACCCACCACCTCCCATTTACGGAGCGAGCACTCTACCAACTGAGCTACTGCAATGGTCTCTACATAATGAAGTTCCTAATCTATTGCAAGTATGTCATTTATTATGAAGTTTGCTGTATTTCTGAACTAAGCCAGAAAGCAGTTTTTAAAAATGTAACATAATCACTGGGTTTTTGACTATTCCTAATGAAAGCTCAAACTGACAGGTCAATGGTGTTTACCTTTATCAGCAGATTGCATATTAAACACAAATAGTTATGATATGGTAACACTACAATGCCTCTATGTAATGTTATATGAATATTTCAAATGAAAGGTCAAGCAGGCAGTTCAATGTTGTATGCCTATATCAGCAGATTGCATATTAAACACAAATAGTTATGATATGGTAACACTACAATGTCTCTATGTAATGGTATATGATTGACGTCAATCAATAAATCACCCTTCCTGTATAGATTACCAGTAAACCTTGATCATACACAAAAACCTGGTCACCTTGTTATTCAAGTACCGCTGTCTGGCTTTTATTTCTTAAAGAAGATTACTTAGGTTCTTTTGTAAAATTAAAATTAAGTTTGTTACTATTCAGTTATGGTATTATATCGAAACTATAGCCATAATTATTACTGGGGTAATTAAGGGTGTCACTGGGACTTGAAAACGGAGAGTTTAGTGGGGAAAACCCAGGCTACTTTGATTTTTAGCTAAAAGAAGATAATTCTTTTGTAAAATTAAAATTAAGTTTGTTACAATTCAGCTGATGTATAATATGAAAACTATAGTAGGTAATTAAGGGTGTCATTTAGACTTTGAGAATCACAAAACCCAAGTTTCTTTGAAAAAAAAAATTTTTGAGGTATTTTTTTTCTTAAAGAAGATATATATACGTCTTCTTTTGTAAAATAAAATTTAAGTTTTACACTATCCAGTTATGGTATTATATCCAAACTATAGTCGTAATTATTACTGGGGTAATTTAGGGTGTCACTCGGACAAAAGGATATGCTAAGAAAACAGAATTTCTTTGAAAAATGTTTTTTAAAAAGTTTACTCGGTTCTTTTTTTAAAATTAAAATCAAGTTTGTTACTATTCAGCTTATGTATTATATGGAAACTGTAGGTATAATTATTACTGGGGTAATTAAGGGTGTCACTGCGACTTAGAGAACCAACAAACCCAAGTTTATTTGAATTTTTTTTTCTTAAAGAAGATCCTTCCTCTTTTGTAAGTCTGTTACTATTCAGCTTAATAATTACAAGTGGTAAAATTGTTAAACATGGGTGTGTAAGAACCCGAGAGTTTGAGTAATATAGTGGGGAAACCAGAGTTCCTTTGTAAAATTAAAATCAATTTGTTATTATTTAGCTTATATTGTATGGGAACTGTAATCTTAATTGTTACTGGGGTAATCAAAAGTGTAACAAAAATAATCAAGTCTAATATGATGGGAAAACCTGAGTTGCTATGAAAAAAATTTCTTAAAGAAGATTACTAGTTCTCTTGTAAAATTAAAATCAAGTTTGTAATTGTTTAACTCAAATGTTAACACCAACTTCTATATGGCTGTGAAACATGGAAAACTAAAAGTCTCCCAAACAAGCTTCAAGTCTTCATTAAAAACTGCCTAAGACAAATCCTAAAGATCAAATCACATGACAAGCACTGCAGTATAATCCTGAAAGGAAAAAGAAAAGCCAGAAGGCCAAGAAACACCTGGCGGAGAAACCTGCATTTAGAAATGGACAGAGAGGACTATAAATGACAAGATCTGGTCGGACTAACACAGAATAGAACTAGATGCCGGAGTCCTACCAGTTTTGGGATCCAAAAATATAGGAAAATAGGAAATTATGGGGTCAAAATTATAGGAGTTTTATAAGAGATATCAATAAAGTCATAGGAATATTTTTAAATAGTTTACACATAAAATATATATCCATGGCCTCTTTTCCTCCCCTTCAGTCATTCTCTTTCCTCCTTTAACAAACAATCATAAACTATTGTCAACTTGAACTGCAATGTACACTTACTGCTGTAGAGATACATCAATGTTAATCTTGCCTCAGTCGTGTACTAAATGTGGAAAAAAGTCACCATTCTGAATTGCTGAAGCTACCAGTAACAAAAATATAGGAAATATAGGAGGTTTTTCAAATTAGTAGGAAAATATAGGAAAGGGTCAAAATTACAGGAATGATAGGAAAATATAGGAATGATAGAACCCCTGTAGATGGAGGAGTGTTGTCAGTGGCCTATGTACCTCCCTGGTATCACAGGCATAAACAAAACAAAACAAAAATCTTTCACTTACACTGAGACACTCAGTTCAGGGATAAAGAAGGAAACGGAAGTGGCCCTTAAAAAAAAACAATGAACTTCGGCAAGGGAACCAACAAACTTTCTCACACTAGGAACTGCCCTGAGTGCTACATGTATTTTACTCATAGTTGGTGAAGGGGGGGGGGAAGAGAGAGAGAGAGAAGGGCTGTGATCTGTAAGCAAGTTTTGTAGATTATCTGACCACTGCAGTCCCAAAAGATATATTGAGACAACTGATTTACAAGCAGTCTTGAACATAATTTTAATTTAATGACAAATGTGTGTGTTGATCCAGTCGTGTGGTTAATAAAACCTGTGTTTTAGACCACTTGGCCACCATGAAAATATTTGAGTTCAGTTAAGTTATGGTGTTCAACAGTTGTGCAGAAATTTTGCCTGTGCATTGGGCTGATGGCATTGTACAGCAGGGTTCTTTATTGTGCCACACCTTGCATGATACGGGACCTTGTTTATTTTAAGTTCCCATTCGAAAGAACTGCAACTTTCATTTCATAATGCAGAGTGCTTGGCGAAAGAACAGTCGCTTCCCACTCTCAAGTCTTGAGTCAAACCTGGTTGGGATTCAAACTCACGACCTCCCACTTATGAAGCGAGCACTCTACAAACTGAGCTACCACAATGGTTGAAAATATTTTTGAGTTTTCATATCTAAATCCTTAATCCATCAGGTTTCCACACTTAAAATAGCAAAGTATGCACTTATTAAACCAACTGATAACATTATTAACATTTTGTGGTACACCTGTAAGTGTCAATTAATGGTTATAGGCAAACAACATTGACCTGTCCAATTGACCTTTCATTACGAAATATTCAAAATATTCGTATAGGAGGATTCAGTGTTTCAGATTCAGTTTATAAATACACAATGTACAGTAAAACCTCGTTATAACGCCCCTTGATAACTTTGCCACCTCGCTTATCGCTGCAGTACAGTAAAACCTCGTTATAATGCCCCTTGATAACTTTGCCACCTCGCTTATCACCACAGTACAGTAAAACCTCGTTATAATGCCCCTTGATAACTTTGCTACCTCGCTTATCACCAAACTATTTTGAAGTCTCAAAATCCATTTTGTTTATGATTTTCTTTATAGGCCTCCCTCAATTTATTGCCAAACCCCTTTATAACGCCAAAATTTGACTGAACAAATGGTGGCGATGAATCGAGGTTTCACTGTACATGTTAAATGCTTCTTATTATGTACCAGTAGAGGAAATAAATATTTTGTGATCACTACACATACAATATAAATGTATTCGCCAATAATAGATATTTGATTTAAAGATCAACGGGACAGGTCAATCTTGTTTGCCTATACTTTTATCAACATTTGACAGGTTAAAAAGATCTACCACAGATCTAAGGTCACGGAGGACAGAAAATATTTTGATTCCGATATCAGTGGTATTAATGGTCTTATCAGTCAACTCATTTAATAAGATTACAGAGGTTTGATCTTTGGACAGTCAAGACGAAAAAAAATTGATTCCGATATCAATGATTGTCCAAATTTAACATCTGCATGTGGCCTTTTCGGGATTCCGATATCAGTGTTCTATAGCCCTTATCTTATACCACATTTATTAAGAACCCCAAGGGTCTGTAAATAAATTGTCCAAAACAAAACAGAATCACTCAAGCACTAATTTAAAAATCCTGAAAATTTATTTTTCATAAATTAAATTCTTAATATCTTTAGCAAAAAAACCCATTTGTTACATTTTTTTGTGTTATGAAGAATATATGCAGGGCTAAAAGTTGCACCTAAAAAGACACCATAGTAACTTAAATTTATGATTTTGCAAGAAGTGGCTGTTCTTTCACCAAGCACTCAGCATTCAGAAATTAAAGTCAATGGGTCCCTTGAAGAGACATTGAAAACCAATGTCCCGTTTCACAGTAGACATAATTTGTTGGAGAACCCTCCCTGTATATTGCCCCAAGTATACTGTAAAGGTCACTTTACATACAGCTGGTGATGTCTCAATATAAGTAAAGTATTCTTGACTGGGACATAAAACCCCATTCAATCAATCAATATTCATGTTAAAATGGTTACAGTAATCGTATCAAATGCAACCACATTCATAATAACACCTACATGAATATTAAAATCTTTTGTTATGAATTAATTGTTAATACATTGATCCCTTATTAACCTTTTCTAAAGGATTATCCGTTAGATCAATGACGGTCACATTAGATTACCGGGTATTATTGAATTATTACAACTAGTTCAGTGGGGTGAAGATCAGACCACTGGGATGGGAATTCCCTAAAATTTCCAGTATTTATCCTTCATTGACCCCTAGCAACTAAATATCACATACCCTTTATGTGTCAATAATAATAATAAAATAATGTATAAAAATAATAATTAAATATATGCAAGTTGGCTTTATTTCAAAGTATATATATATAATTATTTATTTATTCAGTTTGCTGAGAGAAAATACATGTATAAAAATTAAACAAATCATACAAATCATACTTTATTTATTTATTTATTTATTTATTTATTTATTTATTTTAATAAACAGCAAATCAATTTTTTTCTATTATCATAATTATCTTCCTTTGTTTTAAACAAATGCATAATAATAACTTTTAAACAGCAAATGAAAATAAACTATTTTTTCTTTATTTATTAATATATGTTGTTATTAATTTAATTTTCATTTATTTATTTATTTATTTTTTTATATTATTTAATTGTTTTTTTAATTTCATTTTATTTTTAGAATTACAAAACACATGTATAATAATTTATAAAAACAACCATTTAAAATCTCTATCATAAATTTTATTCAGTTCGTTTAAACATTCAAGCTAGTTAGAGATTTCTTAAAATTAAAAAAATCAATACCCTAAACATTACCCCTAGTCGTCACTTAATACACGAGAACTAAGTATCTTCTCTCAATGCATGGGGTAGAATAACCGTAAAGAAATGTGAACTTATGTATCAGATCTACATATTGACATAAATCTAAAAGACTTAAGTAATCTGAATTTAAAACCTGCGAGCTGCTAACTAGAATACGATTGGTGCATGACTCATAACGTCACTGAATACCTTTGCCGAAAAATATAGGAATTCCAAAACTTAACGACACTTCAGCAGTTTTTATCATTTCAATTCAAAATTATTACAACTTTTTTGGCAATATGATTGTTTTTAATAGGACTATTATTCCAAATTCTAGTTTTGTCTAAAAGGATTATTTTTAATTAATAAGTAAAAAAAAAAAAAATACATGTATTTACACCTCAGTGGCACAAGATATATTATTTTTTAAATTTCAAAACAAATTTCTGGAATCCTTTTTGAACGGCAAAGGATTTTTTTTAATTAAGCTTAAGCTTCCATTGAGAAATAGACATATTGTTTACCAAACTGTTTAAGTCGAAAGAATTTTTTGGTGAAATCTTGAGACTTTTCTCAGAGAAACTGGACATTTTTTGTGGGCTTTTTTAAAGAATATTTTACTCATGATGGATGAACCTCAACGGGACGTTTTACAGAAATTTCACAAGGAACTGGTTCGGGATTTAACAGTGACAGAGGAACTCCTCGGAACATGTTACCAACTCGAGTTATTTGATCCATTTATGATAGAAACCATTAGGGTAGGTACTTATATGTTCAATTTTAAATCTTCTTTATATTTTTATTCTCTGCGGGGACGGGCGGGTTGTAGGTGGAGGTGGGGTTTGCTCTTGGTGGCTTGGTGGTCTAAACCATGCACTTACAGATCACAGATAGAAACCATTGGGGTAGATACTACATGTACTACTTATCAGGGCTTTTTCTAACTATATGAAAAAAAATGGCCAGGGCACAGGGAATTTAGCACATGAAGCTCCATGCATATTTGGAATTTCAGTATTAAAAATAAACATATTTCACCTAAAGAAATGCATATTTATATAATCCCAAGTGTAAATAAAAGGGTGTAATTTAAAAGATTAAGTAAATAAAATGTGTATACATTTATATAAGTATTTTGGGTGAGCGGAACTGTAAAAAGTAAGATACCTAAGGAAGACTGGTGAAAAATAACTCATAAATTGCAAAGATATAAATGTTTTTCCAATGGGAATGGGGCCCAATTTCCACAATAAATTTTAGGTATAAAAATCCCTGCTAATAATTAATTTAAAATATACATGTATTATATATTTTTATACTCCCGTTGCATCCCTGGTGGGGTGGGGAAGCTTGAAGGCTGAGTGGTCTAAAGCAGAATCTTACGGACCACAAATAGAAACTGTTGGGGTAAAATACTTTTAAACGATCAATTTTATATATTTTTTACATTCCCCTCACTACCTTGGTGGGCGGAGGGCCTTGGTGTATGAGTGCATGGTCTAAACTGTGCACTTATACAGATCACAGAATTAGAAAGTATTAGGGTAAAATACTTTTAAACAATCAATTATATATATATATTATTTTTCTTATATCCCCCTAACTTCCTTGGGAATGGTACTTTACTTTAAAACACCCATTTTATATATTTTAAACTTTTATTATTCCCCTCACATCCCTGGAGGGGTTGGGTGGGGGGGGGGGGGCTTAGTGGCTGAGTGTGGTCTAAAGCACACTCTTACGTATTACAGAGTAAAATACTTTTAAACAATCAATTTTATATATATTATATTTTTCTTATATCCCCCTCACTTCCTTGGTGAAAGTTGACACGTGTAACTTCATTTGCCGTTTATAAAGTTTTTATATTGTTTTTTGGAATTGTAGTTCAAACATTTTGGTTGATAACAGATATATAAAATAAAAGGTGTTTCTACTAACAATCTTAGAAAAATTAGGGTGGGTAAGGTAGATAGTTTTTGTTTATATTTTATTTTACATTGTCCATAATGGAGTTAAAATGCTTGTAAAAATATTGCCATAAATAATTTAGGTTAGGCATAAAAATTTAAGGTCAGTCGACAGAAACACACTTTTTTTAAGGACTCAGATACCAAGTTTTTTTAATCTTTATTTCTTATATATGCCTGTATACGTTTAATCCATCTGCTTTTATCCAAAACCTTTTTAAAGGATCTTTCCATTTTTGTATCGAATAAAATTAAATGTTCCCCACAGTTCGAGGGGCCTTGGTGGCTAAGTGCACTTATGTATCAAAGCGTATTTCATAGCCTAGGTTGGAATCCCACTTGGGACAGATCCTAGTGTGAGAAAGAAAGTTTCAGGTCGCTCACAATGGTTTTTTCCACCATCCCCTGATCTGACCGCCTCGATATAAGTGAAAAATCTTAACTGGGGCATGAAACTCCAACATTCCACTCCAATAATAGTGATCAATTTTTTACTTCATTTAATTGTTATATGACATCATTAAACACAGTTTGTAATCATGCTGATTGTTCAGTCTCGTACTCTGAAATCCAAAATTCATGATGGTCACATAAGAATTGTAGACCTTATTTTAATATTTTAAAATACTACTAAAATAGCTCTGTTGGTTAAATGTTTCTTCGTATGTGGGAGGTCAGCAGTTCAAACCCTTGCTGGGTCTGACCAAGAATTGAAAATTATTTAGTGACTGTTTGTTTGCCAAACATTCAGCATTTAGAAATTAAAACCATTGTGCCTATTAGAAGAGATCTTAAAAACTGGTAGGCATGATACATTGAAGAACCTTCCCTGAACATTTGCAGCGGTTAAAATTTCTTCCAATGCACTTATAGCTGGTGATATCTCAATGTAAGTAAAATATTTTTGACTGGGACATAAAACCCAATTCAACCAATCAATCGAATGACAGCTAAGTGAAACGTAACACACATGTATTGAGATGGTTCACCGTCATCCGTCATCGTTGTCAACCAAAAATTTCACACCAGTCACATACATGGCAAGACTATAGGCTCTATTTCAAGTTTTTTAAGAAAACGGGTGTCAGTACGAGACTCATTACATCAGCCAGTCTTTGACAAGTTATTAAACTATTAAAATTAATTAAAGAAATGGTTCTCAACACTAGATGAACAGTGGTGGTAAGACTTTTATTAGTCTACATGTTCCGACAGCTATGCTGCCGTTATCACGACTGAATTTTACAGTGGTTGTAATTGAGCTAAAGTACAAAAGTTGGTGCCAACATTACCAAAAATTATACCTTACGGGTGTTGGTATCCTTTTTATTATTAAACTATTAAAAGCCACAAATGACACTGAAAGGAAAACATAAATCCGAAATGGTGATAAATATCCTACCATAGTACCATAATTTATCAGGGCTGAATGCCAGATTTTAAATAGTTTGTACCTGTCAAAGAACACCTGAATGTGTATTTACTGGGCAATTGATAAAATGCTAAGTAAACAAATACATGTATTCAAAAAAAGATATATATATAGGCAAACAACATTGACCTGTCCGTTTGACCTTTAATTTAAATATTTATTATGGACGACTGCATTTATATATAGAAATAACACGGTTTTCTGATCAATACATAACGAGAACACTAATCACTTATCGTGTGTACAGTATTAACTGCCAATCCTACTACTACCTATGTATAGAGTGGATGCTTCTACATGAAATATTCCTAATGAAAGGTCAAACGGACAGGTCAAAATTGTTTACCTATACAGTATTTTATTTTCTGTTGAGATATGTAAATAAATCGCAGGGGATATGGTTAAATAACCTGGGCTATAAATTTATTTAAAGGGCCTCGTGATTGATAACAGGTGTGATTGATCATATGAACTGTTATTGAGTGTAAATTATGTGTTAAATGTGGAGCATTATAAAATTAACTTCCTAACAAAAGAACATTAAAAAGTGGAATAGAGTTTTATATCCAGGCAGGATTCTTTCACTTATATCAAGGTGGTCAGTTCTGGGATGGTAGAGGAAACTGGAGTGCCTTAAGAATCCACTGACCTTCTGCAGTCCAGATGTACATGAGTGGAGCGGAGTAATGGTGTTTTACTCCACAGTCAAGATTCTTTCACTTATATCAAGGTGGTCAGTTCTGGGAAGATGGAGGAAACAGGAGTGCCTTAAGAATCCACTGACCTTCTGCAGTCCAGATGTACAAAAGCGGAGCGGAATAATGGTGTTTTACTCCACAGTCAAGATTCTTTCACTTATATCAAGGTGGTCAGTTCTGGGAAGATGGAGGAAACAGGAGTGCCTTAAGAATCCACTGACCTTCTGCAGTCCAGATGTACAAAAGCGGAGCGGAATAATGGTGTTTTACTCCACAGTCAAGATTCTTTCACTTATATAAAGGTGGTCAGTTCTGGGATTATGGAATGGAGTGGAGAAATGGCCAAGAATCATTCAATGAGATCCATGAGCCTATGCTTTAGATCACTTGGCCACCAAAGGCCCTACTGTTGTTAGGTGTAAACTATGTGTTCAGCATTATAAAATTAACTTCCTCACAAAAGAACAGTTGAGAGTGGAGTAATAAAGTTTTACGCCCAAGTCAAGATTTATTTACTTACATTGAGACAGTTAGTGAGAGACGCTGTGATCTGTGAATATATGCTTTACACCACTCAGTCACCAAAGTCTCTGCTATTGTTGAGAGTAAATTAAATGTGAAATGTGCATTATAAAATTAACTTGCTCATACAGAGTGGTGCCATATATATTCGGACACTTTGTAAAATCATTCTTTATTTCATATAAAACCGTATGTTTTAAAAAACTTCTCAAAAATTTATTTCTTGGTCAATTTCCATGATTTTTTCACCGTAAAATGTAAAATTTGTTGAAGTTTTTCTTAAAAATAATTGAAAAAACCACAATTTCTTTGTTTTTAATAGAAAATCATTTAAATTCAACGGAAAATTTCTAAAATTGAAATCTACTATATAATCATGCTTCACATGGCTGTTAAAAAATTACAATGCTGTTCAGCTTATGTTTTCTTGACTGTTATGAGACGGACAATATTTTGAACATTATTGGAAGAAACTACAACTAATTTTTCATTAAAGGACGAAAAAATCATGGAAATTGACCAAGAAATAAATTTTTGAGAATTTTTTAAAAATATATGGTTTTATATGAAATAAAGAAGAATTTTACAAAGTGTCCGAATATATATGGCACCACTCTGTAGAAGAACAGTAAAAACAGAGTGGGGTTTTAAGTCCCAATCAACAGTCAATACTAAGATGGTGGAGGATTCTGGAATGTCCTAAAAAAAACATCTACCTTTCGCAGAAAAATGACAAACCTTTCTCATATAAAGATTGGTTCCAAGGGGGATTTGAACCTAGGCAGTGAAAGGCCCTGTGATGCATCCTTTAGACCACTTGTCCACCAATGACCCTGATTATTAACAGGTGTATAGAACATGTTGTAATTGATCATAGAACCTGTTGTTGAGTGTACATTACATGTACATGTATGTGTTAAATTTTTAGTATTGTAAAATTAACTTCTTTACAAAAGAACAGTTGAGAGTGGAGTAATAAGTTTTACGCCCCAGTCAAGATTTATTCACTTACATTGAGACAGTTAGTGAGAGGCACCGTGATCTGTGAATGTATACTTTAGACCACTTTGCAACTAATGATTCTGCGGTTTTGGGTGAATATATGTGTTAACTGCCACCAAGGTTTCTGCGGTTGTTGAGTGTTAATTGTGCTAAAGGATTTTGAATTTTGAACATTATAAAATTAACTGCCTCACAAAGGAGTTATGGAGTTTTACGATTCAGTCAAGATTCTTTAACTTATATCGAGGCAGTCAGTTCATGGATGTTGGTGGAAACAGGAAGGCTCAGAGAAAAAAATCACAAACTGATAAACTTTCTCATTTTAGGATCTACTCTGTATGGGATTCCAAACTAGGTGATTAGAGGGGTTGTGATTTAAAAAAGTCTGCACATTCTCTTAAATTTTCAATTTCACTACAAACTGAAACAATTCCTTGTTCGTTTACATTTTTACAAAGTTTGATCAAAATCCATTCATAGACATGCATGATATGGAGGAGACACATTAATTATGGGACTTGTTTTTAAAAATTATTTCTACTATTTCTACTATTACAGGCTCAAACTGGTTCCTATCAGCAGGCAGCTAAACTACTGGAACTTCTACCTAGGAGGGGACCCGGTGCCTTTGAAAAATTTCTCCAAGTTTTGGACAACGGTCACCACTGGCTAGCCGATATGCTTAGGTCCAGTGTAAAACAAATTAAACAAGAGAAAATGTCAGATAAAGCTACTACTAGATCTTACCTACCTAAACTAGAGGTCAACAGTGATATCAGTAAGTACAAGGTTAATCTGTTTTTCTGGTGTGTGGGGGTGGGTGTGTTAGTGGCAGTGAAGGGGTTACTAGATCTTACCTGGGGGGTAGGTGTGGTAAAGCTGTTACTAGATCATACCTACCTAAACTAGAAGTTACAAGTAAGTTAGGGTGGTGAAGCCACAATAAGACCTATCCAAGCTACAAGTCAGTAGTGATATTAGTTAAGTACTGTCAGATTTTGTGGAAGCGTGTGGCCTAGTGGTTAAGGCATTGGACTCATGATTTGAAGGTCGTGGGTTCGATCCCTGGACCGGGCAATGTGTTGTGTCCTTGAGCAAGACACTTAATTTCACGTTGTTCCAGTTCACTCAGCTGAAAAATAAATGAGTACCAGCAAAATGCTGGGGGTTAACCCTGCGATGGACCGGCGTCCCATTCAGGGAAGAGTCTTGTACTCTCAGTCGCTTAACGCCACCGAAACCGGGATAAGCTCCGGCCTGATGGGCCTAATGGCACGGGACAGACTTTAACTTTTTTAACAGTCAGATTTTGGCATTATAAATGGCGAGAAACAAGGAGAGAAAATCTTAAAATAAATTTCTGTTGTAGAAACTGTGCCCTACTTTATACAACAAGTAAGCTCACCAAGAAACCAGCAATGTGATGATTCATCCCCCACATTTATTTTTGTTTGAAATGGAACAGCATTAATGTTCTCTTCAAGAATCAAACAACAACATGATTCATTACTGTTTTGCTGAAGTTTTATCCAAACCAAAGAAAACTAATTTTTTAATAAAACACAATCAATTATTTTTTTGTATTTTGTCCCTTTTTTTAAAGTAAGCTTTCCATGAATCCAACAACGCCATGATTCAATCCCATATATTTGTTTTGCATGTTTTCAGCGAAACAGCATGATACAACATTGATTAAGTTTTGCTCTTCTTTCTTTTATCAGTAAGCTCACCAAGAATCCAGCAACGCCGTGGTTCATCGCCACATGTGTATAGCAGTAATCCAAAAGTCAAAGAAACGGTGGAGAGATTTGTCAGCAAGCAATTCAACCTCAACAGAAGATTATCCCAAACAGACAAACGAGCCGTGGAACAATTTCTAATCGAACAGATGGAAAATCAGCAACCATGTTCTCCCATAGATGAATTAGATCGTCACTTTCCGAGCAGATGTGAATCGCCCCCAGGATCACACAAACAATGGCTGCATAACATGCATATCAAACTCAAGGTCCGTATCGATGCTCTAGAATGTGACGAAAAAACTAAAGAAATTGACAAAAGTACATACACATTGGATACCATAAGTACCGAAGTGTTAGAAAAACAAATCAATTTCGTTTTAAACCAACTAGAAACACTGGACAGCCAAGTTTCCCAATGTTATAATGTTATAGGTGAGCCAAATCGTAGGAAATCGCTCTCCGTGCAGTTTGAAGATCTGGTTGTTTCAAATGGTGAAATGAAACGACAACTGGAAAAAGAGAAACAAAAAATTGACAAAATGAGCCATGAAATTTATGATATAACCATGGAAAAGAAAAAACACGAGCACAACAGTCAGCTGAAAGATATACAATTAGAAGTAAAGGAAAACCAAGTCAATAAAATGCAACAAGACAACAACCATCTAAAAAAGGAGGTGGAGAAATTGACACAGCTCCATATGCAACACCTGGAAAAACAAAAAACGCTCCACAATTTGCGGGAAATGGTCAACGAACTACAGGATACCAAAAAGTTCATAAAAGAAGAAAATGACAATTTGAAAAGCAAGCTGAATATATACGAACACAGTGTCACTGGTAAAGGGTTGCTACGGAAAAACAGTAACACAAGGACTTTTGTTGGTAAACAAAACAAATACAGAACCACTACAACTAGACGGAAAATACCAACCAGCAGTTGCTATGGGAACTAAATCTGTAATTATTAGTATCAGTGTTTAATCTAGAAATTGGGTCATTCTAATCCAGCAGGATGGGGCTATGTTTTCTAAAATTGGGTCAACTTTATATAACAAGACATTGAACAATTTGTTGGACAAAATCAGTATGTGTCTAAAGTTGACAAAGAAATTTTTTATGGGATAGGGAGAGATAATGGGCCAAGGTGTGCCCATAAAAATACTTTTATTATTTTGCAGCCAATGGTGCAAGGGACCCTTCTAGATTGAACACCGCCATTATACAATTATAGCAATGAAACTGTCGTCAATACTGTCTAACAAATCTGGGCCAGTAACATCACTTGTTTTACCAGCCCAGATCACAGATTTCACTGGCATACTAGCAATTTCTATTCAAATGATAGTCTGTGGCTGGATTTTGTTAGAAGTCAGTTGGACTTGCTCGTATTCAAATTGGACTGGCTGAGTCATAATATACTGGCCTCGGACCATAAGTCCAGTGATAATTTCGAAGAGTGGTACTGGGTGCAGGCCATTATAATCAAGTGGTAAAAGTGTCAAAAAACAGCAATAAGTAATCTCAAAATTAAGCTACACTGTAAAAGTATTAATTTTAGCAGTGTACAACTGTTTCAAGACTGTGTGTAATAAGTTTAATGAATTTTAGAGAAAAAGATGAAAGTGTCATCAAAACATCTGGGGTTTTTTTCCCCCAAATTTTTTATTTATCTTGAATGGGACTATTGAACATAGATCATTAATCAACTAAAATTAAAATAACAAATCAAAAACATTAACTCATATCAGAACATTAACTCGAGTGAGTCGCTGAATCTAGAACATAAATCAACTAAGATCAAAATAACAAATCAAGAACATTAACTCATGTCAGTTCATTAACTTGAGCGAGACTGCCATCCTAGATCATTAATCAACTAAGATTGAAATAACAAATCAAGAACATTAACTCATGTCAGTTCATTAACTTGAGTGAGACTGCCATCCTAGATCATTAATCAACTAAGATTGAAATAACAAATCAAGAACATTAACTCATGTCAGGACATTAACTCATGTGAGACTGCCATCCTAGATCATTAATCAACTAAGATTGAAATAACAAATCAAGAACATTAACTCATGTCAGGACATTAACTCATGTGAGACTGCCATCCTAGATCATTAATCAACTAAGATTGAAATAACAAATCAAGAACATTAACTCATGTCAGGACATTAACTCATGTGAGACTGCCATCCTAGATCATTAATCAACTAAGATTGAAATAACAAATCAAGAACATTAACTCATGTCAGGACATTAACTCGAATGAGACTGCTGAATCTAGAAGCAACTAAAATCAAAATAGCAAATCAAAAACATTAACTCATCAAACATTTACATCAGCCACATTGTGCCAAACTAATTTTTTTTAAATGATCAGTTGATCTTCCAAGGGATTGAGCTTAATAACTTCAAATGACACTTACCTAGACAGAAAATAGGGTTGCAAAATCTTTACATCTATTACGTACCTGGATCAGTTAAAAACTGTCCCATAACTGATAGTCATTAGTTGTCACAAAATGAAGGAACAAATGATAATTGTTCCATGACAATGTCTTACAAAAACTTATTCCTAATTGTAAAAATCTAAGATTAATTCAGCACTTTGTATATAAATGTGTGAATACATTTCAATTGAGAGTAAATCTTGATGTGCCAAAGTGTGTATGTGTATCTGAGATTGCATAGTGACGTTACAAAACCTAAAAGTCAATTATGTCCCATGACATGATATAGGAGGAACATTATCATATCAGCTCAATCCCTTCTCCCAATTTGATTTTATATATTTATGCAGATTTTTATTTATACATTTGATTGCTGAGAAATCTTCATGTGCCAAAGTGTATGAGTGTATATATGTGTGTATCTTAACTTGGAGTGCTTGTTAACAGGATTCATTAAGAAATAATCAACATTTACCCATGGTATATCGTAAAATAATACATGGCCTGGAGTTCATATGTCACCAGGTGTCAATACCACAGGTAAATGTTGATTATTTCAATTCTAACATGACTTAAATCAAAAGGATTGAAATATACACTGCAAACTCTTTTGTCAGAAGTACATTTTACTATTTATTCCAAAAGCTTCATTGAAACAATTCAGCTGTTGAGATTACCTCCATAAAAACAAATGATTTATGAATAAAAATAACAACATTAAGCATGATGTCAAAAGGCTAGTAATGGAGTAATGGAGTAGTAGAATCTATCACAAGTTGCGGTGCAAGATAGGGAAATCTCAACCTGAGTTCTAATATATGTAGTCCAGAACGAGGCCTGCCGAGTTCTGGACCAAATATATTAGAACAAGGGTTGAGATTTCCTTATCTGGCACTATAAATAGTGATTGATTCTATTGCACCAGAAAATACAATTTTTTCAAGTTAAAATCATTTTCAACTTATCGATACACCTCTGATTTTATTGATAAATTTTTGCGGGAAAAACGGTATGTAGGCTATCTTGCACAGGGGGGTACAAGATGGAGATATCTTGCACCTCTCTTTTGATGGATTTTTCGATCTGGGGTGCAAGAATATGTTATTAAAACAGACTAGCCAATTAATGGGTATTTCGTTCGTTTTAACATGGTTGGCTTTCTACATGTTTCATTTAAAGGTCATGTTATAATTAATAATAATTAAAAGAGTGGTGTAATTATATCATGTGTGATCTCTTTCAATCAGTTTCATCTATTTATTAGTTTTTGTTTTTTCCTAAATGCAATATTGTAAATAAAACAAGTAGAGAAAATACTAACAATCCAAAGAATTTTTTTTCAAGAAAAAAAAAAAAAAAAACAACCTTTAAATAAAGGACACCAGACCCCAGTTTCACAATTATTCCTTAGCTAAGATTTGTCTTCCCTTAACTTGAATCTTGAAAAATTTCTGATCTTTATAATTTTGTTAATTTTCAAGATATTAAGGAATTTAAGGTG
Source organism: Anadara kagoshimensis (assembly GCA_021292105.1). Taxonomy (NCBI): domain Eukaryota; kingdom Metazoa; phylum Mollusca; class Bivalvia; order Arcoida; family Arcidae; genus Anadara; species Anadara kagoshimensis. The sequence goes on along the minus strand of CM037863.1, from coordinate 35,431,339 downwards.
TCATTTTAAGACAACTTCTAGATTTAACCATTTGCATTAAATTTTGACAAAAATATTGACCAGCAGTTCTAAAAATAGATTAACAAAATTAGCTAAATTTAAGTTAAGGAAAATCTTAGCTAAAAAATGATTCTGAAACTGGGGCTTGTTGAACAAGTGCAGCATACAGGTGCCCCTTATTTACAGGTCTTCATGTAGGTATATTAATAATTGTGTTATGTATTGTTATACAATGTTAAGCTTAAAAGTTTTTTTTAAAAAAAATAAAAGTCAATTAAATGAACTGTTGTCTTCAATTTTTTTTTCATTTCATTTCTTTACATACCTGGAGAGAGCTAGCTAAACAGGAGGTACTTGGCTTCTGGAGCACCCGACCTAACTTCCCTGGTGGAAGCTTGCATGTTTAACCCAATTTGTCAGTTTTAAAGTTTTTGCTTTACTTCTGGATTTTGATTTGGACATGTATTAGTGTGTTTGTTTTTGAATTACATTTTTACACAGTGGATAGCAAGAAAAAAACTTTTCAACAGCCAAAGACTTAACTGGAGCAATGGAAATTTATGCCCAATCAAGATTCTTTTACTTATATGATACATCAAGTGGATTAATTTTCAGATTGTAGAGGAAACCTGAGTACCCAAAGAAAACCAATGACCACCCATGAAAACCAAAACCAATGATCAAGCAAACTGATGACTTTATCAGACTATGATCTGCCCAAATAGAAATTCAAAATTCAGTAAACTCAAACTTGATATGATGAGACTATATTCAAAATTGATAGTCAAAGAGTAAACTACAGTTCAATATATCAAGAGTACTTGCATTGAACTTTCAATTACAGATTTTCTAATCTTACACAGATACACTACTATTCTGAAATCGTTGGCACAAATAGGGCAAAAGTTTTTAAAAGTTTAAATGTAAATACATGTTCAATACCACATACAGACAGATTAAAAATTTAATACTTTAAACAAATAGAACTGTCACAGAAAACTTGGACATACATGTTTCCTGGCTTTGTCCTAAAGGGTCTTACAACCCCCATCCCCACCCCCACCCAACCTTTTTTTTCTTGCAATACCCCCATCTCTTACTTGTCTTGCAATAAGGTATAGCCTTGACACAAATACAAATCCAAAATACAGTTTGGGAGAGTCGCTGTGGTTTCTATATACCCCACCCCAAGCAAACATTTTTTGGCATGGGGTCAAAAATAAAGATGTTTGCAGGGGTATCAATAAAATATATTCAGCAGGGGGTATAAATAAAAATATTTTGCAGGGGGTAGAAATATTTATATAAGTCACTGACAGTTTCTTTTAAAAATGACAGAAAATGATACCAGAGTTTTTTACGGAAAACTATCGCCCTTTCTTTAAGAAACTTAATTATGCTAATAAAAATTACCCCATGCATGATAATGAAAATCAATTAGTGTTATTTATTTATCTATTTATTATTTTATTTATTTCAATTACTCACTGATAATAGATTAGTATCATTATTATAAATAATTTTAACTGTCACATTTTTATTGCAAAACATATAATATTGATTTAACATCATTTTGTCATTTTTGTGATTTTTGGGGGTGGGTGGGGTGGGATGGGGGTTAAAAAGGAAAAGATGTGTTGTAAACTGTCATTACAACTATAAGGTTTAGAAAATTATCATGACAACTGAAAATGTTCTGAATGTTCTGAAAAATTGTCATAATTTGCAAGTGTTTTAGAAAATTGTCATAGCAACTACAAGCATCTCAAAACCACCAAAAAATCCCCCCTCTTCATTTCAAGAACTTGATAAACATCTCGATTCCAGGAAAATAAAGTAAAAGATCCTTACATTAATATTTAAGACAAATGTTCAAATAAATTTAAAATTTAAATTAATTTTAAAATATTGAAAGATTTTAAATCATATCAGGTGATTAATTAACTAGTTCTGAGACTTCTATCACAGATCATAAGCGGGTCAATAAATAATTTATATCATTTTGTGAAATTACATAACTATTTTTAAAGATCAGATCTCAAAGCAATACACCTCCTCAAAATTTAAGGACCATTCCAATTTTGATTAAATTTAGGTATTATTTTAACGATTATATTAGTCCTACAAGGACCAAAGTATTTTATATTATATATTTCTCAATTGAGTCAACCTTGAATTTAATTTGAAACAGATTCTTTTTTGTGCACCATGGTTTATAGACTTTGGCCCTGTAGCCTTCATTCAAACACAATTTTTTTTTTTTAAATCTGATGACATCTTCTACCTTGAATTTAATTTGAATCTGTTTCTTTTAATAGTTTATAAATTTTAGTCATTTAGCCTTCATTCTCACACAGATTTAAAATTTAAAAAAAAAACAAAAAAAACTCTAATACATTGAATTTAATTTGAAATCGTTTCCTTGTAATGGTCTTTGGACTTTGGCCATTCAGACAAATAATTCTGCCTAATTATTCAAGAACAAATTTAAATTTTAAAAAAAGTCTGATGACATCTTATACATTGAATTTAATTTGAAACTTTATTTTTGATGGTTTTTGGACTTTGGCCATTTAGCAATATAAATCTCTTTCAATTGTCCACAATACTATTTTCTATAATACTCAATTATGAAGTGGAATGATATAATAGATTTTCACCCCAGTCAAGATTTTTCACTTATTTCAATGCAGACAGTCCATTGATAGTGGTGGAAACCAGTGTCTGGAGAAAACCACCAAATTTCTGCATGTCAATGAACAAATTTTCTTGCGCCAGGATCTGTATTGAGATGTGTAAATGTGGATTTCATAATATATTATATCTTGAACAAATAAATGAAATAACGTCAGAATCACCTAAAACACCTATCAAGCAAACATTTTAGAACCTCTTAAAATCAATTTTACAAAGGAAACAAATTCAACAGATCAAGTCAAAATACACTGAAACAATTTAATATATAGTCAAACCTGTCTATAAAAGGCCACCAAAGGGAACCAACAAAAGTGGCCTTTATAGACAGGTGGCCTTCATATACAGGTTCAAATAATATGAATAAAGAACAATTGGAATATAATTTTACTGGCCTTTATAAGCAGGTGGCCCTTATATAGAGGTGGCTTTAAGGCAGGTTGGACTGTATATATATATAACTCTTAGTCTAGCTTACAAAAGACAGAAATAAAAGGCAGAAAGATGAGTTTGAGAGACCTTCATTAGTTAATTGCTGCAGTTCTTAAAAACAATTTTACACAGAGAACAAATTCAACAGATTAGGTCAAAAATAAATACACAGAAAGAAAAAATATTTTTGAAATAGTTCAGCTTTCAAAGACAGAAATAAAAGGCGGGGGATAAGTTTAAGGGACATTCAGTGGTTAAATGCTGCTGCTCTTAAAAATATTTTTACACAGGGAACAAATTCAACACATCTGGTAAAAAATAAACACATCAAAAGAAAATAAATATTTCTAAAAAATAGTCTAGCTTACAAAGACAGAACTAAAAGGCAGAGAGATAAATTTAAGGGACCTTTAGTAGTTAATTGCTGCAGCTCTTGAAAATAATTTTACACAGGGAACAAATTCAACATATCGGGCAAAAATACACAGAAAGAAAAAAAGTTCAGCTTAAAAATACAGAAATAAAAGGCAGAGATGTTTGCTCTTGGAAACGATTTTAAACGGAACAAATTAAACAGATCAGGTAAAACTAAATACACAGAAATAAAAAAAATATTTCTAAAATAGTTCAGTTTTCAAAGACAGAACTAAAAGGTGGAGAGATGAGTATGAGGGACCTTCATTAGTTAATTGCTGCGGCTCTTAAAAACAATTTTACACAGGGAAAAAATTCAACAGATCAGGTCAAAAATAAATAAACAAAAAAGAAAAAGATATATTTAAAATAGTTCGGCTTACAAATACAGAACTAAAAGGCAGAGAGATAAGTTTAAGGGACATTCAGTGGTTAAATGCTGTAGCTGTATAAATACAGTACAGGCCTGTCGAAAGTTTAACACTGAGCTAACAAAAAGGAGTCAAAATCTAGGTCAAGATTAATAGAATCTTACACTGGTGTAAGATTCTTTTTCTCACACATTTGCATCATAAAACATGATTTGTAAACAAAAAATTGCATCAAACATTCAGTTTTCATGTCACCATCCGTGCCTGCTGAAAATGACGTAATTAATTTTTGATGACGTTCTCACGTAAAATGATTAAATGTGTTTAAGTGATTGTGACGTTGAGAAATTGTTGGTTGAATTCGGAACTTTTCTCAACTTATTGAGTCCTCTCAGCGATAAATCCAGAGCAGGTATAACTACACGGGAAATTCAGCGTGTAGACTGTCTCAACCCTAGGGTGAGACAAGAAAATCCCACATGGGTAAAAATGAAGGATTTCCATGTCTTATGTGTGAGAAATAGATACCAAGTGGATAAAAAGCTGCCAAAAGATAGGTAGTAGCTGCCTAAAAGCTGTCATAATATGGCTAGATATAGGGGCAAAGATGAGTGATGTACAGATTGGACACCAGGGTTCGTACAGACATTTGGACTCCAAATTTAAGGACTTTTTAGGGTATTTTCAGGTTTTCATTTGCAAATTTAAGGCCTAATCAGATTGACAATTTTATAAGAAAAACATTGGTGCCAAGACAATTAAATAAAAAAAAAAACAATTAGTTACATTTCCATAGTAACGACACTTGAAGTGGGGGTTGATTTTGGATGTTTGTGAGGGCCAGGTACCTTTAAATTGCTCATTTCAATGTAACTTAAATATTTATATATTTATTTTGATCAGTCTACTTACAACCACTTAATATCAACACCTAATCGGCAAAATTCAAGGGCTTTTTAGGACCTTCAGGATAAATTCAAGGGCTTTTTAGGGTCTTTTTAGGGCAAAACTCAAAATTTAAGGACTTTTCCAGGCCTGTACGAACCCTAGGACACTTATTTGATAGCTCACTGTTAAACTTTGGACAGGTCTGTACTGTACACATATATCATGAGTGTTAAATTACCTAAATGCGTAAAAATATCAGGTCTTAAGAAATTCAAACCTTCTAGGTTACAAATGACACCTCGTATTTGCATTTTGATAGCATTGTCATGCAAAGTATATATATATAAATACCAGTAAAGTACATAACATTAAAACAGATATTATCAAACTTCCAGAACATTTGTGTTACAATTGGCATGCGTTAACGCTCATTTAACGGAATATTAACAATGGCAACATTTTTTTTGGAATCAAAATATTCATGATCTTTGAAGGATTAATTTATTTAATTCATTAATTCGTTCCAGATGAAGAACAAGAAATAAGTGATTGATAAATCTGACTGACATAATTTTTCATTGTGCACCTACCCAGTGTGTTTAAAAAAATATTGTGTTTGTTTTTTCAAGATCTTGTGGTCGTTTTGAAGATAACAGGGTAAAAATGCCAAGGTTTTAAATTGTTCAGACCGAGGATGGTTTAACAAGTCACGTTTATCTGACACAATATGGTGCAATCTAATATGTTAATAATTATCAAGGAATAATTAACATTTGAATTTAAATTGGACATAATATACCAGCAATTGTTGAATATTTAAGAAAATTTTAGCAGGAACTATTTGGAATTATGTGTCATTAATTTACAGATATGATACAATGTTGTGAAATCTAATATGCAAATTTTTACCTTATGAGGAAAATCCACAGAGTAATTACAATTTTTATAAAAACATAATTATTTAATATCATAAATTTCAGCAAAGGTTTGCAGGAACTATTTGAAATTGGCATGTATGGATTTTACACAATATGGTGCAATGTACATGATGAAATAAGTTGTGATAATTATCAAATGTTAAAAACTGATGAAAAAATCAAGTTCAGTTTAAATTGAACATAAAATTTTTGTTATCAAAAATCACAAATTTCATCAAAGTTTTGCAGGAACGGTTTAGATTTAGGTGTCATTCATACCAGTATTCATACGTCTCACTTACAACATTCAGAAAAATTAACACTAAAATTTTTGATTCACAAAAGCGAGATAAAATTCTAAATCTATCAGGAATAGTGTAAAAGAAGTGTCATTTTTAAAGTCTTAAACAAAACTCTAACATGGATACCTGAAGATTGTTTTGTTTACATAAGAATTTAAAAAAAAAACCAAAACAAAATTAATCTTGGTATCTAGATATAGATGGCTATAAAGCTTAAGGTCATTTTTGTGTATAACAGTTGTGAAAATTAAGACTGTTGTTTATTCAAAACATTAGGAATTAAATTAAATTAAATTTTATTTCAACTTAACAATTCCAGTATGCCAGTCAAAAATGTTGTGCATTTAATGGAAATATTGTAAATTTAATTTCTACTGCACAGTTAATTCAGGATACCGTTAAGATGCAGTGCTTTTAATAGACACTTTATGAACTGAATTTTATTGTAATGCAATTAATTGAATGGATAACAGTAAATGATGTTTTTTCAGTGAAAACAAATATTCAGATGAATTTATTGCTAACATTATGAAATGAATGTTATTGTTATGCAATACATCACATGGATACATAGCATTTTTCAGTGAAAATGAATGTTCTAGTGTAATTAATGAAGAAATTATGAACTGAATTTTATTTTTAACACATGAAATGGATAAATAATTGAATGTGTTTTTACACTTAACACAAAAATTGTGAACTGAATTTTTTGTTATACATTTCAGGATAAATAACATTAATTTGTTGAAAATGAAAGCTCCTGTTCATTTAATGGAAACATTTTGAATTGATTTTTATTATTATGTGATAAAAAATGTTCTTCGGTGAAAATTGAATTTAATTGTTATGCATTTAGTTCATAAATAATAACTCAGCAACAAAAATGAATGAAACAGAACGAGAAGTTTTGAAGCGACATCATATGGACTTGGTGCGTGATATCGTAGTAACAGAGGAATTACTCGGAGAATGTTACCAAAATAGATTATTTGATACATATTTCATTGATGCTATCAGGGTAAGTTAAGAAAGATCGACATGTATAAGGCCAAGAAAAAAAGATGTGTTTCTGTTTATGCCTTTAGAAAAAATAGGGTTAATAAGTGGACAATTTTTTTTTTTTAATTTTTTTTTTCCAAATTGAATGGAGCAAGGATATCAACTTTTAACAGTGTTTGTAAAAAATAATCATCAAAATTTCAGGGTAGGAATGAAAATTAAGAGTCAATCATGTTATTGGAAACATGCTTATGCTTTTGGCTTAATAAAACAGTACAAAAAGAGCATATCTAAGCACAAAATAAACTAGTTGCTGGCATTCTGTACAATGAACAACTTTTTAAATAACAAATCACAATAACTCCTAAACCACTATAAAAGAAAAACAACTCAAATTCGAACTTGACCTATATTTTCTCCAAATTAATCAACACTCAAATCTTGAAAAAAATTGCAGGAGTTGACAGAAATTATTGTTTGGAAATCATTATAAAATTTTTATGCATTAATACAGAAACTATGAAGGAAAAATTAGATTGAATAAATGGCGTTTTATGTCACAGTGGAGATTCTTTGACTTATATGAAGGCAGCCAGTTTTGATATTGTGGAGAAAACTGGAATGCCCTGAGAAAACCACTAACCTATGGCAAGCACACTGACAATCTTTCTTGCCTTTGACCACTGCAGTAGCTCAGTTGGTAGAGTGCTCGCTCCGTAAGTGGGAGGTCATGGGTTCGTAAGGCGACTGGGGCCGACCCAAGACTTGAAAGTGGGTAGCGACTGTTCTTTCGCCAAGCACTCGGCATTATGAAATTGAGTAATGGTGTTTAAGGTTCAAGTCAAGAATATTCCACTTATATCAAGATGTCGTCAACCTAAGGTGCAAAATTTTGCCTGTGTGTTGGGCTGATGGCATTATACAACAGGGTTCTTTATCATGCCATGCCTACTATGACACTGGACCTCGTTTATTTAAAGTTACCATCCAAAAGAATCATGACTTTTATTTCTTAATGCCAAGTGCATGGCAAAAGAACCATCACTACCCACTTTCAAGTCTTGATAAAACCTGGTCAGGATTTGAACCCATGACCTCCCTTTTTACAGAGCCAGCACTCTACGGCAGTGTTAATAGTTAACATGGATAGTTGGATAAATAACCAAGGATGGTAGATACAATAGATTTTATGCCTCTAATTTTTAAAATGCTATGATGATTTTTTTTTTTTTTAATTCTCTCCATTTTTTGTTTATTAACAGTCACAGCCATCACAAGTCTTACAAACATCAAAGCTACTGGAGTACCTACCAAAACGGGGACCCGACGCCTTCAGCCTGTTTGTTAAGATTATAGAGCCAGCATACCCATGGCTAACCGAGACACTTAGGACCAGTGTGGAACAACTGTCCAGCAACAAAGTCCAGAAATATGACCAGTCAGACTGTATGACCAGCAGATCCACAAATACTACACAAACTGACCATATCAACAATAATGACAACACAGTTAACGGTAAAAAATTATTAAGGTTATATCTTATATCTACATGGTCTCTAACTGCCTAGAGGGGATGGGGATGGCTCAGTGGCCAAGTGGTATAAAGCACACACTCTTGGCACCTCACTGCCTAGGTTCAAGTCCTACTTGGAACAAATCCTTAAGTGTCAGAAGTTTGTCAGTTCACTTGCCGAAGGTTGTGGGGTTTCCTCCGGGCACTCCAGTTTCCTGAACTAACAGTAAGAAAAAAGTTCACTTGTCGAAGGTTGATGGTATTCTCCAGTCACTCCAATTTCCTCCACCATCCCTGAACTAACAGTGAGAAAGTTTGCCATTTCACTTGCCAAAGGTCATTGGTTTCTCAGGAATTCTGGTTTCATCCACCATGCCAGAACTGACTGCCTCGATAATAGTAAAAATCAATTAAGGCTATTACTTTAATACACTGAGAGGCACTGTGGTCTGTTAACCGGCACTTTACACCCTCCCACTAACTGGGTTTGAACCCAACTTGTGCCATCTACCGATAACTGTTTTACATCTCAATCATGATATGGTGGAGGAAACTAGAGCTGTGTTTTCTCAATAGCACATTTTTGCATTTCTGGCGCAATATTCTTATAGATGATCCACATTTTTCAACCTTTTGTGTCAGATATGACCAACCTGTTACACACTAACGATGTATAAATAAATCCACTTTTTCTCATTTGTTTTTTTTTATCTGAAAAAAAACTTTTATAATGCACCACATGTTTTGAATGTCTTGTTCCTCGAGACCCTTCAATTTGCATTCTATAACATATAAAGCTTGTCATTGACACTGATTTGTAAAAAGATATTCAAAACCGTAACAGCGGCAACTGACTTCTTTCTTTATACACCTACTGTAAATGCAGTGCAACTTACAGAACCCGATGACGATAAGGTTAATTAGATTGATAGAGATCTTCAATTTGCAGAAAAATGAAGGTAAAAAAAAACCATGTTAACATGTAAATGATGTTTGGAAAAAAATCAATCAATTTTATGACCCCATGATTTAAGAAATGACCCCATGACCCCACTTTATTTAGCAGGTGGGTCATTACTGACTTATATATTCAAAAAGCTGGAGAAAACACTGCTAGAAAATCAGGAAAACCATTGACTTGCTGCATGCTATATTTGTAATTGTATAAATTTTGCTCATTTCTATTTTCAGGATACAGAGGTCATTCCATGCGAAATAACGAAGCTACAACAAATATTGATCCTCAAATAAAAAGTCAAGTAGAACAATTTGTTCAACGTCAATTCTGTTTAAGCAGAAAGATGTCTGAAACTGACAAACGCGCTGTTGAGAACTTCCTGTGTAAACAAATGCAGAAGCTGCTACAGCGCCAGTCAGCTCTTGAAATGGACAAGGCAACAATCAAACAATGGCTCCTCGACGTGAATAACAAGTTAAAGGTTCATGTGGAAGACCAGGAAAAGGAAATCCAAAAAAGTCAAGATAGCGTGGATTCCGCGCATACGGAGGAAACCATCAACATGAAAACACTGGAACGTCAAATCAACTTATTATTGAACAAACTAAACAAGTTAGATGCACAAGTCGGGCGGTGTTACGAACTTTTCGATGACACAAATCGTAAAATGCTGTTACAAAATCATATTAAGGATTTAATGGAGAAATTCGAAATTTTGTGTCATGAGGTCAAAAGTCAAAAAAAGAAAGAAGACCAAATGAGTGAAGAAATTTACAATTTAACAATGGAAATGAAAACCTCAGAACAAAAACAACAACTAAAAGACATCCAGCTAGAGGTAAAATCGAAGCAAATTACCTCCCTTCAACAAGACATAAAAAAATTCAAAGGGGACATCGAAATGTTGAATGCCATAAATAGGCAGCACCTTGAGAAGGAAAAGACACTGGATGATTTGAGACAAATCGTAGAAGACCTTCAAAAATCTCGGGAAAAAGTGAAAGGTGAAAATGAGATATTGCAATTAAGACTTGAAATGTATGAACAAGGTTCACCCAAAAATTCACCTAGGCGAACTGGTACAAGTTCGAGAATAAACAGTACAAGAACTTTTAAATACAGCCAAAAAACTTCACGTAAAAAATCTTCAAGTAACTGGAAAAGTTAACATTTAGTACAAGTGCACTTATGATCATATTTATTAATTCAGTGTTTTATGAAAGATTATATCTTAGTTATCATTTATGTACACCTGTCAACATTTATTCAAGGAGAAATCAAAATTACATTCATCAAATAGGGTTCGCTATAGTCATCATTTATGTTGCACTTGTCAATATGTACAGGGATGAAGCTCAACTATTTTGAGTCAGGGGCCCAGCTCACTTCAGATAAGAAAGTTTTAATAGTAATGAATAGGTAAAATGTGTAAACAGAAAGGGCCCCAAGCTGATTTTTAGTAACCATGGGCTACTGGGCCCCTCCTAATCTTATCCCTGACATAGTAGAATTTGATTTTGGGATTTATCTGGCGATAAGCCAAGTTTTGAATGGGCAATAAAATACAGTTTTACACTGCAAAAATAACTATGTTTATATTATGTACAGGGATGAAGCTGAACTATTTTGAGTCAGGGGCCAAGCTTACTTCAGATAAGAAAGTTTTAATAGTAATAAAATGTTCAAATGTTTAAACATTTTGTAGCCCAAACTGATTTTTAGGAGCCATGGGCTACTGGGCCCCTGCTAATCTTCATCCCTAATATATATGAGGAGAAATCAGAAATTATATTCATTGAATGGGGTTTGCCACTTTACTAGTTGATATCCCTTAACACTTACAGCCGTGTGGAACATTTATTTCCTTTGGATGTGAATTCGTAAGTTCGCATTTCCTGTACAAAGTTATTCCAGTGTTTTATGAAAGATTCTGTCTTAGTGACCATTACGTAGAACTTGTCAACATTTAATCGTTGAGGAATCAAAAATTATAATCATCAAATGTTGTTCCCTGCTTTGCTACTTCATATCCCCCATATTGGCCCCTAATATTTGTGTGGAACAATTATTTCCATTGGATACGGAATCATATATGTTCACATTTTCCAAAGAAAGTTATACAGAGAATTTGCAATGTTTACATTCTCAAAAGCATTTTGCACAATGTTAAGGGGAGTTGATTACATGGCACAGCAAGGAACCCAACCATAATATTTCTGTTTTGAGTCAAATGAAATGTGTAAAAACAGATATCAAAACAAATTGAATTCTGTGCATTCATAAAAGACATTCACAGGTTAACTACTCCATCTTACCTATTTAAATTAACCAAATGTTATTTATTTTATTTATTTATTCATTTTTTTTTATTTATTTCATTTTTAATCATCTGTAAATTATCATCTATCTCTATTTATTTTCAGACTAAGTTGGCCTTTTTATCGCTAGTACAATCAACCATGTTTATAAAGGCTATCTGACAGACCCTACAAAAATGGTCTTAAAATTTACCAAAGTGAACCTACAAAAGCAGTTTCATGACCTACTCAACTAATGCCATTATTCCACAGAGACCAAGAATCCCACGAATCGCCATGAAATGAGACATTTTTGGATTCATGATGATTCGTAGACTTGCCAATTTTCAGATCCAATTTGTGATAATGTACGATTCAGGTACGATAGAGTTACATATATTTGTGGGATTTGACTGTAATCCCATGAATACATGTCAAGAATTCACTAGGATTTACAATAATCTATTACAAATGCTTCACGAACGTTAGGAATTAGTTGAGAATCAGTTAAGAACATGCTGTATGCGCATGTCAATTATGTACAAATAAAAATGAATTCGTGACTATTCTTGACAAATTGTAGGATTGTCGTATATGTATGAATTCGTGGGATTTGTGACAAATTCGTAGCAGATTCCTGATCAAGCCACAAATTCAAGAATCCCCAATTGAGTTTAGAATATTTAAGAATGCCTATAATTTGAATAAGATTCAGTTATGATAACCGAGAATACATTACGCATTTGTTACGAACGAACTACGATATTTTTTAATCTGGAATTCTTGACTAAAATTTTAAACAGCTCAAACTTTTTGCCACAAATTCCCGATTGCTTAAGGATTGCAAGAACTGACTGCGGATCAGATACGAACTTTATAAACTGAAAACTACGAATTCAAAAATGTATCAATTTGTGGGTTTCTTAGTGTGTGTGGATTAGTGGCATAAAGCAACATACAAAAGTGGTGTTGAGATCTAGCCTAGGTACACTGAATCATTGGATTCAGAGCCTTTCCAAGGTAGAAGTTTATAATCAGTGGTCCAAATGTTTTGGCCTTGGTTGTTTATTACTTTATATAAATGTTTATTATTTATTTTATTGTGTTCTTGGTAGCATTTGCCAAGTACATGATTGTTCAGTTACAGAGTCTTTTTATTCCCTACTTCACATTTATTGTACAACATTTGATTTTATTCTGTTCTTGTATTGTAAAACTTGATTATGATGTTTGAAAAAAAGCCTCTATTGTTTTTGTTGACATACTGTCAGACTTATTTTATTGCTACCGTCATAAAACAAAAATTCTGAATTCTGACTCAAAATATCTTTATTTATTTTGAATTTTTCTTACATCAAAATTAGCATTTTAGTTTTTTAGAACACTTTTATCAGTATTCTTAATTTTATCTGAAAATTCTGAATTCATTCTGAAAATTTAAAAAAGTCCAAAATTCAAAATTCAAAACTCCTCATCAAAAATAAAAACCTCCTCTAACTAGTCTTTTACTAGTTCATCCCTCATCTATAAACCTCTTAATTCTTGAAACTTAACAATAACAAAACCAGGGAATCTTATCCTTCAGTAATGTTCTTTGTTGAAGAAATGACATTCTGATCATGGTAAAGCACTTCATTTTGAATTTGGCATGTGCCACACTATCTTGCTTTATTCCTTGAAATACCATGAGCAGAAATATCATTTCTTATATTTACAATTCTTTCGTTTAATAAATAATTTGTCCCCATATTTGTTTCAACCTGTGGCACTATTTCTTCCATACCTGCTAGTGTGAGATAGGGTTTTTAGCCATGGGAGATCGATGTTTCTGACATGACCATGTGACCCCCTTTGTGGAAATGATGTAATATTGCAAGAAAATTGATATACATCAAGGGTCATGACCCCAATTGTCTTTCAACGGGAATTGCAATACAATTGCCTCTGCATGTTTCATCGAAGAGAGATAGTCATATTGTAAATATTTAAAAATGTTAAACAGTTTCAATTTCATCTCATCTGCCAAACACAACAGCGTGGCTATAAAATACGATTTCTTCGTGGCCCGTAGTTTTAACTGATCCAACAAAGTCTACAGTAGATGTGTCTGCATACATAAGACATCGACATTACTTACTCAAAAACTGACACTTTAAAATTTTTCACTTATATTGAGTTGAGTTGAGTAATGGTGTTTAACGTCCCAGTCAAGAATATTTCACTAATATTGAGACGTCGCCAGCTATAGGCAAAGGTGCAGAAATTTTCCTGTGCATTGCGCTTATGGCATTATACAGCAGGGTACTTTATCTTGCCAAGCCTACCAAGACATCGTACCTTCGTTCCCATCCGAAAGAATCATGACTTTCATTTCCTAATGCTGAGTGTTTGGCGAAAGAACAGTCACTACCCACTTTAAAGTCTTCGGTCAGACCCGGCCAGGGTTCGAACCCACGGCCTACCACTTACAGAGCGATCCACTTATATTGAGATGGTCAGTTCTGAAATGGTGGAAGAAACTGAAATGCCTGGAAAAAAACCACCAAATTTTGGCAAGTAAACTGACTTACTTTCTCACACTTTTTTAGATCTGCCAGAGTGGGATTTTAACCTCAGGGGCAAGAGCCACTGTAAACTTAAAGCAGATGCTTTAGACCACTATGCAATTGACGTATCACCGGCCAAGCCCACAATGTTCCATCAAAAAGCCGGATGCTTGATTTACATGCAAAAAAGAATGAAAATTTAATAATGTCACTGACACTAATACGTCATTAGTTGCCAAGACGCTGCTTTGGTACTGTGATGGTGGCCAGTGTCGGAACATTGTGGGTGTGGTCGGCAATACGTCGATTAAGGCCATTTCTAGGCATAAGACCAATATGCCACCAAAGACAATTTCTAGACCAAAGGAATTTGAAATAAATTATACCAAAATGGTATACCAGTTGTTTAAGTACCCGGTACTTTTTATAGGACCTAACAGAAGGAAAGAAACAAGTTTTATAACAAATTTTGTGTCTTGCAATAATGGTTTATTTTGAGGGATTATCAAGAAGCTGTTTACATGACCTTTTAACTAAAATATTATTGCTTAACAGTTTCACCGTTAATTCAATATGAAAGAGCTAGTTCCAACTACACAGGAACTTTATACAATGAAGCAAACTGGTTACAAATAAATTGTTGGGATATTGCTGATCAAGATTAAAAAAAAATTATGGCCATAATCACAGTGTTTTTGATAAATATGTCATTTCTGTCCAGGATTGCCATGGATATATGACATCCTAGTTCCATGTTCCTTTCACTCTCAATTTCGATATTACTTATGGTGAGTGTAGCTAACTTGACATGGGGTGCTTAAATGCTTATTCTTCTGGAGCACTTGGCTTCTCGTCCCAGGTGGAAGTTCGCATATTAAACTCAATTTGTCAGTTTTCAAAGTTTTTACTTTGCTTTTTGGATTGTTATTTGAACATGAACCAGTAAATTGTGTCTGATCAACTTTGGTTCTTATTATTTTTATTTAACAGATCTGTCACCACTCTAACCTTGGTGATTTTTATTTACTACATAATTATGCATTATTCAAAATATACAAGAATATACATTACAATTTTGTTAAATTTTCTGCTTATTTCATATTTTATTTTATCAATATTTTCAAAGTTATTTTTATTTAATCAAGATTTCCAAAGTTATTTTAGGCATTTAGAACATATGTTCATTAGATCCTTTATCTAAACTTTCTTAAATATATTATTGCAATTAAGGTTAATTCAGGAAATATTTCCTGTCAAATCAAGTCTATACAAGGGATTATCCCCCATGACTGTGTTAACACCTCAATAAGGGACTTAACTCAATTTAACATTTATTTTTGTGATAAACTCTTTGGTGACATAATCTTACAGTGTAATTACTTGTTAATTGTTAAGTAAATACAGACTTTTCCATTATTCTTGATTGGTTAATTACCTTTTCTCCAGACCTGACACCTACCCAATCAATAACTTGGGGTGTGTCCAGAAAAAGATTTAATTATTAAGTTTTACTATAAAATGAAAATACAATTTCAATTTTGGATATAGAGGAATATAGAGATAGATTAGATTGATTATTCAGATTTTTTGGATTTTAACAATTTGTTGGAAGTTTATTTATATATTATGTATCATGGTGACTTAAACAACATGATGGCTTGATGCGAAATAAATTATGAAATACAGTGAATGCCAGACTATGTTAATCATTTACAAATAAGCTAATTCCCCAACACAAAATTAACTCAAATTTTAATCAGTAAGGTTCGCCAGTGGCCGTAACCACGTCCCCAATCTAGAGCGCCAGGCGAGCCTTACAACAGATCAAATTTCTCTCTCAAATTTGCAAGTTATACATTTAAAAAAAAACAACTTGATACCTTATTTGTCAACTAAAATTATATGCAATGTATGGTTCATACTTGACCTCTGACCCTTTAATATTGTATAAGATGTGTCAACTAACAAAACTTAAATGTTTTTATCTATGTGTGACTAACCAAAACAGATGTACAAAAATTACGACAATAACACGGTGGACAGACAATTAACAACATGGGAGCTATAAATAGAGCTGACGGAATTCTTAAATAATAAACCGTTAAATAGGGTAAATCTAAAAAAAATCACAATTTGATCACTAAAATTTCTCAAAAAAGCAATGCTATACCAGATATTGTTACAACATTACATATTTAAATATATATGCTTTTAAATAAGAAGCAAAGCCTTAAAAATGCCCATGCAACAAGCCCTGCCTGTGGTTATCATCAGGTCAAGTTTAAAATTACAATTTTTAAATCCCATCATAATAATCTGACCATATTTAAATCAGTCCGAGAAAAAAAAAATATTCATGTTAGGCATGAAATACCAGAAGTTAAGTTATTGCATGACAACATTTTAAGTACGTATTGTCTGCTTTAGAACACTGGACCACTAAAGCCCCCCATAAACCCGTTAATTTGATCATATTGAAGACAAAAATTATAAAAAATAAATCTGGCTACGTCTCTAGTTAAGTTATTGTATTACAAGAATTTTAAGTATATCACCTATCTTAACACCGTAATTAACATCAGATTTAAATCAATTTTAAGGCCAAGGTTTTTTTTAAATAGGATCTTTAAACCTTTTTTTGGACTCAGTTGCCAAGTGGTCTAAAGCGCATAGATATAGGATCAAAGCTCCTTTCATCACTTGGGTATGAATCCTAATAAGACAGATCTTAATATGGGAAACTTTGTCAGTTCAATTACCAAAGTCAGGTTTTCTAGGCACTACAGTTTGCTTCACCATTACAAAACTGACTACCCCAAGATATAAAAAACAAAAAAAGTTAGGGACCGATAAATAAGATTTGAGATAACAATCCAAGAACTAAAAAAACATATAAAATCCATTTGTATCTTGTTCTTGTTCTCGTTCTCTTCTTCTTTTAAATGATGTAATGAAGTAAAAAAATTTGTATATGAAATCAAAACTCATTATTGAAATTACGAGAAGTAGGAAGAGGAAATGATATGATTTATGTTCTAGAAAATTAAATAATGTTTTTGATGTGGTCCTTAACTTTTTTTGTTGAGTATACATGTATACTAGTAAGTGAAAAGACAAAAAATTACCAATTTCAAAACTAAATATCGAAAACAAACATACAAGTACCATCTATACATATCTAAATCACAATTCTAAAAGCAAAGTAAAACCTTTGGAAACAGGCCCGGTTTCACAATCATTCCTTAGATAAGATTTTCCTTAAATATAACTTAAATCTTGCAAAATTTAAAATTTGTAAAATTTTGTTAATTTTCAACATGTTCAGGAATTTAAGGTGTCATTTCTAAGATCACTTCTAGAATAAAACATCTGCATTTAGTTTTGACAAAATTATTCACCAGTAGTTCCAAAAAGAGATTAACAAAATTTGCTAAATTTAAGTTAAGGAAAATCTTAGCTAAGGAATGATTGTGAAACTGGGGCCTGGCAAATTAAGTAAATAATGTGGACTTTTACCAGGGAAGTGAAGTCTGGTGCTCCAGAAGGGCACAGTAAACACAAGCTATAGATAGATATTGATTTTGAATGTACATGTATAAGTATAGTGATATTTCAAAAAAGTTAAACTACCCAGTCTTGTATGTATATATGAATCCACAGGCACTTAAACAATTGTATTTTAAGTTTACAAAATTTAAAAATAATTTAAATAATTTAATACAAAAATAAAAAAATAAATTAAATAATTTAAATAAAAGACAGGAAGTCTTTTTTCAAAACCAAAGAATTAAATTCTTTGGCCTAATTTGTAATGAATAGATATAAACACCTTAATGACTTTGTAATTCAAAACTAAAACATTTAGGCGACTCAGATGTGTATTACAACATGGATACCCTTGTATTTATCAAATTAGAATTGATTTTTGATTCAACAACTTAAACTTAAATATTTAAACTAAAAGATAGATACTGAAACATTATGTAACTTAATATAACCGTATAGTGTAAGTATTTTTTTTTTATATTTTGTTAAGTTTTAAGACATTTTTTAAATTATTCAGAATTTATCAACATCATAACAATCTGAAATTTATTTTAACATTATTAACATTCATTAATGGATTCAATCTTGAATTGACTTATTTTTCAGTATAAAGGCTTTCATACAGGTCTGATTGCATGTGCACCTGTACTAACATTCACCGAAGGATTCTTACATTGGCCATATTTATTTTCAGTATAAATTATACGGCTTTCATTATGTATATATTCAATATACCAACATATTCCAGGTTAGTTCTGGGCTTTCTAAATATGGGCAATTGTGACCTTTTTTTAACATTGTAGACAAAAGTTGGCTGCTGGCGATTTTTATGAAGGTGACAGGGAATTCATTTGAATCAAAATTGAGGATTTTGACATGATATAATAGACAAACTGATGATGACAAAAGTCGACTTCTAGTAATTTTTTGGGGGGTGATACAAAATTTTATTTGAATCAATGTGAGAGACACCATGGGGGAATTTTGGCATGATAGAATTTACAAACTGGCAATAAAATGTGGCCTCCAACAATATTGCTGGTGGCAAAATTTTCAGAGCTATAGCTAATTGTGCATAAAATAAATCAAAAATGTTCTATAACAAAAAAATGCAGAGGCCATGATGGCCTAATAGATAAGACGTCAGTTTACAAATCCAGGGTCTCTCAACGCTGTGAGTTCGAACCCGGCTTAGACAACATGTGGGAAAGTGAATATTCCTTGCTGTTGGCCTTTACTAGCTCACCAAGTGTCAGTATAATGTGACTGAGGGAGTGGTACAGTTGTCTGCAGCATACTGACTCTGTGAGCTAGCACCTTAAGAATGCAAATCAGGTTTATTTTCACTCTGCAATGGGGTTTGCGGCGATGCCATGTGATACACCCTACTGTTTTTGTGGAACAATTATTTCCAATGGATATGATTGCATAAGATACTGTTTTCCTGTAAAAAGGACATTATTCCGTGAATCTGTGACGATAACGTTTTCCAAAAATGTGCACACAAACATTAAAAAGTATTGATCGCGTGGTACAGTGGGGAAGCCCATTTATTTGATTACAAAATATCAAATGGTACTAATCCAAAGTTCAGGTTATTTTATTGTTTTTATATAAATCATTATTTGATTGATAGGTCAATAGCCAAACAATATTTTAGCGATAGTTTCTTATACTTTAAACTTGATCAAGTGGTCTAAGGTACAAGCTCAGGATCCATTTTAAAAGGGTCCATGAGTTCACCTATCCCTTATTTTATAAATGACCCCACTGTTAAGGCCTAAGTGGGCCACATTCAACATTACATAAATGCTAAAATATTGATGTTATGATATTTTCGACCAAAGTTTTTGAAAAAATCCCATCCATCTGAAAAATCCTAGATAAACACTACCAAGGTATACATTTTGACATGGGTTAAATCAAACCACTGGGGTAGAGAACACTTGTTACCTTGAAGTATTTTGAAATTATTATTTTTTTTTTTTTAATTACCGGTAACGGTGGGTGGGGGGGGATGGTGGTGGTCAAGAGAGAGGGAGAATGAGAGAGAGAAAGAACTAACAGCTTCATGAGTCTAGAGGTTCAAGATAGTCTTTTTAAACATGTAATTTAACAAACGCAACATTAGGCAGAACAAGATTCATCCATTTAAATTTTTACCATTAAACCAGGGATTTATCAGGGTCTTTTGGGAATAGGCCCTAAACTAAAAATTGGGAAAAAACTCAACTTTTTGCTCATTTTGGGAAAACTTAGACATCATGTCATAAGTCGGTTTTCTTGTGACCTTGGAAGCCTTTGATGTAGAAGCAGTCTATTTTCATCTTGCTTTGCAAATGTTGTTTTAAAATAATCTAGAATCTTTAACTTCATTTTGCTGATTTGGGAGTCTATCACAAAATTTACTTTTGTTTTCGTTTAAAATCAACACAATTTTCTAATTGGGAATTTTCTCAGCCGATTTTGGAAAAAAAATCAAGGTTTTTTCCATTGGGAATGGGGCCGAATTTCGGCCCTAAATAGGCCCTTGATGAATCCCTGTAAACTGTTGTTGAAGATTGTAAAAGCATGAATAAAATTCAGTCTTTGCAACTTCAATGTACACTTACTGCTTTAGAGAAACATAATGTTAATCTTGCTTCAGATGTGTATTAAAGTGTGAAGCTATCAGTAACAAAAATATAAGAAATATAGGAAGTTTTTCAAATAATATAGGAAAATATAGGAAAGGGTAAAAATTATAGAAAATATAGGAAAATATAGAAATGGTAGGACCCCTGATAATATGTCCACTTTCTAGAAATGAATGTTTAAATAATATATAGTCAAACCTGTGTATAAAGACCACCCAAGGAAACCAGTAAAAGTGGCCTTTATGGGCAGGCGGCCTTTTTATACAGGTTTTAATAATATGAATAAAGAACAATTGGGATACAAATGTACTGGCCTTTATAAGCAGGTGGCCCTTATGTAGAGGTGGACTTTAAGGCATGTGTGTGTATATAATTTATATATAAATTATTTTTAATGCAATAATCATAGCACAAACAGTATATATAAATAGGCAGTATCAGGCATTATGCTAACAACAATAAAATAATTCAAAAATTATTTATTGGTAATAGCCTAAATAATCATTATATATTTTAAATTACAAAGTCACTATAAATATATAAATATGTTTAACAACCTTGTTATTAACTCAAATGCACGAAAAATACACAATATATTTAACGATAAAACTATACAATATACATTTTACGGCAAAACACAAAACATTTAACGATAAAAACACAATATTGTTAAAGGCAATACACAAAACATTTAATACACCATCTTAATAACGGTCTTCCACTGTATAGGCAAACAACTTTGACCTGTCCGCTTGACCTTTCATTTAAATATTTATCACGACCAATTACATATATGTATAGGGAGCACAGGTGTTTATTTTGTATACATCATGAGATATACTCACCCCATAGAGTACACCTATGTACTGTGTGTGTATTTACTTGGATCTTAACGATACCCATTTATTGGTTGGACCCTCCTATATGAATATTCCTTGAAAGGTCAAACGGACAGGTCAAAGTTGTTTACCTATATTCTAATATCACAACAAAGGTATAACAAAGCACCTAATATTTACATATGACTCTATCAAAAGCCTTTTGAAGATCAATAAATATATATATCACCATGAACAGATTTATAATCTATTACTACAAACTAGTTATTTAAAAACACTTTTTTAAAATTTATTAAATTCACATTGCACTCACTGTCAGTATGTAATAAAAAACCAATACATGTACTTTTTTTCAAAAAGAAGGGAAAAAACAAAACAAAATCCCCTTTATATTCTGAAATGTAAGTTTGTAAATCATTTGAGTTTACATACACTGAAATTTAACATGTGAATAGATCAATTCATAAAATTGAAAAAATGCACTTCAGCAATATCCAAGTATACCAAGAACACTTACAGGATGATATACCATAAAACATTTTTGTAGAAAATTCAAACTTTCCTAGCTTTCTATACATATGAATGAATGAATGAATGAATGAATGAATAAATGAATGAATGAATAAATGAATGAATGAATGAATGAATGAATGAATGAATGAATCAATCAATCAATCAATCAATCAATCAATCAATCAATCAATCAATCAATCAATCAATTAATCTTTCTATACATATGAATAAATGAATGAATCAATCAATCAATCAATCAATGATTGATTGGGGTTTAACGTTCAAGTCAAAAATATTTCATTTATATTGAGACATTACCAGCTATAGGTGAAATGGTAGAATTTTTTTCCCTTTGTAGTGCATTCAGGGCAATGTACAAGGAGGGTTATTTCAATGTGCCATTGAAATTTACCTTTGTTTTTCCTTCCTTTGAAACAGGCATCTGGGTAGCCGAGAGGTTCAAAGGGCATTCACAGCATCGCTCACTCCCAGGTTTGAATCTGAATAGTGTGAGGAAGTTTGTCAGTTTGCTGGCGAATGACTTTCTTTGAGATGGATGTTCTCCATCATCAAGAGAATCTTGAAATGAGATGAAAAGTACCATAATTTAATCAAATTTAATCCCTGTGAAACTGATGGCCGTTTAAAGTTTAAACAGATTTTTAAACTTTAAAAAATGCCCTACTCTGTCCAGAATTAACATGAAAGCATTAGACAACAACAATAAGTTAATAAAAAAATCTATTTTTTTTCTTTATTTTTGATATAGGTATTTATCGGGTTATTAAAGCTATACTAAGCTCTTTAACTGAGGATTTCTATTATGTATTTATATAAGCAGATCATATATCCAGATATAATATCTATACAGTCATAAATTACTCGCAGATTTTATTGTTTAAATCAAAAAATCTTTCAATAGATACACAATATAGCTATCACGCAGCATATTAGAAAAGTAGATGGCGTCATTTGAAATTTCTAATCAAGGTTTTACAGGTCTTACATGTCGAGGTAAGTTGTAGTTTTTGTCTCGATTATTTGTTAAAATTAAAAAGAAAAACAAAAACTTTCCAATACACTATATATATATATATATATATATATATATATATATATATATATATATGTATATATGTATATAAGGTGTGCCATTTGAAATTTCTAAAATAAAATCAAAAACCCTCCAATACACTGTGCAAGATATACACGATATTGGAAAGCTATATGTTGTGTCATTTAAAATAACTGAAAAAGGTTTTGCAGGCTGAGGTAAGTTCTTCCTGGATATTGGAAGCCCATATGTTGTGTCATTTAAATTTCTTTTTTTTTTTTTTAAAAAAAAGGTTTATAGGCCAAGTTGTTTTTGGATAATAGAATCTTAAAATGATAAAATATGGTCATTTTTATTATAACCATTTCATGTTATATTGTTAAAATTGAAGAACCTTCCCACACACTCTTTATACAAGTATATATGCAAGGGCACTGCTTATATGTATGTGTGTGCATTTTTATTTTATTGAAAATTTTCAATAAGTTTTTTCAGAGAAAACATGCTGAGGTAGAGTTGTTCTTTGCTGTGTTTTGTTATTCGTGTATTTAAATACCACTGCGGTAGCTCAGTTGGTAGAGTGCTCGCTCCGTAAGTGGGAGGTCGTGGGTTCGAACCCCAGCCAGGTCTGACCCAAGACTTGAAAGTGGGTAGTGACTGTTATTTCGCCAAGCACTCAGCATTACGAAATGAAAGTCACGGTTCTTTCAGATGGGAACTTAAAATAATCGAAGTCCTGTGTCATGGTGGGCTTGGCACAATAAAGAACCCTGCTATATAATGCCATGCAACGCATGGGTAAAATTTATGCACCTTCGCCTATAGCTGGCGATGTCTCGATATAAGTGAAATATTCTTGACTGGGACGTTAAACACCATTTCTCACTCACTCGTGTATTTAAATGCCGAGCATTTACTGTCAATGTATTTTAGTGTATACAAAATTTACAGACTTAAATCCATGTGGACCTGAATTAAGTGTTAATCTCATGGATCCCATTGTTTACTATAACCATATATCATTTTGCAGTGGATTTATTTTCACCACACTTTATCATCAAGAAACTGGCTAAAATCAGTACAGTCAAACCTGTCTATAAAGGCCACCCAAGGAAACCAGTAAAAGTGGCCTTTATGGGCAGGTGGCTTTTATATACAGGTTCAAATAATGTGAATAAAGAACCGTTGGGGATACAATTTTACTGAAGTGGCCTTTAAGGCAGGTTGGACTGTATACTCTAAAATGATGTCTCATTTAAAGTATTCATCTAGAAGTGAGTATGTAACAGAGGGGTGTGCCATTATTTCTATAACCCCTAATCCATTGAAGTAATTATATTTTTCAATATTATTTCTTTTTTAGTTTAAACTCAAATTCAAATTCAAATTCAATTTAAATTTAAGTTGCAGAAAAGTGAAATTAGAACTCTTACCACTGCTAAATACTTTTCGTTAATTGTCCTTATCTAAAATTCACAAGGCCAAACTGTGCTTTTAGGGTTAAGTTTACTGTTAGAATTTGTGAGTTGTGAGTTTGTACTTTGCAGCCATTTTATATTAATCATAAATGAGGTAGACAATATATCTTCGTAATGTGAAAACTAATTAAAATGATAAAATTCCATTTCCCAATACCAGGAATCGAACTTGGGTCATTCATTTGTAAAACGAGCAATCTACCGTTTCACAGTCACTGTACACTGTATATACTATACCATGAAGCTAAATTGCCACATTAGACAATTTTCATAATTAATTTTAAATTTTTTATATTTTCATCAATTTCAGATATAATCAGCTGCCATAAACGAGTGTCTGTGTGATTCCAGCCATATTTACTCATGACCATGATGGTGGATTGACATTATCATAAAGAAGGGCTCATTTAATACAAACACTATTTACATATGTCAGATTGACATTTAACTATATTAAGCCAATGAAACTACTTGTGAAAACATGAACGTCTCGGAGAAAACGACACTGCAGAATTGTAGGAACTGTTTCATGGAAGATTTAGATCCGACCATGACGTTTTTTATCCAGTCTTTATTGTGCCGGGATTCTTACAGAGGATCAAAAAGACAGAGTTGATGTAAGTTTAAAGCAATTAGTTCCCCCCCCCCCCCCCCCCCCCCCCCCCCCCCCCCCCCCCCCCCCCCCCCCGCAGTTTTTATATTGTCGGCATGATATTAGGACCTCCATCCATTTTTCAAAGGCCAACACCCATAAAAATGATCATAAGTCATTTTACAACCAAATTTCACAAAAATGAATGAATTATATGTTTCAGACTTTAGAAAAACCAAAAATCACATCAGATTTGGGCTCCAAACATGTGTTTTAGAAAATTGAACTGTTTTAGGCTTTTCAATAAAAGGGCCATAACTCCTTGAAAAATAGAGCAAACCAACTCGGGTTAATGATTTATGCATCTCCTTTCAAAGTTGATGCTATGTACCAAATTAGTGCTATATAAAAGCCAAAAATCACATCAGATTAGGGCTCCAGTCATGTGTTTTAGAAAATTTAACTGTTTTAGGTTTTTCATTAAAAGGTCCATATCTCCCAGAAAAAAAAGCAAACCAACTCAGGTTAATGCTCATATCCTATCAATGTTGATTGTACCAAGTTTCATAATGTAGTGCAGGGTTTGGAAAAGTACTGCTAACAAGAAATGTCTAAATGGAAAGATAGAAGGATGGAAGCATGATTTGAATACGCCCTCTTTCTTTCTTCTAAAGGCAGGGGATAAAAATACATGCGTCAGAGAATTAATAGAGTGGAATGGAGTAACGGTGTTTAAAACCTTAGACAAAATTCTTTCACTTATATATTCTTATGGCTTCATTTGGTTTCACAATTTCGGTCCAAGAACTACTGATGAGGAATTGTATTCCAAAACAGCCGTCTAGTGCTGTAAAATTAAAACTTGTAGATTCTATAATATGTAATTAACAATATTTTTAATTTCCGGTATTCGCAGAAACAAACAACGAGGCAGGATAAGGTTATAACTCTGTTGGACATACTACCACGACGTGGACCAAGGGCGTTTAAGAAGTTCCTATCTGTGTTAAGAGTAGACTATCAGTGGATAAGTGAAAGGCTGGAGAATGAACTACAAGTACAGGAATGTAAGTACCATTACATTATATGTTGTACAGGGTTTTGGCAGAATAAAGACCTCATGTACACTGTTAAAAATGTATGTACTCCGAGCCACAGGCAAATGGTACATTGATTTTTAACACATTACATGGGGCCATGTAACCTACAAAAACCCTGTATAATTGTCGTCATGTTTGTTTACCGTTACCAGACTTTCACGATATACAAGTTACTTTCCTTTTACCGCTTTATGTCAGTGCGTTTCCCAGAAAAACTTCCGAACATAGTTCTATGTACCCTGGCAAATTAACCAATAGCTATGCAAGAAATTTCTTTGAAGGGTGACAAAGTACCGTAACATAGTACCATGAAATAGTATACAGTTATTTTATGGGTGTTTTGGGAACAGACAAATCTATTGTCCCGTGGTATTAGGTGTGTCCTGTGGAGCTGTTGCCCAAGGCCGTAAAACCAAGGGTAACAGTTCTTCAGTTCATCCCTGTCACCAAGAAAAAAAGGATTTGACCTCCAAAAACATTTATGAAATATCTTTTATTACTAAATTGTCAGATATTCCAGCAAAATATTTAATTCTATTCTAAACATGTCTTGATATCAAGCCATTAATTACAGTGGTGTCTGGTAAGATCAAAGTTAGCATAACGATTGAAAGATGTCCCAAAATGACATTATTTGCACATTCAGTTTGGGCATGAAACAATTTGTTCCTCTATGAAACAGTTCATGTACAGTTTCACATCTTTCAAAATAAATTTAAAAAATGACAAAAACAGTTAAAATAATTTTATTACAATTTATTTAGGAGATAAGGTATTGTAATAATGCAAGACATGTATATAACATAACAAAATTGGGCGAGAATAATTTGAGCTCTTACTCTGCATCATCAAACCACTGTGGTAGCTCAATTGGTAGAGTGCTCACTTTGTAAGTGGGAGGTTGTGGGTTTGAACCCAGGCCGGGTCTGATCCAAGACTTGAAAGTGGGTAGTGACTGTTCTTTCGCCAAGCACTCGGTATGATGAATGAAAGTCACGGTTCTTTCGGATAGGAACTTAAAATAAACCAGGTCCCGTGCCACAGTGGGCTTGGCACACTAAAAAACCCTGCTGTAAAAAGCCATCAGCACAACGAACAGGCAAAATTTCTGCACTTTCGCCTAAAGCTGGCAATGTCTCGATATTAGTGAAATATTCTTGACTGGGACGTTAAAAAATATTACTCAAATCAACTCTTACTCTGCATCAACCAAACTTTTCAACGACTTTTAATAAAGGTTTATCATTATACTTTAAAGCACAGATCTTAAATAGCATTTAACATTAAAAACACACACACATACACACCATTATCAATTAGAAGATTTAACAAATTAACCATTTATGCAACAACGTCCAGCTGCATCATCTGGGAATCAAAACAGGACTGTAAAAAACTAATGAAAAAAAAAATCTTAAATCTGAAAGGAAAAGAAAAGAAAAAGTATTCATATTCAACCAAGCAAAGGAATGGGTATATAAGTGAAAGCGTCTTGACTGAGGCATAAAGTTCCATCATTCCACTCCACTACTTTTCTAACCTTGTTTTAAAATTACGACTTGTTTTAAGAGTAACTTTTAATGCATTTAAATATATTGTTTTCTGTAGACATTAGAAAAATTCTTGGTAAGTTTGCACATAAGAAATATTTGTGAACCACTTTTAGACACAAAATTAACATAATTTCCAACTAAGACACCAGGCATTTATTCAGTTTCATTAGAGTTAACTCCCTTTATAAAGATTTTTTTAAACAATAAAAATTTGGAATATAATTAGGATTAAATTTCTGCTCATTTTATCAATAAGAGACTAAAAAAGATTTGTTAAGATAAAACATTAATAATTTATTCACTTGTAGATAAGTATTTTGAATTTTTGTCAAGATTTTTAACAGCCAACAGTTCAGGTTTTTCAACATCTGTTTGCAGTATTTATAAACCTATTTAAATCAGTTTAATAGCATGTAGTGCCTATATAAATCATGTCATCCAAAGTTTTATCTGTCAGAAAAACCAGGCCCCAGTTTCACATCATTCCTTAGCTAAGATTTTCCTTAGCTTAAATCTTGCAAAATTTCAAATCTTCATAATTTTGTTAATTTCCGAGATATTCAGGAGTCTAACGAGTCATTTTCAAGACATTTTCAATGTTAAAACATTTGCATTTAGTTTTGACAAAAATATTAATCAGTAGTTCCAAAAAGAGATTACCAAAATTTGCTAAATTTCAAATAAAGAAAATCTTTGCTGATGTATAATTGTGAAACTGGGGCCTGATATTAAACTAGACTAGCTATATACATTGCCATCAGATTGCGAACGATTACAAATTTATGACATATAATTCTGACATGTCTTGAAAAAGGCTTTCCAGTCGCATCCACATTTAGTACCTGTCTTTGAGATTATAATGTTAGGCATTGGCCGCTTTGAAAGCACTAGCAGTAATTAAAACAAGATCAGGAAGGCTTGTAGTAAGGTCTGTGTAGTGTGACAGGGTTTTTACAGATTTATCAAAAGGATAAATTTAGATTCTAATTATTATTACATAAAACAGACAAAATTAAAATTAATTCACAATTTAATAATTCTATATCACTAGTACATGTAATACTAGAATACAGTGGATTTTTTCCTCATTTTTTGTAGTTTTTATTACTAATCAGTGTTCTAGATTCACACAAGACTCAAAATAACAAAGTACACTCAGTGATTTGGTACACTATCATCACAATTGTCTGGTACTTGCAGAATACAAATGGATATGAAAGTGTTTCTCTCCCCCCCCCCATTTGACATTAGAGAACATGAGTTGATGTCAGTTACTTCAAATAGTCAATTGTTTAGTGACATTATTTAACAGTTAGTTTCTAATTACACTGAGGTGACAGTGTGCTATAAAGTGAGCACTTAGGAACAACAGTGCCTCTCAACACCTAGGTTCAAAATAAACTCGGGGTCAGATTCTAGTGTAAGAAAGTTTATCAGTTGGTTTGTCAAAGGGCAGTGGTTTTCGGACATTATTCATCCTTAAACTCATCACCTCGATAAAAGTAAAAGAATCTTGACTGGGGCCTAAAACTCCATTACTCCACTCCACCATCCCATAACTGACTGTCTCGATATAAGTAAAAGAATCTTGACTAGGGCGTAAAACTCCATTACTCCACTCCACCATCCCATAACTGACTTTCTCGTACCTCGGACAGAAAAATCTCACACGCACACCAGTGCTAGATTTTTCTGTCTTGTCCAGTTTGTCTGGTACTGCCTCACGCGACAATTGAACAATCAGGATGACGTATCCGATCATTGCGCTTGACGTCATCAAAACAAAGCGTTTCTTTATTTATTTTTCACATATGTGTTTTATTTTACTTTTTATTCAAAATATTTCATTGTCAGAGTTTTTTATATTTGCATTGAATACAAATCGTTGATATTTTAAAATTTTGAAGAGTTGTTAATGGGATTATTTTCAAAGGGCGGATTTGTACAATGCATTAGGTGCCCAAAGGAATGCTAGAGGTCCCATGAGGGTACGTGTTTTGTTTTATATGTATCGCAGTTATAAACACTTAAATGGTACGAGAAATAGAATCTATCACTTGTTTGTGACCGAAACCGGTTGATCTCAGTCTCAGGTGCTGTGATGCAACATATCCCAATCTCGGCAAAGCCTCGATTGGGATATATGTTACATCACATCACCCTCGACTGAGATCAACCGGTATCGGTCACAAACAGGTGACAGATTCTATTAGTCTCGATATTGGGCGTAAAACTCCATTACTCCACTCCACCATCCCATAACTGACTGTCTCGATATAAGTAAAAGAATCTTGACTAGGGCCTAAAACTCCATTACTCCACTCCACCATTCCATAACTGACTGTCTCGATATAAGTAAAAGAATCTTGACTAGGGCATAAAACTCCATTACTCCACTCACTTCACCATTCCATAACTGACTGTCTCGATATAAGTAAAAGAATCTTGACTGGGGTGAAAACTCCATTACTCCACTCCCAATTGTTTTCCCTTGTACCCAGAAATCACAAATTCATGTCAGTCAAATGATGAGAGTGACATGACTACATTTTATCCTGAATACCATACAAATAGTCTAAGGGAGATAACTTCACTCCAAACTATCTGGAAATCACACACTCAAATGGTATAAGGGAGATAACTTGGTACATTGTATACCTAAACTTATGCAATTTTTTTTCTTTTCAGATACAAAGAAAATTGAAGCTGCTATTGATGAGAGGATGAAGAAAAATGGAGAATTTATCCGCGACAAAGATTACATACTCAGGACAATCACAGAATCAGTGGTGCCTATACTACTTCAGGAGACAAAATCATCCCCTGTGGGGAGCCCCAATCAAAAGCTAGATCAGCCTCTTAAAGACATCATAAATGATCATTTAGTGCCGCTTTTAAAGGGCACCAATGGGTCAAAATTAAAACTCGATGCCATACATACTGATGTTTTGTTGGAGAAAATGGTAGAGATTATTGACGCTCTAAAAGAAAAATGTTGTAAAACTCTGGGAATAATTGACCTAGAAAATATGGACTGTGCCGATTCGTCTCTTTCTGATCTCATTGAGAAAAATATGCAGGAAACGAAAAACGAAATACTCACTTTACGGAAGGAAATCAGAAAGAGTAAAAAACTTGAGGAAAAGATGATGACCGAAAATACAAAACTAAAAACTGACAATGCAAATTTAAAGGCAGAAGTGAAAAGATTAAAATTAGACGGACAGTGTGCGAAAACTGAGGCGAAGAAATTGAAAGAGGAGTTACAAAAATTAAAGACACAAAATCAAAAACTAAAACAGGAAATACAAAATCTGAAAGAACATTTAAATAACGCTGGTATTGATTTACGAATATCGGCGGACTTTATAGACGCTATATCATGATAGAATAGAAAGAACCTCTAAATAATGCAGACCCCTGCATTGTTCAATCTTAAGGGCTTTTTGCACCATTGGCCCCAAAATAATAACATTGTCCCTAAAGAATACTATCTGTTGGGTCAACCCTGGCCCACCTTTTAAGAGAGGCTGCGGTGGCCTAATGGATAAGATGTTAGTCTTCAAATTCAGGGTCTCTCACCACTGTGAGTTTGAGTCCTGCTCAGACCACATGTGGGAAAGTGAATTTTCCTTGCCGTTGGCCTTTATTTATTCACTGTTTCAGTGAATTTACAGATGCCCTATCAGGTGGCAGCCATAACCTTTAAAAATGTGTGGTTTTTTTACTTCATACAATTTTTTTTATTTCAGTTTTTATAGGGTTCTACTTATATAATATATAAATGAAATTAACATTATATCAGATGCAAGTCATCATCAAAAAAATAAAAGAATTTTTTTTTTTTTTAATTTTTATACATATTTTACTATAATGAACAATTTCTCAACAAACTTGTTGTTCAGCCTATGATTAATCAAGAGTTTCAGTAACACTGATTTTTCCTGTCAAAGAAATTATTCGGACAGATTGTTTTCACTGGCAGACTTGTGCCAATTAATCCAAATAAAGCCACCAGTGGTTTTTAACTCAAATTTATGACAAATATTTTGTTTTTTAAAAATATGTGAGGTTCACATGTATTGGTTAATTATAAATATGTCAAATACAATAACAAGTTTTTATAGTTATTTTTTTACACTTGGTAATGAAGTTTTAGGCTCAGTCACGGTAATTCTTTCACTTTTATTGAGACGGTCAGTTCAGAGATGATGGACTAGCAACCAGAGTGCCAAGATAAATCCACTGACCTTTTGCAAGAAAACTGATGAACTTTCTCACACTAGGATCTACCATTAGTGGGGTTCAATATAAGTTTATCAGGGTTTTGGCAAGTTACATGGCCCCCAAGTACCCTGTCAAAAATTTATGTACATATTTGATTTGGGTACATTGATCTTTGGTTACATGGGGCCATGTAACCTGCCAAAACCCTGTATAACCTTTTTGTCACCCTTCAAAGCAAAACAAGTTTGATATTTTAACTTGGACTTTGTATTCTGTGTGACCTACATACATTGCCCCAAGTTTGTTTATCGTAACTGGACTTTCATGATTTAATTTCCTTTCACTGATAAATGTTGCGTGTGTCCAATCTAATATTCAAATTAAAGGTTAAGAGGCCAGGTCAAACTTGACACATTTTACCACCACTTTTGCTTAAATGCACAAAATATCAAAACAAAAAAATAAGCATTACATCAGAGATACTCAGATATATTAATAGTGTCAGGAGTTGTGTTCACTATCTAGATATCACATACAAAGGTCATCTCACGTTTTCAGAACCAGTGACCGGTGGTGTGTATGTGAACTTAAAAGTCCATAAGGAGTTGTGTTCCCTATCTAGATATCACGTACAAAGGTCATCTCACGTTTTCAGAACCAGTGACCGGTGGTGTGTATGTGAACTTAAAAGTCCATAAGGAGTTGTGTTCCCTATCTAGATATCACATACAAAGGTCATCTCACGTTTTCAGAACCAGTGACCGGTGGTGTGTATGTGAACTTAAAAGTCCATAAAATACATCGACCTAATAAATGAAGACAAAAGAAAAAACAATGCAAAGTTAAAACACTCTTAATTGCATGATAAAGATATGATCTCTTGGCGATAGGGAAATCATTTTAAATAAAGGCAAACAACATTGACCTGTCTACTTGACCTTTAATTTAAATATTTATTATGGAGTATGGACCAGGACATTTACGTATAGGGAACACAGGTGTTTATTTTGTCTACATCATGGAAACATGAATTCTTTATGTATTAACTGCAAATACTAACACTACCCATATATTTGGTGGAGACATTAAATATTCCTAATGAAAGGTCAAGGGGACATGTCAATGATGTTTGCCTAACAAGTTAGTTTTGTTTTTCCAGTGTATCAAATACAGCAATACTTTAGCTAACTGGTAGTCAGATACTGCATGGAAGATTGGCTGAACAGAATTCAAAAAGGGAAAATTTCAAAGTTTAAACTGACTAAAATGAATGGCTTTGAGTGGAGTAATGGTGTTTAATACCCCAGTCAAGATTCTATCACTTATATTGAGGCAGTCTGTTTTGGGATGGTGGAGAAAACCAGAGTACTGGAGCAAACCATCAACCTAAAGCAAACGAATTGGCAAAGCTTCTAACACTAGGATCTGTCCTAAGTTGGATATCAAGGCAGTCAGTTATGGGATGTTGGAGTGTAGCGTTTATTCCTCTGAAGTTAAGCGTATTAAACACAAAACCTCAAGAGGAATCGAGCACTACAGGAGGATACAAGAGGACTGGGTTTGAAAGTTTAAAATAATCAACAGTCCAAGCTAGATATCACTGCTGTATAAATTAATATGGCCAGAGTTTCAAGTTAATTAAAGTCTATACCAAGTGTAACGAGCCATACCACACAGCTTAGCCGATGCTCAAATTAAGCACGATCAATTGGGGCTTCTGTGGCCAAATGGTCTAAAGCATGTGCTTTAAGATGACAGAACTTCCTACTGCCTAAGTTCAAATCCCACATGTGAACAGTCAGTGGTTTTCTCCAGATACTGCAATTTCATCCAACATGCCAGAACAGACTGCCTCGATAGAATTGAAAGAATCCCAACCGGGCATTTAATGTGGAGTGGAGTGGATCAGTGATGGAATTTTATGCCCAGTCAGGGTTATTTTAATTCTTATCTTCTATATAGGCATAGTTTTTGTTAATTTGTGAGTTTTTATTAATTTATCCATCAAAAAACTAAAACATTGGGGGTATGTCATAAGCTTTACTATAGTTTGCCCATGTGAGCTGTAAAGTCTTACTCTATTATAAGTAATAGTAGTCAAATAAAATATATATGAATACTCTGAAATATTCCCCTAAAAAATTTTCACACTTGATACGGCATGAAGCTTTATAGATCATATATCTAAAACAAAAACTGTTTTGATAAAACAAAAAAATTATTAGGCAGTTAAAGCTTTACCCAGACTTCCAGAGAGAGTGGCCATAAAACAGGTTTTACCCAGAATTTCAGAGAATGTGACATTGCATGTTTGGAACATAGATGGATATCTTTGAAGCAACATGTTTATAAAGTAACAATCAGCATTGAACAGCAGACTTTGGAGGTAATTTGACATTAATTTTTTATTTAATTTATTAATATACATTTGTAATATTTTTCAGTTTCTTAACACAATTTATAAATTAATCTTAATTTTTGATTTTGCATTTGTATTTGAAAATTTTAATTTGAAAATTTAAACTTCAATATCCATTTAAAAGAAAATAAAGAAAACAAAATTTCTTAAATTTCTTGGCAATGTTATTAATTTTCAACCATTTTGTAACTCAAAAACAAATAATTTTCATTTTAAGAAAAAAAAGTATATTTGTATATTTCAATCATTTAAAAAAAATTAATTTTAAGAAAAATTTGTATTTCCCTTTTTTTAAAAAACTTTAAAGATGAATGATGACATGAATTATAAATTTAAAATTTTGTACTATTTTTAATCATCAAAAACAAACATACCAATCCATGTTCAAACCACAATCGAGATAAAAACTTTGAAATTGGCAAATTAAGTTAAACATGTGAACTTCCACCAGGGAAGTGAGACTGGGTGCTCCAGAAGGGTAAGCACCACCTGTTTAGCTAGCTACACCTGTCACATGCAAATTCGAAATTGAGAATGAAAGGAACATGGAACTATGAAACATCCAATATATCCGTGATAATTATGGATACAGCGACATCAAACCAAAATTACTGTGATAATGGACACAAAACCTTTTCCAGGCCTTGATAAGTCAATATATGATTATAACAAATGACAATATAGCCAGTTTGACAATATCGTGTTTGTTTAATCCCTCGGTGACAATCATTGCTTTCTCTGTTGAAAAAGGTCTTATAGACAATAAAAATGTCATTGCTTTGCCATCAGATTATGCTACTGTAAATGTAATCTGTATGAGATCACAATATAATCATGACTGCATATTTCACAACAGAGAATATGGAATTTTCACTTCGGGATTCAAACACGACAATGTTGAGACTTTGAAATGAAAACTTGAAAATAAATTTAATGACTAATTGTAACCTAGAACATGTATAACAGGATTATTATTATTATTATTGTTATAGAAAGTATGGATGGTTATGAGATGAAAGCATTACATAACTGCCATCACAACTTGTTACAAGATCTGGATCCGAACACAGCATTTCTGTCTCAACTTATCAATTACAAAGTCATCACTGGAGACCAGAGAGAAGAAATAGAGGTAAGACCCCTGTCTTAAAAAAAGAAGAAAAAACACTGAGTTACCACAACCCAAAACCAACACTAGAACACCACCAAGATTCCCTGTCAATGTTTAGATATACTCAAATCTCTCACTTTAGCACTGACATTGGGGCCCCATTTACAATCAAGCTGATGATAAGAGCAAAAACTGCAACAAGATTTGAAAAGGAATTTTTAAACTGTGATGTAAATACATTATGTAATAAATACAATGGAAAAAAAATCTCACCGGTTCACTGAACTGTAAAGCTAGCACTCTACTGTTACGTCTAAAAGATATCCCATAGGTGACACATCTCTTAATCATATATACCATGTTTAGTAAAAATATGTTCAACAGGCTGGACAAACCATTATAGACAGATGGGCAGATGTACAAACTGGTGGACTTATAATACGTCCAATTTCTAGAAATGGGTAGATAAAATGTGTAACTTAAAGTGTGAATTTAACTCCTCAGAATTTTATACTTTCATTCAAATTAAAACTACAAGGTTTGACATTTTCATTTTTTTTTTATTTTCCAGCATGAAGCAACCAGACGGAACAAAGTGGCCAAAATACTGGACATCCTACCTCGCAGAGGTCCAAGAGCCTTCGAAAGTTTTGTACGATTACTGAAACTAGATTACGACTGGCTGTCAGACAAACTCGAAAAGGAGTTGATAAGGGAACGAACATATATGTCCAGAGATATCAACGAAAAACTGGCTCAGGTGATTAATCATAATTTATGCGTAATTGTGTATGGCGGAAATCGACACGTGGCCACACCCAGTTCAAACCATCCACTGTCTACCGTTAACAAATTAAACGAAATTTTACACACCTTGCATCAGCGGTGTGTGAGAGCTTTGGAACTCCAGACAAAGGAGTCAAATTTTTTGGAGTCCATCCCAAACCTAATTGACAAACGGATACAAGAAATGCATGATATTATTTCAGATTTGAAATCGGAAATCTCTGACTTGAAAAAACAAAATAGAAAGAGAGAAGAGAACAAACTATTGAAAGAAATCAGCAATCTGAAAAAAGACATAAAGACATTCAAGGAAAAGAACAAAAAACAAGAAAATTTGGTGAAATCAAAGGACAAAAAAATCAAGGACTTGGAAAAGGAAAATACAGCACTGAGGTCTAAAATAGATGAAATGCAACAACATGAACAAGACTTAACTAATGGAAATATGGTGATATCTGAAATGTTTACAACTACAGTTTTTAATCAAGAAATGTAGATGGTAGGGGTCATCTTGACCTAAGGCTTGAAAAAAACATTTTGGGGAGGGGCATATTTTATAAAGATGATGAATATTCAATAAAGGGTTTTCACTTTCAGAAATACAAGCCATAGTTCAAAACGGTGCGAGTGGAGTAGCAGATGTAATACCTTTCCAATATGTGGTCAGTAAGGGTTCTTACCATATGGCTACCATACTGAAAACTGTTAAAAGGGATACAAATGTCCAAAATTTTCAAATGCTGAGTACTTGGGAAAACAATGAAGTGAAGTAATGGTATTTTTATAGAGTCAAGATTCTTTTACTTATATCAAGGTGGACAGTTTGGGGATGGTTGTGGTAAAAACCAGAGTACCCGGACAAAAGCATCAACCTTCCACCAACAAAATAACAATCTTTCTCACATGGTCTGACATACTGTGATTCTAGATTTTTTTACTTATATCAAGGTGGTCAGTTTGGGGATGGTTGTGGTCAAACCCAGAGTACCCGGAGAAAAGCATCAACCTTCCACAAACAAAATAACGATCTTTCTCTCATGGTCTGACATACTGTGATTCTAGATTTTTTTACTTATATCAAGGTGGACAGTTTGGGGATGTTTGTGGTAAAAACCAGAGTACTGGGACAAAAGCATCAACCTTCCACAAACAAAATAACAATCTTTCTCACATGGTCTGACATACTGTGATTCTAGATTCTTTCACTTATATCAAGGTAGTGCGTTCATGGATGGCAGAGGAATCTGGAGTGTTTAGATAAAACTACTGACTTTCAGCAAGTGAACTACTGTAGAAACCACTGTGGCTGTGACAGTGAAATACTGTAGAAACCACTGTGACTGTGACAGTGAAATACTGTAGAAACCACTGTGGCTGTGACAGTGAAATACTGTAGAAACCACTGTGGCTGTGACAGTGAAATACTGTAGAAACCACTGTGACTGTGACAGTGAAATACTGTAGAAACCACTGTGGCTGTGACAGTGAAATACTGTAGAAACCACTGTGGCTGTGACAGTGAAATACTGTAGAAACCACTGTGGCTGTGACAGTGAAATACTGTAGAAACCAGTGGCTGTGACAGTGAAATACTGTAGAAACCACTGTGGCTGTGACAGTGAAATACTGTAGAAACCACTGTGACTGTGACAGTGAAATACTGTAGAAACCACTGTGGCTGTGACAGTGAAATACTGTAGAAACCACTGTGGCTGTGACAGTGAACTACTGTAGAAACCACTGTGACTGTGACAGTGAAATACTGTAGAAACCACTGTGACTGTGACAGTGAAATACTGTAGAAACCACTGTGACTGTGACAGTGAAATACTGTAGAAACCACTGTGACTGTGACAGTGAAATACTGTAGAAACCACTGTGACTGTGACAGTGAAATACTGTAGAAACCACTGTGGCTGTGACAGTGAACTACTGTAGAAACCACTGTGACTGTGACAGTGAAATACTGTAGAAACCACTGTGGCTGTGACAGTGAAATACTGTAGAAACCACTGTGACTGTGACAGTGAAATACTGTAGAAACCACTGTGACTGTGACAGTGAAATACTGTAGAAACCACTGTGGCTGTGACAGTGAACTACTGTAGAAACCACTGTGGCTGTGACAGTGAAATACTGTAGAAACCACTGTGACTGTGACAGTGAAATACTGTAGAAACCACTGTGACTGTGACAGTGAAATACTGTAGAAACCACTGTGGCTGTGACAGTGAACTACTGTAGAAACCACTGTGGCTGTGACAGTGAAATACTGTAGAAACCACTGTGGCTGTGACAGTGAAATTCTCTTTATATCCATAGAAAATCAAATAAATTTGAATAAAGTTTGAAATTTTTCACTTACTTGTACCTAGTCGTAACAGGAAATCTGTATGCGCATCCGCAATTGTCATAAAATATGTCTGTAAAAAGGAAAATGTTGGCCGTATGGGGATTTTACACATGCGAAAATGACGATGTTTACACCAGAAGTGATGTCCTTGGTGACGTTTTACGTCATATGCGCAACAGAAGCCGCCATTTGCAAGGTTTTTCAACGTGTTAAATGCCCATAGCACCAACGTTTTTCCCTATGCAGATATATTTTGGACTAATCGCGGATGCGCATACAGAATTCCTGTTACGACTAGGTACAAGTAAGTGAAAAATATCGACCTTTATTCATATTTATTTGATTTTCTATGGATATAAAGAGAATTTCACTGTCACAGCCACAGTAATAACTTAAATATTTGGTATGTTCCTAACTGAATTATCTTGTATACTTTTCCCATCAAATTAGAAATAAAATCAAAAAGTTATGCACCATTTTTTAACTGGATACATTGGTACTAATAAGCAACTAAGATATGATATTAAATTATTTATTTATTTATCTCACACACAGGTACATCAAGATTTAAATGCCTGGGCATTTAAAACATTTAAAATCCAGTTTAACTAAAAAACCTTTACTCCTATACCATATTACCTACCTGTTTAAATAATTACCTGGCGATCGTTATCACAGGTGTTGATAGGGATACTCAAACATATATGACCCCTCGCTTAAAATCATTTTACGGAAATTTACATCTCAAAGTGCCGGTACACAATTTTAACAAGGAATTTAATTACCCGCTTAAAGCCAATATACAAACAGGTCAACAGAGTTCAGGTGGGTTTTTTTGTTTTAATTTGAGTCTTATATCACGAGGTCATCTGTGTAACTTTAAACACAATCTGTTATAATTATACCTATATCTCTATATGTGTATATATTTATAAATAAATTTTTTAAAAACTTACAATACATTACTGGAACCTATTCAAAAATAAATTTTAAATCATTTTTCAAACACTAAAAGATTTTTTTCTTTCTTTAAATACCGCTATTCTACAAGTTATGTAGAATCGAAGTATTCATGGACTTCACTATAAGGATAGCGTTTAGAAACAAGTCAAATTTTTCAACCAGTCTTTAAACATTGAAACAGAAGAGGATAAATTGATTTATTGAATAAGATTGACAACCAAATCTATAGTGTTTGAAATTTTCAACCAGACTTTGTCTTGATAATTTCAATATTTTTTATTGTAATATATAGGGGATTTTTGAAAAAGTAACCAGTTCTACCAAAAAGTTACCAGTTTGGGACATTTGGACTGGCTGGGGTTTTTTTAAGTACTGGAGACTAAGAAGACATCCTTTACTAAAATGTGACAGAGAACAAAAATCAAAAGGATTTTTATTAAATGCAAGGCTGTTGTTGTCACAGTTGCTAAAAAATGCTAAGATGTGAGTTGGAAACATATTTTTTGTTCATCACTTTAGACAGTTGTTGAAACGCAAATATCCAAAATAGTGTGGTGAATCTTTAAAATTTGGAAAAATTCAACAAAGTTCAAAAGAAAATCAAAAGGATTTTAATTTTTAAATTGTCATAGTTACTAAAAAAATGCTGAAGATGTGAGATGGATCAATATTTTCATTCATCATAGCAGACAGTTGCTGAAAACCAAGAATCAAAAATAGGGTAGTGTTGTGGATATGAAAAATTTAAAAAACTCAACAGGCAAACTTCAAACTGGATTACAATTTTGAAAATGATGATTTTACAGAGGAAAAGATTTTAAACGGACAATTTTTAAACAATTATATTTTTCAAGTAATTTTTGAATCATTCAAAGCTGACAAGATAAATTCCAATTCAGGGAATTTCCAAGGTGAACCATGAACAAATTTCAGAGGGAAGTTCTACAGCAGCATCAAGTAGAGATGGTCCGCAGTGTTTATGTAGATACAGAATTACTGGGTAAATTTTACCAGTCGGGACTGTTGGATAGTATAGGCATCGACTCCATCAACGTAAGTATATACAATTTATAGTACATATTCTGGAGTCAACAAAATCTATGACTTCTTGTGGTGCTGGTATAGGGAAATCTCAACCAGAGTTATAACACAGTCAAACCTCTCTATAAAGGCCACCCAAGGGAACCAGTAGACATGGCCTTTATGGACAGGTGGACCTTTTATATATACAGGCTCAAATAACATGAATTCAGTTCAATTAGGATAAGATTTTACTGGCCTTTAAAAGTAGGTGTCCCTCAAATAGAGGTGGTCTTTGAGGAAGGGTCGACTGTAAATGTTTATTTGAACAGGGGTTTGGGATTTCTTTATCATGCACAACAAAAGTCAATGATTCTTATTCTTACATCACAAATTACATCAATTCAATAAAAAAATCAATTGCAATATGTTCTCAACCTATCAACACACCCCTGATTTCATGGATAAATATTGGCTGGATAAAGAATGTGTCCGATATCTTGCACATAGAGAATACAAAATGAAGATAAATGTCACTCTTTTTTTTATGGATTTGTCTACCTGGGGCCTGTTGTTCAAAGCTTGATTAGTTTATTTAACTGATTACCGTAGTTAAAATTTGATTTTGCATAAGTTCTGATATGAAATCAAAGTTGGATCTTTAAAAAATGGATGGCATTTCATCAAACTAAAGCACATTGTTATAAAAATAAACATTTAATAATGATATTTTGATTTCTGTTGGTGCTGATGTTCTAAATTTTTGTTAATCACTGATAAAACATAATCAAACTTCGAACAACTGGGTCCTGGGGTACAAGAAACCATATTCCAAATATCAAATTTTATTCTTGGGTTGGTTGGCAGAAATAAATATTAATTGTATTCTTTATCTAAGAAAAAGTGAAAATGACCTAAATCAATTACAAATATTGGTTATCTGCCCAATTAAACATGTTGAAAAATTTGCTAACCTGGCATTTTTCTACCTCACTATTAAAATCATTAAAGCACACTTCTAAAATAAACTTCAAGTTAGATTTTATACAGAATGGAGTGGAGTGGATTAATTGAGTTTTATGCTCAAGTCTAATTCTTTAACTTATATCTTCTTATCTTGCTCGGTCTGTTTCAATCGGTTCTAGTTATAAGCATCCTCTGTAGCGGCCACAGGTGTCCTTATCTTTTTTTAACTCTAAAGAGGTGTCTTTAGCGTCCACTGAGACACGGGACCTCGGTTTTGAGTCTCATCTGAAAGACTATTCTAGTACTTTAAGCTTTTTACAGCATTAGTATGGATGGACAGGAGATGAAAATCATGTCAGAAAATGTCCAAGTCCCGAGTGAGGTTCAAACCCACAACCCTTGAATTGGAAAGCCAGTGACAGTACCATCCGGGCATGTCCGTCCATCTTGGCAGTCAGTTCATGAATGGTGGAGGAAACTGAGGAGTGCCAGAAGAAAACCACCAGCCTTTGGAAAGCGAACTAACAAACTTTTTCACACTAAAATCTGTCTAGAATGGGATCTGTAAGCACCCACTTCAAACCACTTGGCAACCGAGGCCCATGGCTGTAAAAAAGCTGTAGCAGAAGCAATGACTGTTGTTTATTGAAGCGAAACAAACTACTTTCATTAAATATAAATAAAAAATATAAACAAAATAAAAAATAAAATATAATATAATAAAATAAGAATTTAAGTATAATATAAAAAAAATAATAAAAAAAAATTAAATTTTAAAAAACTGAATTGTAAGGGTAAGCATCTCCTGTTTAGCTAGCTGCATCCGCCACATGCAAATTAAAAAATTGAGAATGAAAGGAATTTGGAACTTTGGGACATCCAATATACCCATTATGATTTGGGTAAATTCACAAGGAATTTAACATAAATCTCATTAATAACCCTGAGCACTTTCTGCATCTTAATTTCAACTTAAACTTCTCCATTTCAGAGTGAAACAGAAAATGAAACAGGGTCACCAGGCTGCTGGACTTGTTACAGAAGCATACAGATTCGGAAGTATTTGACAAATTTGTGAAGATACTAGAATTTAAAACACTACTTCTAGCCAACTCTTTACGGACCAGTCTAGAGGAATTAAATAATCCTAAGACTTATCAGTATGTAAAGACCACAGTACCTGTCAAAAGTAAGTAATAACTTAGGCCATATAAAATAATTCTTAGATTTTCATCATTTTTCTTTTTCTTTTTTCAAATTGGGGTGGGGCGAATTTTTTTTATATCTTGTTTTCAGATTCAAGAGAAATGCAAAGCCAGATCCAGATCGCAAAAACAAAAATATACAAATAAAAAATTCTGGGGTGGGCCAAAAAAAGTGGGGCGGGCAGGGAAGAAAATGTAGGAATTAATTTTAAATGGCCTAATAAACTAAAAATAAGCAACAGTCTTGTGTCTTTGGACTGGCTGTTATTTTTAACACAGCAGAGCTTAAAGTACAGTACAGACCTGTCGAAAGTTTAACACCTAGGTAACGAAAAAGGAGTCGAAACTCGGCTGTCAACTGGCAGATGTATAAATAGCCAGTGGCTGAAAAACTGTAGAGAGATAAATGGCAGCTGACGAAAAGCAGCCAGCTAAAACAGTTCTGGATTGAGCTACCTATTCGACACTTTTTCGATAGCTTCGTGTTAAACTTTCGACAGGTCTGTACTCTACATGTATTTATGAGGTGCCTGACCTCATTATTATGTATACATTTCCTTTTAAATTATACAAGTTGTGTTTAATTTTCTGATTGAATTCGTAATTTCATATAAGTAACAAGCGAATTCAGTGAATTAGGATCCCCCAGTATTTTTTTTCAAATTCCACTTATATTCAAAAGGGC
The DNA here is from genome assembly GCA_021292105.1 of Anadara kagoshimensis. Taxonomy (NCBI): domain Eukaryota; kingdom Metazoa; phylum Mollusca; class Bivalvia; order Arcoida; family Arcidae; genus Anadara; species Anadara kagoshimensis. The sequence goes on along the minus strand of CM037863.1, from coordinate 35,387,962 downwards.
CATAACTCCCAGGAAAAATGAGCAAACGAACTCTGGTTAATGATATGTGAATATCCCAATTGTAGTAAATTGAACTCATATTCAAAAGGGCCATAACTCACAGGAACATGAGCAAACCAACTCTGGTTAATGATATGTGAATATCCTAATTGTAGTAAATTGCACTTATATTCAAAAGGGCCATAACTCCCAGGAAAATAAAGGAACCAACTATGGTTAATGATATGTGAATATCCAATTGAAGTAAATTTCACTTATATTCAAAAGGGCCATAACTCACAGGAAAATGAGCAAACCAACTCTGGTTAATGATATGTGAATATTATAATAGTAAAAAAAAATAATTTTATCATTTAAAATATAAATATTATTTCAGCACCAAGAGCAGAAACACCAAGCGATGACACAAGTATGGAAGGTAAGCTGACTCTACATGATTAAAAATTCAAAGGGGCATAACTTTTGAGAAAGAAATATAGAATTCCTTGACATTTCCTTAATTTTTGAAATTCTCTGACCTTGAAAAGAATAAAAAAATTCCCTGACTTTTCTGAAGTGTGGGGACCATGTTATAGGCACAGATGGTCACTATGCAGGTATTACAGGTATGTAAGGTAATATATACCGTCTATATAGCAGGTTTTACTACATACACAGGTGATTTTTTTTTAAAAAAGGTGGTCATTATAACAGATTTTCTGTATAAAGGTGGTCATTAGCAGGTTTCATTGTATAGACAGGTGGTCTTTATATAGAGGTGAACACTGACCTGTTTTATGAAAGTGGTTGTTCTAGCATGTAAGTGGGAGGTCATGGGTTTTCGAACCCTGACCAGGTCTGAACCAAAACTTGAAAATGGGTAGTGACTGTTCTTTCTGCAAGCACGGGGTATTACGAAATGAAAGTCAGTTTGTTTTTTTTTTAAATAAAAGAAGACCCAAGTCACAGTAGGTGTGGCAAGATAAAGAACCCTGCTGTATAATGCCATCAGTGCAATACACAGGTAAAATTTCTTCTGCACCTTTGCCTATAGCTGGCAACATCTCGATATAAGTGAAACATTCTTGACTGGGACGTTAAACACCATTACTCAACTCAACTTGTTGTAAGAAGGTATCGGTAGTCATTATAGCAAGTTTAACTGTACTTATAATATAACAAAAGAATTTTACAACCTTCAACTCCTTTCAACCTTGTATATCTATATTATTAATTAATATTTTAATAAAGTGAACAAATACCAGGTCTCATTTTCACAATTGTTTCTTAATTAAAATTTTACTGAACTTACATTCAGCAAATTTTGGTACTATTTTTTGGACTACCAATAAATATTTTTGTCAAAACTAAATGCAAATGTTTTCTAGAAGTGAACTTAAAAAAAAAATTAAGAAAATGATAAAAATTTGAAGTTTTGCAAGATTTAAGTTAAGGACAATATTAGCTAAGGAATGATTATGAAACCAGGGTCAGGCCTCAGTTTCACAATCATTTCTTAATTAAAATTTTCCTGAACTTATACTTAACAAATTTTGGTAATATTTTTTGGAACTATTATAAACATTTTTTACAAATTTTATAAGCTTGGAGTGATCTTCAAAGTGACACCTTTAAATCCTGTCGCTGATTTCACAATCATTCCTTAACTAAGATTTTCCTTAACTTAAATCTGATAAATTTTGAAATCTTAATAATTTTGTTAATTTTGAAGATATGCACAACTTTAGGCCGTCATATTGATGATTATTCTAAGCTTATTAAATCCATATTTAATTTTTGCTGAAACTTTATTTCTAGTACAAAAGTTGCCAGATTTAAGCTAAGAGAAATGGCCTGAAATTAATCAAATTTTTATGGTATTAAATTTGCCAGATTTAAGTTCAGGAAAGTGTTAGTTTAGGATTGATTGCGACGTCGTGGCCTTATGCTAGGAGAGCACTAAGGTTGTGGTTAGGTAAGAATTGATTGTGGAAATCCGGGCTAGAGCCAAAAAGATTCTAAATATAGAAAAAATCATTAGACTTGTTGATAAAAAAAACTAGACTTGTGTCACAAGGTGACTAATTATACCCCCTACAGCCCACCTTTCCCCCAATAGGTCATATATAACAACGTTTTATCAGACTTGATTTCTGCAATAGACAGTTTTAACATGTTTAACCTGGATTTGATTTTTAGCATATTTGAAAAGGAAAAATATTTTGAGAATATAAAATATCAGATTTAAGTAAATATTTTTATCAACAAATTGTTAATATTAAATAAATTATTCAAATATCTCTCTCTCTCTCTCTCTCTCTCTCTCTCTCTCTCTCTCTCTCTCTCGAAGTAATCAGTTCATGGATATTTGAGGGAACCAAAATTCAGCAAAAAAAGAACTAACAAACTATTCAAACTAGGATGTCCTGAGTGGGATTCGAACCTACACAGGTAAAAGTGCTACGCATGAAAATTCAAAATCAATGATTAAGGTAAATATTTTATCAGCAAATTGTTTATATTAAATAAATTATTTAAATCTCTCTCTCTCGAAGTAATCAGTTCATGGATATTTGAGGGAACCAAAATTCAGCAAAAAAAAAACTAACAAACTATTCAAACTAGGATGTCCTGAGTGGGATTCAAACCTACATGCTATACACCACTCAGTTAACCACTACCACTCCCCACCCACCCCACCCCCACATTAGGATAGGTAAACTACTATATATGTAACCTATTTTGCAATGACATTTTCACATTAAAGTATGATTTTACAGGGTTTCAAAATTATGTTTTGTAATGGAAGGTTCAGGACCTTTTTAGCTTTATTTATGGCAGGTCCCACATAAAGTTTTGAAAATCCAATATCATCATTGAAAGATTACATGTGGATTTATGTTATAGAAAAAGTACCAGTAGCAATATCTTGGTAAAAAAATCAGGTCCACTGGACTTTTACAGTTGAAATATCAAGGGTCCCAATATAAAACCAAAATCCCCCGGACCTTGGACCTGGGGAATTTTGAACCTCTGATTTTAGATATTTATTTTTTGAATATATTACAGATGAGGAGACAGATAAGGTGCCAACAGAGGAACTCACATTGTCACCATTTGATCAGAAAGTTCCGGTAGAAGTAGATTCCGCACATCAAAAATTATGCTTCAACTGTTTACGACATCTTTGTCCAAACTGTCAAATAAAGATTCATTCCAACGAAAGTTTCAAAATAAAAGTTCCAAATCAAACAAGTTCTGGAAACAAGAAAAAGGTGATAGAGAAAAAAGAATTTAATAAATCCACAATCAAACAGATCTTGATAGACATGTGTGTCAAGAAACAGATTGACATTGGAATTTTCGAGGAATATTCTGAAAACAAAGATTCTGAGGACATGTCGACTTCAGATGTTCTAAGTATACCCGAGTGCGAGTTAGAAGATGCAAGTTCCCCGACTTCTATTTTAAATACCTTTAATTTTCTTGAGAGGCAGATTAACAGTTTATTAAATAAAATTAAGACACTAGAGGATCAAAATTTGGCATGCTATGAGCTCTTCGACGATAAAAATAAAACGGAATCTTTGACGGTTCACGTGAATAAACTTATGAAGAAATCAGAGGAACTTCAATATGATGTAGAAACCAAGACCGCTTTCGCAGATGATTTGATGAAAGAGCGAAAAATTGAGGAAAGATTGAAAAAGGTGATGATGAAAGAAAAAGAAGAAAAAATAAACGAACTACAACAAGTAAATTTAAAACTGCAAAAAGATTACGAAAAATTAAACAACAGGCTTGAAGATTGTGAGAAAAGCATAAACAACAGACTGGGTGAATGCGAGAAAACTGTAAAACAATCTTCTGCATATGAAGCCGAAATGACAACTGAAGAAGCTGCTGGAAAGCGAGGACAGGGGGCAGAGAAACAATACATGAATGAAGGTCCTTTACAAAATCAGGCCACGAGGTCAGGGTATATGAATGACGCATCGGGACAACACAGCAGGTTCCAAGCCAAAGTGGGTCTCGAAAAAGCTGATCTTGCTCGCTTGCAGGAACTACAAGCAGCTCGGGAAAGAAATAAAGCTCTCCTGAATAAGAAACAACCAAATGCCAGAAATTACATCACACAGAGATCCCTACATGATCTAGAACTACCGAAAATTGACCTCTTCCAGGAGGTCACGGGAGGTACATCTAATGTACGAGTACCAAAGAAAAGTCCTTATTACCAGTCTAAATTTGCATCTTATTACTAACCATTTGAGTTAAGTTAATCCTGAATTCATAATATGGCCCCAGTTTCACAATCATTCTTAAACTAAGATTTTCCTTAACTTAAATCTGGCAAAATTTCAAATCTTCATAATTTTGTTGATTTTTAAGATATTCAGGAATTTAAGATGTCATTTTTAAGATCACTTCTAGATTGAAACATTTGCATTTAGTTTTGACAAAAATATTCATAAGCAGCTCCAAAAATAGATAAATAAATTTTGCAAAAATTAAGTTAAGGAAAATCTTAGCTAAAGAATGATTGTGAAACCCGGGGGGCTGGTATACTTATTAATCTATCTAAACATGACCTGCATTTTCCTTCCTATAAAACATGAAGAAAACCAGCTGTGGTAAAACAAACAATAACCCATCGGCTGTTCTATGAATTCATTTGGTATACTGTTTTTTCTAACATGACCCGTGTCTTTTTTTCAAATGCCACATGAAAAAAGCTAACCATGGTAAAACTAACAATTATCATATACAGTCAAACCTGTTTATAAAGGCCACTCAAGAGAACCATTAAAAGTGGCCTTTATAAACAGGTGGCTTTATATACAGGTTCAAATAATATGAATAAAGAACTATCAGAATACAATTTTACTGGTCATTATAAGCAGGTGACCCTTATATAGAGGTGACCTTTAAGGCAGGTTGGACTGTATATATATCTATGGCTGTTCAGTTGTAAATTCATTTGGAATTCTGATTAATAATAAATCATCTGGCTAATTATAATGATTATTATCATTTTTTTTTTCCCCAAAATTTTTACACACTTAACAACATTCCATGGGGATAAAATTTCGCAGTCAGACACTGGAACTTATTCACAGGTATAAAATTTTGCGGTGCAGTCGCCAGTCTTAACAATTTTCTGTACGTGTTATCTCAAGTCTACGTTTAATGAATGCTACATGTAAGCCTTCACTTGGTATTTAATTTCGTGCTATAAAGTCAAACCACTGATATAGTGAAATTAAATCCCCAGTGAATAAAAGCAGTACCAGATGAAAGAAAAAACATTCAAACACATACTCATACCCAGCATACAGAAATCAAGATTCTGGAATTCATTTGAAGACTAACAGAGTAACCTTTCTGTTTAATGAAATGCTACAAAACCATTCATCTATACAGAAATGCTGTCTGTGACTTAACCAATGAACTCTCAGTAGCTTCAAGTCACTAAATCAAGAACACCGGTATTATAGAGCATGTACCTCATGGCCATGAGTCTACAGAAGTTTTTAAAATGAAAAGTGTGACACACTAAATGAAGCTGAAAACACAATTCAAAATCATTTTTTCCTCACAATGATTTTTTTATTTACATTTTGTAAATTGCAAAACCATGAAATTATAGCTGATTCTGCATGCAGTATGTAAATGCTTTTATAAGGGAGATAACTCAAAATGCTTAGATTCTTTTGCAATACTAACTATTAATATTACCGGTATTTTTAAGTTTGAATTTTAAAAATTCATGATACTACACAGCCTAACAAATCATTAGTATCACCTAATCTTTTTCATCACAGTTTTAAAGACGAAGTTTGGACTTTTTGTAATTACTTATTTACAGTATTTGTTTCACATTTTAAATCCAGTATTCTAAACATTTATTTGAATTAATTTTAAAATTTGGACTCTAATTAATAATCTATTTATTTATTTATTTGCATGTAATTCCTACATATTTTAAATCCAGTGTTCTAAACACTTTTCATATTATATCTATTTGAATTAAATTTGTTTTACATTTTTCAACTTTCTTTCATTTTTATATGCTATTGAAAATGAAACATCCTTTCTGTACTAAGGATGGAAAGCTTCTAAGTTTGGATTGAGTAAACTAATGGTATTTTACACCCCAGTCAAGACTCATTCAATTATAACCAGGTGGTCAGTTCAGCAATGGTAGAGGAAACTAGAGTGACCAAAGAAAAATATCAATCTTCAGCAAGGGAACTGACAAACTTTCCCACACTAGGATCTGTTTTGAGTCCAGTTTGAACCTAGGAACTAAGGAATGCTGAAGTCAATGCTTTACACCACTATATACCACTGATGCCTCTGATATTGCAAAAATGTTAAGGCCCTTTTAAAACTTCAGGCCCCGGTTTCACAATCATTCCTTAGCTAAGATTTTTCTTAGCTTCAATTTAGCAAATTTTGGTATTCTCTTTTTGGAACTATTGAATATTTTTGTCAAAACCAAATGCAAATGTTTTAATCTTGAGGTCTTTTTAAAAATAAGACCTTAAATTCCTGAATATCTTGAAAATTAACAAAATTATGAAGATTTGAAATTTTGCAGGATTTAAGTTAAGGAAAATCTTAACTAAGGAATGATTGTAAAACCGGGCCCAGGTCAGCCTGTTAGAAAGTTTGTCTGTTTGCTAATGACTTGCCTTTGCTAAGTTTCTGGATTACAGCCGTTCTCAATGCCTGGGTTAAAATCGCAACAATAAATCTATAAGCTACTGCTCACCGAGTATACCCCCACTTTAAACATATGTTAGAATACAAACAAAATGTGAAGTACATGTCTGGCAGACTTGAAATTGATACTTGCTGTATTAGACCTCATAATGAATTTGCACATAAAATTCCAAGTGGTTGTGATTAGCAGTTGCTGAGAAAACTATTCCAAAAATTTCAACCACTGACCATAAATGTTGAAAAATAAACAAGAAGTAGCTGTCTGGTTTAAAATTGGTACTTGCGATATGGGACCTCATACTGAACTCGCATACAAAATTTAAGGTGGCTGTGTTTAGTAGTTGCTGAAAAATCTGTTACCAAAATCTTTGTTTCAGATGGATAGGTGAACAGAAGTAAAGCAGTATACCCCCTCTTATAATTATGCAGTGCGAAAGTTTTTTTCGTGAAAAATATCTTTGACATGTTTTGAAGTTATTCACCAGGGAAATTTAGAGCAATGGACAGACACACCTGCCAAAAATTGCAGATTTTCCACAATACCTTTGCACTATGTCAAACCTAAAGCATCCCCATCTAGCTAGTTTGACATGGACATCTGGCCAAGTTGAACTTGAACAATGAATTAAAAATCTGAACACAGACAATTTATATATATTACTGAAATGAGGCTTTTTGTCTGTATATATTTCTATGTATGATCATCGTTAGGTTGACTTATACAAAATATACCACCTAACACCCGGTTCAACTATTCTTCTGTCTAATGAACAACCGGTTCACTTATTCCTCTGTTTAATAAATGCCTGGTTCAATTATTCCTCTGTTTAATAAACGACCAGTTCAGTTCATCTAACTGTCTCATTATCTAATTAATCTAAACTGGCAAATAAAACACTTGTCAATTACCAGGCATGCTCGTAAATACAATGTTTTATTTAATGTATACCGTAGTTAACCAAATAAATGTGAAGTAGTGTAGGTATAGTTTGCAGAGTGGAGTGGAGTAATGGAGTTTTATGCCCTAGTCAAGATTCTTTCACTTATATCGTGGGACGTTTGAGGGAAACTTAGATGTCTGAAGAAAATCAGCAACATTCAGCAAAGGAACTTACAAACTTTATCACGCATGCATCTGCACCAGTGGAATTCGAAGCTAGGCAGTATATGCAAGTGCTCTAAGCTTGACTTACCCAGACCATTACATTACTTTTGACAGGGGGGCAATTCTTAAGGTAAGAGGCCAATGTCTACAGACAATGTACACTAAGTGATGTTAACCAGAAAACAATTCCACATGTTTATTGGTAAATAAGATGACACAGTCTAAGTGATTGTAATGATAAGCAGATGATGAAAACACAAAGCAGTGGTCATTTGTTCTTGGAAGAAAAATATGTATATACGCTTCATGACTATCATGCTTCCAATCACTTTGACGACCAAATTAATCAACATTACTTTGACGCTTGAAAACGATTTTCTTATATAAAGCACACAACTGACAAAGACAAACCACAGAAAACTATGACATCATATATTTTTGTGTGATTACAACATAACTTGGTCAACATTTCTGGTTATCAATACTGGGACGATCTCAGAAAGTGAAAATACAATGCGCCTGTTTTGGCCCAGGAGACCTTTCCCAGCGCGTCAAACTGGCGAAAATCGCGGGAATGCCGCAATGGCGCGCTCTAGATTGAACACTGCATATTGGATGAATTATATTTGGTAGTCCACTAAATTCCATGGACCACACTGGCCAACAAACTATAACAGAAAGATGAAAAATGCTAAATCGGACAAAGGATTAAACCTGGGACCTCCCACACAATAGGTGAGTGCTCTATTAACTGAGCTTCTGAGACAGCTACATAGGCACTAACTTTAGAACAAATATGGTATTTCAAGTTTTACCCAAAACTCATTAATAACTTCTGTAATTTTCTCAATTTTTTTCTGCCATTGTTTTAAATTTTAATCAAACAGTTAGTCATTAAAACTATTTCTAGACATACAAGGATTAATTAAGATTAATGCAATCCAAATATTTCTCACACGTCAAGCCAAATCTGACTGATAAATAGACATTAATTTAAACTGATTGAGACAAACCGTCTTTAAATATTTTTACTGACTGGGAAGCGTTTTAAAATACTGGATTGCATGGTATCTATATATTGACGGAGCGGTCAATTCTCGGGAAATTTAAATTTTTGTCGAGCTAAGATGGATAAATCCGAGAGACAGGTGTTACAGGATCATCATATGGAGCTGATAAATGATATTTACGTGACGTCGGAATTCCTCGGTAACTTTTATCAAGCTGGTTTGTTTGACAGTGTTATGATCGAAGAAATTGGGGTGAGTATATTTTTATCATGTACAGAAAAACCTTGATCTATTGCCACTGCTTGTTCAGACAAATTTTGGGATTATATTTAGGTATTTGGGGACATAATTACTGAATAATTAACCAACTTTTATTGATGAAAATATATATGAATATTGATCGAATCTTCAGCACTTTTTTCTCACTCTATTGTTGTTAGGTTTTAATACAGTCAAACCTGTCCATAAAGGCCACCCAGAATAAGTGGCCTTTATGGGTAGGGGACCTTTATATCCAGGTTGAAATGATATGAATAAACCGATACAATTTTACTGGCCTTTATAAGCAGGTGACCCTTATATAGAGGTGCCCTTTAAGACAGGTTCGACTGTATATCAATAAAAAAAAACACCAATTATATCTAGATGTCACCATCTATTTATTGAAGTGTTGAGTTCTACTATATGCTGATAGCATTTACAAAAGGATTTTTTGTAGTGCAAACAATCTTGACATTTTTAAGGTCCTATATCACTTTATAGGCCCAGACAGGGATAAAAACCTGAGCTCTCAAAAAACAAAGACATTTAAGTGCACACAATCAAATTTAACACTGATCAACTCTATGACATGAGAGCATTTTAGCTGTTTCTACTACAGAAACTTTATACAATGAAGCCAGCTGCTCACAAATTGTTGACTCAAGGATATTTCAAACCAAACCTCTCTTCCCTGGTGGAATTTCAAATGTTTCACTTAATTTGCCAATTTTCAAAGTGTTTTCGTTGCTTTTGGAGTTATGATATTGTGATTTGATCATGGACTGGAATGTTTGAATTTTAAGATTACTCTTATCCAAAATTATTCTGACTCAGGGATATTGCAAACACAGCCCCTCAAAAACTATAATGGCCGTCATCACAATATTGTTGATAAGTATTATGTCTCTCTATCCAAAATTTCCCTGGATATATTTGGTGTCCAAAAGTTTCATGTTCAATGTTCCTTTCATTCTAAATTTTGATTTCACATGTGGCGGGTGTAGCTAGGTAGACAGGGGGTGCTAACCCATTCAAAGCCCACCAAAAAAGTGGGTTCAGGTACTCCTGAAGGGACAGCATCTCTTGTGATGTCACAATCAACATTTTACTGTGATATCACATCATTCAGTTTATGTAGTCCATAGAAATCTTTGTAGGTTGTTGCCAACAGGTTCGAGAAAGCAAATACACTCACTCCCTCCCTGCAGCAACCAACAAAAATCAGTAATTTTGTTACATTTTTTAAAGAAAACCTTTTGCCTATTACCTTTGGTAAAATATGAAAGAGCAAACTGCATTACATCATCTGGCAATAATCTTGTATCCTCAATACAAAGATGTTAAATTGTTACAATATCTAGCATTTTGTGGGTAAGGACATCTAGATTTTAATTTGTCAGTATATCACGGCTGTTAACTGTAGTCAAATTGGGAAATTTTAGTCATTTTTCTTACAGGGAAACTGTCTTTTTCAGTAGTACATGTATTTTTAGACAAACAAAATCACTGAGTATGTGAGAATAAACGAGAATTTTTACACAGATAAAATCTGATTAAACATCATAGGAACTTTTATTTATAGGATTAAACTACCTAATCCACATCATATGGTCGTCAGACCTATTGGTGATTGTATTTTTATCTTTTAGTTTTTCAGTCATCATATGGTCATCAGATCTATTGGCAATACAATTTTATCTTTCGGTTTTTTCAAAAATCATATAGTCATCAGATCTGCAGTTGTTTCACTAAAGCCAGCAAGGTGACAAAGGTTGTCTGCTTCTGTTTTGGATTTGAATTAATGTTATCGCCTACTACCAGTAAGATGTAGCGGGACTGAGCAAGTTGTAGTGTTGTATATATAGTAGATATAACAGAAAGATTAACTGCCAGACTTTCTGGTCTGGATCATTTAGCCTTGTACTAGACCACTCGCTCTTCACCCGGGAGGGCCTCAGGTTTGATCCTTAGCCTGGACGCTTGGTGAGGAAGTGGATTTTTTCATGTTTCCTCCCTCCTTTACAAAGATTACATTTTCTAAATATGTTTTGCAATACATATCACTCCATATTTGCTGCCTACATTGAGAATACTGAAAGAGCCAACATCTATTAGTTATTATATTTTTTATTTTTATGTTTTTCAGTCCGCTGCATGGTCATCATATCTGCTGTTGATTGTATATTTATCTTTTTACTTTTCAGAGCGAGAAAGAAAATGCCTCCAAAGTGGCAAAACTCTTGACACTTCTTAAAACCAGAGGACCACAAGCTTTTACAAAATTTGTGAACATTTTAGAAATTAAACATGATTGGATTGCTAAATCACTGATGTGTAGTTTGAACAGACTCAAGGAAGACAGGCAAAAGACAAATTCTACAGAAACATTACACAAGAAAAAAGGTAAAGTATGATTTATAGGGTGTGTAAATCATGCGATCAAACTGTGTGACTTTTGCATGGGTCTACGGTGTTCATTTGAAGGAGGCTATGGGACCATTGGTTTCTAATTCTGCCAAATGACCCTATAGTTAAGGCCTTAGTTGGCCACATTTAAAGTACATAACATGAATACAAATTTATCAATGTTATGCTGTTTTAGAAGAGTTTTGTTTTTGTTTTTGTTTTTGTTTTTTTAAACAAGTACCCCCTCTGAAAAAATCCTAGATTGAACCCTGATCTCAAACAACAACTTCATATTTTTGTCCATGTTTTTACCAGACAATTAGCAGTACTCAGCAAGAAATTACTATGGCAACGTAAATCAAATGTCATTGAAAATAACAAAGTCAAAAATCAGTTTTAAACAAATAAATTTCATGAACATTTTGGCAGCTGATTTTACTGTTTTACATTTTGACATATGCAATAAATTTCTGACAATTTAAAACTAAATAAAACTCAATCAAATAGTGGTCTAATGTCACAAATAAAACACAAACACAGTTTACCAACACCAGTTCATTAAACTGCATTGTCGACATCGGGTGTCTTACCCAGTCTTTGGCATTGTAAGTAATTTTTTTAAGACATATGAAGTTGAAAATTCTTTGTACAACGAAGTAGGCTGCTTGCAAATAAATTGTTGCCTCGGGGATATTGCAAGCCTAGGCTTATCAAGGCCCTCAAAAAGTTTTATGGCCGTCATCACAGTATTGTTGATAAGTTTGATGTCTCTGTGTCCAGGATTGCCTTGGATATATTTGACGTCTCATAGTTCCATGTTCTTTTCACACAATTTTGATTACACACGTGGCGGGTGTAGCTAGCTAAACAGGAGGTGCTTACCCTTCCGGAGCACCCGGCCTCACTTCCCTGGTGGAAGTTCACGTGTCTAACCTAACTTGTCAGTTCCAAAGTTTTTACTTTGCTTCTGGATTGTGATTCGGAAATGGATTAGTATGTTTGTTTTTGATTATACTTATTTGTGCATTTTAAATAAAATTCTCGCTAAATTTTCCACAATTACATTATTTTATTGGTTTATTTTTCTTTATAAATTTTACATACACACACCACAGATTTATAAGTTATGAAATCATAAATATACAAAGATTGTCCACATCTGATGTCCAGATGGTAAATTTATTGATTTGAACTCGATTTAATATCAGGCAAATCTTGTATAATCCTATCACATGTAATCCTTTTCACACTTTTGTGTAGTCTACACAACAGTTTTTATAGATACATGTGCATTCCCAATTTTGAACAATCACCAGGGCTATCACAACACTTTTTGATACTGGAACGGGTCCTTGGAATGGGGTTCGCCACTGTACCACGTGATCGATACGCTCTTAACATCTGTGCAGAACATTTTGGAAACCGTCAACGTCACAGATTCCCGGAATGACGTCGTTTTAGCAGGAAAACGTCAACTCGTGCGATTCCACATCCATTGGAAATAAGTGTCCCGCATAAACGTTAGCAGGTATCACATGGTACAGCGGCGAACCCCATTGGGAAAATAATAATGGTTGCACACGCATAGGGAATATGACACAATACCCTTGTGAATTTCATTTGTTGTTAGAATTTTCTTCAAAAGCATGTTCTCTCTACCATTTTTAATTTCAGTTATTTATCAACCAGAAAAAAATTCTGAAACACCAGAAAAGGAAATGGCTGATAACTTGAACAACAATGAAAATGATGTTGATTCTGATAGAAACGACAAGAAAGCAAGGGATAATGAGAAAAACTTGTGTTCCGAATGTCAGAAAAATGTTTGTGCTCAGTGCCAAACAATACTTCAGTCGCTAGTTGAAAACAATGCCGAAATACCGCAAAAACAAACAAAATCTGTCCGTTTTCAACTTGATGGGAAAATTGTTGATAACTTTAATCGTTCAGCCGTTAAGAAAATTTTGCTAGATTTGTGTATAAAACTTAAAATTCATACCAGTGCATTTGGAAATTCCGAGAAAATGGATGACATGTCCTACACAGATGATGCCAAAACTTTTGACTTCCTAGAACAACAAATCGACTGTTTATTAAATCGGATAAAAACTTTGGAAGAAGAACGGTCCCAGTGTTATCAAATACTGGGTGAAAAGGGCAAGAAGAAAAGTCTAGTTCCGCTTGTAGATAATTTGTCATCGAAATGTCTCCGATTTCAAAAACAGCTTATGGACAAAGGAAAGACGGAAGAAATTTGCCGGCATCTGCGATTAGCGCAATCGGAACTACAGGAACGATATGACCATTTACAGGAAAGATGTAAAATTCTGAAAATGAAAAACGAGGAGTTAAGCAAAGTACACACCAACAGAGAATCATATCATGTGGAGAAACAAAAAACACTCAAAGACATGCATGATCTTTACGACAAAATGAAAAAAACGCTGGAAAAATCCGAAAAGACAAATCAGGAAAAATCCAACAAAAGAATGAGGACAAATACCGATCATATACAATCACATATGAAATCTGGAAATAGTTTAAATTCCATGGTTACAATGGAAACAAACAATGATCAAAACTCATCCAATCTCAACCAAACAACTTCTGACCAACAGAATGGTGAGATGCATAAAACAGAAGAAAATGAAAACCAAACACAGGCAATAAAGACGAAACACAGCCAGCAAGAAATTGCAAGGCTAAAGAAACTACAAGCAGCAAGAGACCGACAAAAAGCTTTGCTAGACAAGACTGGATTTATCAAGTTTGTAGACAAAGCACCACCAGCTCAAGAGGCTAAAACACAGTCAAAGGGAGACAACTCTCACATAAAACAGTCCAAGACAAAAACAGATGAAAAACCAGACAAGATTATCCAAGGCCGTCCTGAAAGACCTGTAAATATAAGAACAGTGTCCAAAAATCCTTTTTACCATTCAAATATTAAAAATCTATTTTAACAAAAATAGATTAAAACAAAAGGTTTTGAATTGAATTAACCAATGAGAAATAAATAATGTAAAACATTGTCAGTTGTAATATTAGCATTGCTATCTGATTGTATTTAAATTTGAATTAATTTATTAGTTTTTTTAATTAAACAATGGGATTCGTTAAAACTTTTTTGATTAATTGATTGATTGATTGATTGATTGATTGATGGGTGTTTCTTCTCAGTCAAGAATATTTTACTTTTATCAGGATGTCACCAGCTATAAGTGACGTGACAAAAAATTTTACCTTGCAGTCACCCAGGGCAATGTGCAGGGATCTTTAGCATGCCATGGCAAAGGACATCATTTTTTAATGTCTCTTTGTAGGAAACCCGTGAATTTCATTTCTAAATGCCCAAGTGCTTGGCAAAAGAACATTCACTTTCTATTTTCAAGCTTTGGTCACACCCGACCAGGATCAAACAACTTATAAATTTTTCTAATATTGGAATCTGATGAGTGAGATTCAAACCTAGCTATAAGGACCATTTTGATTCATAAGTAGTGCTGTGTTGCAATATTGGTCCAAAATAAAAATATGTTATCAACTGGTGCTCCCAATGCACCCAATAATACCAATTATGATCAAATGTGACTGCATGTTTTAATATGAAGGAGTATTTTTATAGATTATTACTATTCATGAGCCAGCATTTTGAAACACTTAGCCTCAGACAAAGTGTAGAGACAAAAATAAATGGTCAGGCCCCTGTTTCACAATCATTTTCTCAACTAAGATTTTCCTTAACTTAAATTTAGCAAATTTTGGTAATCTTTTATTGGAACTACTGATTAATATTTTTGTCAAAACTAAATGCAAATGTTTTAATCTAGAAGTGATCTTAAAAATGACGCCTTAAAATTCTTGAATATCTAAAAAATTAACAAAATTATAAAGATTTGAAATTTAAGTTAAGGAATATCTTAGCTAAGGAATGATTGTGAACCCAGGACCTTGCAATTCAATTTTGCAAATTTGTACCTGGATGTATAAAATTTCAGAAGTTTTAATGATCGAAATTCTAATTTTAATTCTTTATTCCTGAAGTCTACACTTATTAATTGGTTACATGCAAGTTTGTAGAATACAATGTATGGCGGTACATTAAGTGAATAACAGTGTATTACGTAGAGTTATAAAATAGGATGGTAAGTACAGTAAAAAAATATATCAATAAACCTTATTTTGTAAAGTATACATAGTAATAACAAACAATAGACTTTTTATATATGGATGGACAATGATGTACAGCTAATTGTCCCTTCTATATGTAGCTTTTTTCTAAAACTAAACCAAAATTACGCAACTGGCAAATATTCTGAACACTCATCAGTTGAATCAATTTAAATGCCGAGGGTTTTGAGCAATAAAAACGTTTAATATATAATATAGAGAGCACAAGTAGAATAGTAGAGAAAACTAGAGTTTCCAGACAAAACTATTGACCTATGGCAAGAAAACTGTCAAACTCACACTAGGATACGCTGTTCCAACAAGCAAAGCATGAACAATGAATCGGTTTGTCTTGGAGGGACAATTGTTATGCTGAAAAAATGTGGTTTTACAAAACTTATGAGGTTCAGCTCACACCCAGTGACCAATATAACCATCTGAAGTATATTGAATTTTTGTGGCAAGTGATCTAAAGCAATAGCTTAAGATCACAATCTCTCTCAAGGCATAGGTTTGAATAACCAGTGTTCATTCTAGAAGGGGCCATTGTTCCCTTATTTTGCCAAATGACTCCATTAGTAAGGTGTTAGTGGGCCATATTAAACATTAAATAAATGCAAAAATATTGATGTTACGGTGTTTAAGCCTATGTTTTCAAAAATGACTCCTGATAAATTTTAGAATGAACACTGAGTAGCACTCCAAAAAATTCTAGTGCGAGAGAGTCTAGTTTTTTCTAGAAACTCTAGTTTTTTCCACTATCTTTGAACTTAACTTCTCAATAAAAGTGAAAGAATCCTGACTTGGACATACTGCACTTTAATACTTCACTCACAAAGAAGAGCCAAGAAGAAAGGAATGGAACATGTTGCAGTAAAAAACCTTGTACAGGAATCATGGACTTTCAGGAATAAAACATAACTGCAAATGGGAAGAACAAGATACACCTGTCTACACTTTTTCCATAAAGCTGTTGGTAAAGATTATAAAAGCATGGTTGAAATTAAACAACTCTGAATTTCCATCGAGTTGCCTCATATTCTGACGCACACAATGTCATATTCTGGTAGTCATGTATTCCAAGTGTAGTAACAAATATGTATAACAATGTGGGAAGCATCCATTTGTGCCAATACATATTTTTAGAGATACCATTTCCACCACTAATTTAAATTTCCGGTGTTTTCATTCCACCATAATCAGGAGGTCTTTTGTGCCAGTCTACCTTTACATGTAATTCATGATATAAATGTTAATAGATAAGTGTTTCAAATATGTGTGGTTAGTAGTGATCACAGGGGTTGAAAATTTTTTCAGATGAGGTAAAGCCCCGGACTTTTTGTCAAAGAAAATCAAAAGCCTGCAATTATTTTATCAAGTCTAGAGTTTGGTTAACAAGAAAATCAAAGGAGAAAACCAGAAATCAATATGTATTATTTCTATTGGCATGCAGTTAAATGATATTTTTGGCAGTATTTACAACCCACGTGACGGCTGTTGAAACAATCGGACACACTTCATGCACTTCTCCGATTGCATTTGGTGTCTTTATTTCCATGTGAGTTTCTTTTCTTGCCACTGTAGCCCGCTTGTTGGTGTGAAATGTAAATTAAATGGCTACATCTGAACATTGGTAGCGATTACAAGCACAATAACTATCTAGATTTTTCTTTATCAGCAGAACACTTAAGTTGCCTACCTAATGACTCCTATTTCTTACAAGCGCTGTAATGGTCAAGAATGAATGTGAACAACAACAGGGCAATGCAACTACGGATGGTTTTTCAAGACACCAGGCGACAGTCGATAATAAAATTCATTGGTCTTCTGAGTGTTTAAGCCCAATGAGCTTTTCAGTAAAATTTTTGCAAAGTCCTGCTTGCCAAATTTCTAGTCCTGGGCTTCGGGCTTGAAGAATTTTCAACCCCTGCTGATCTGGAGATATGTTCTCTGTTCAAAATAAATAATTACAAACAAAAGAAAATAAGTAAGTATAGTCATATGATAGTTACATGTGATATACTGAGGCAAATAGGTTGTGGAGCAAAAGGATGCACCTTGGAGTAGTAAGTGGGACAAACTATTATAAAAAGACAAATAGAAAACGCCTTGCCATAATATGACCTATTTCAAAGAGTCTATAAAAAAGAGACTGATCATTCAAGTTTGCTCTGTTATAGAGCTCTCCCTGTAGCAATCTGAGTAGCTCAGTGGTAGAGCATTCGCCTATAGTGCGGGAGGTCACGGGTTCGATCCCCAGTCCAACCCTGCATTTTTTCTCTTTCCTGTTACATTGGGGGCTTGTCGGACCCTGGGAAGTGGCCGTCAAACAGGTTGGTCCCAGGGTGGAACCTGGTGGTTTCGATTCAAGGGAGTTGAATTGTAAAAAGTAAGGGAGGAATGTAGCGGTCTGGGTAGCTCAGTGGTAGAGCACACACCTATAGTGTGGGAGGTCCAGGGTTCGATCCCCAGTCTGACCCTGCATTTTTTTCTCCTGTTACACTCCCATTTAAGATAAAATCTTGGTTTAAAATAATAATTGACAGGTACTGGGTATATCTAATGTCAATCTTTAACAATTAACAATATAACAATATACATAAAAATTGAATTTTGAAATTTAAATTAAAAATTATATCTAATTATGATCTTGAGCAATTACACATACAACAATATAACTCATAAAAATCATATTTTATATAAAAATGTACTCTAATGTCCCCTATAAAAACCGGGTCAGATTTAATGACCGATTCTCTTTAAAGAAGAAATTTAATATCTTTTTATTAGTAAATTATTAATTAAACCCTTGTATATACCAAGGACCAAGATATTAAAACAGTTAAGAATGATTGTATCAGTTTTAAAAACCAAACACCAGGCCACTATAAAAAATATGTTTGCTTCTCTTACACAGATCCTGATTTTCAAACTAGGGTAGAAATATTAAAAGTTTTTTTTTAAAGATTATCAGGTCCAAGAATTTTAAGAGTAGAAATTGTATTTTTAGGCACAGTCAAAATTCTTTCGCTTATCAAGTTGGTCAGTTCTGGGATGGTGGAGGAAACCGTAGTGCCTAGAAAAAACACTGACCTTTGGCAAGCAAACTGACAAACTTTCTTGCACCAGGATCTGTCCTGAGTGGAATTCGGACATAAGCAATAAGAGGCACTGTCTGTGATCCATAAGCATAGGATTTAGACCACTTGGCCAACCTAGGCCCCTTATTTACAAGAGTCATTCTCTGTAAGAACTAGACAATTTGGCTATATTTTGGAAATCACATCTCTCAGATTTTGAAGTATTGTATATTTATAATTGTTAAGTACATGTAAAAAATCAAAATGATAAACCTAAATCAAAAATTTAAATGTTCTTTCCATGTATAAAAATACCTTAATCCTCTTGTAATCTGTATATAAGGGGCCACCTGAACTAAAAGGCCACTTTTATTGGTTGTCTTAGGTGACCTTTATAGGCAGATTTTACTAGTATCCAAAATTGCTGATCTCATGATTTTTTTAAATTTAAAAAAATTCTCAGTCAGATGCTGGTTGAACAGTAGAAAAACATATATTTATATCTATTTGGCCTTAGTAACATAAATCTCATTTATAAAAAATGTTGGTTTACCTCTATGACAAAATAATAGATTCTGTTACAAATAAAATTAATTTAAATGTACACGATAGTTTTAAAGAATTTAAAAAATTACTAAATTCAATTGAAACTTTATTTTAAATGTCCAAGGATAAACAAGTGCGGGGGTGCTTTGCAAGGACTTTAATAAGAATATATGGTGTTTTAGGTTGTAAGTGAATAAGCACAGCTTACAGCTTGATACATGGAGAAATAACAGGTAGGTTGTTTATTTCAATTTTTGTTTCATCCAAGATAAAGATGTTTCATTTATATTCAGACATTACAAGCTATGGTGAAAATTTTGGAAATTATACCCACAGTGTTTAATGCTGCGAGTTTTAAAGGTGTTTCACTTATATTTAGACATTACAAGCTATAGGTGAACATTTTAGAAACTGGATCCACATGTTAAATTTTGGGAGTTTTAAAGATGATTCACTATACATCATCAGAAAAATATAGGTGAAAATTGTTTAATCTAATAACTCGCTATGCGTTTCACTTGTATTTAGATATAACTAGCTATATATATATATATATATATATATATATATATATATAACTCAAATGCTTAATGCTGAAGGGTTTTAATCTTGCCACGATTACTCTGACATATGCAACCCTTTTATCCAAAAATAATATAAAGGTGAAAAAGCTCCTATTTTTATTAGCATTATAGCAAGGCCAATGCTGAATTCTTTTGAAAACACACACACACATATATATATATATATATATATATATATATATATATATATATATATATATTTTAAAAGAATTTTACATTTATCAGGAGACTAGTGTTAATCCCTCTGCTATAAGGAAAGGAGTTTGAGTAATGGCGTTTTATGATCAAGTCAAGATTTTTTTCACTGATATCAAGGTTGTCAGTTCTGGGATGATGGAGGAAACCAGAGTGCATGAAAACACTGAAAACAATGAAGTTACAAATTTTCTGAAACTAGGATCTGCTTCCATTGAGATTCTCAACTAGGTTGTGAGAAGCACTGTGATCCTTATGCAAGTGCTTTAGATCACTTGGCCACCGAGGCTCCCTGATATAAACAGAACGATCCGAATGATACCGATAAATTATTATCTTTCATAGACGGAAGTAGTATGAATCACAGTTAAATAATGGATTGAATAGCCATTGTCACATCTACTCTTTGCAAATATTGTTTCTGTGAAGATTCATAGTGACATATTTAAAGCTTTTGTTAAAAGTGATAAAATACATCTACTCTTTGCAAATATTGTTTCTGTGAAGTTTTATAAAGATATGTTAAAAAGCTTTTGAGAAAAGTGGTAGACAAAATGTTGACGCAAAAAATGGAATAACACTTTTTGTCCTTGCGCCACTAAGTTTGGAAGACTTCATAATGTAATTTTAATAAAATCTTGTGTACAAGTTACAATTAAATTCTTCTAGTTTAAAATAGAATAGCCATTGTCACATCCACTCTTTACAAAATTGTTTCTGTGAAGATTCATAATGACATCTAATCCTTCCAAAGATTCTTTCTTTGAAGATTCATAATGACATATTTAAAGCTTTTGAGAAAAGTGATAAAAAGTTGGCTAAGAAATGGAATAACACTTTATTTCCTTGCTCCACTTAGTTTGGGAGACTTAATAATGTAATTTTAATAAAATCTTTTGTTACAAGTTACAATAAAATTCTTCAAGTTTAAAAATAAAGAATTAATTAAATTTTGAATTAAAGTAAAATAAACCATAGTTAAATATTTAAATAAATATTTTAATAACAAAATTTAATTTAATTTTAGAATTAATATAAATGGACACTGTGTAAACTTCACATAACTCATGATTTGCACAGCGTCCCACCATTCTGAATGAAATCAATCGGAAACAAAATCAATGCTAAAATTATATTAATTTTCTTTGTAGGGGAATATTCTTGAGTGAAACCAGAATGCAATTGAAATAGGGCCATCAAGACATATAGGCCCTAAATCCACATATACACAGACCAAAAAGCAAGACAAAAGATGAAACTGAATGAAACAGAAAAAAGCACCAACTACATCAAAAGTACATGTGGGAAATTCATATGGGTGTAGGACATGTCTAAGATGACAAAATTGCAAAGGAGAGTTCATGATCTGGAAAAGGTGCAAGAAAATTTAACAGGAGCAGTGGAACACTTGAAGAAAGAACATGCCAATCTTGAGAGCATGTTTAATGAAATCAAAATGCAAATCGTGATCAAGGAGACAATCGACACACAAGAACGGCTTGAAAATTTGACAATTTTAACGGATGCACTCATCTATGAACAGAATGAATCTCTATGGCAACGGAAACTTTCCGATGAAATGACGGAAAACGAGGACAATGATACCGTTTCTAAAATGAAGGAAAGTACAAAAAAGTACCGCAAAAGTAGAAAACCCAATAAAAGTGGGAAAGTCAGTGATGAATTTGGTAATCCTGTCAAATATTTTCGTAAGGAGGATCTGAAGTTATGGGACTCTCAAGCAGAGGAGACTGATGACGAAACTAGAACAAAAACATACAACAGAGACAAGCCTTTTGTTGCAACAGACACGAGTGATTTTGTCGATATTAAAAACATAGATGCAAGAACGCCACGGAAAAGTGAAAATGAGACAAATGGTGAGAACAATCAGGGTGAAACTGTAAATAACCCGGAAATTAAAGATACCACACAGGAAAAGAAAATTCCGGAGCCTAAAAAACCGAAAGAGGAACCGCCACTAACCAAGAAAAAACAAATAGAACAAAAAATGCAGCTATATTTTAAGGACAGACATAGAAAGCTTCATGGTATTGTAGAAAAGCGGCAAGCAAAAGTCACGATGAGCAGCAAACTAAGAATGAAATCAGAAATTGAAAATGGTGAAATATCTCCCCGAAATTTACGACTCAAGCATTCAACAAATCCTTATTACACAAAACGGTTTTAAATTTGACAAATCTGGATAGTATACTGAAGAACTACAAAGTTATAAAGTTTTAAAACTGCAGAACCAGAAAAGAAGCTACATTAATAAAAACTGTTAAACTTGCATTAATGGAAATGATTTTTGTTTTCAATTTGTAACCTGTGTCTAGGTTATTCTAAAGGAAGACACACAATGTTTAAATAATTCTACAAGTTGCAAATGCAATGCTATGAATACATCTTTATAATATGTTGCTTTGAATCTTGATTACACTGTTTTATAAACAAGAGTCTTGGGTTGTATAGGTAAACAAAATTGACCTGTCTGTTTGACCTTTTATAAGAGTATTGATATAGGCATGATAGGAGAATCCCCCCCCCCCCCCTCCCACACATTGATACATTGGTAATGTTAGGTTTCGCAGTTAATAAATAGACAGTGATGGCGTTTAGTGTTTCTGATCATGTAGATGAAATAAATGTACGTTTTCCTCTATATAAATGTACTTGTCCATATTAAATATTTAAAGGTCAAATGGACAGGTCAATGTTGTTTGCCTATATACCCATATCTATATACTGTAATTCTACTTTTAGTGATGTATTCAATTTTGCTTATTTCATGGCCAACTTTTTACCTTGAAGAATAAAACACTGAAAAAAATTTATCTGTATCAGAAAAGCTCATATTAGCTGTCAAACAGCAAAAATTAATCCCTGTGAAATAATTAGTTCTTAAAGCTGTAAAAATTTGTAGTCACAAAAAAATATAATTACAAAGACTTGATAAAAATTTTCAAAGTGACAATTTGAAACCAAACATGTATTTTAATTGTTTATTTATAATTTATTTTTATTTTTGAGTTTCTTTTATTATTTGTTTATTTTCATTTTTAAAACTTAATTTAATTATTTTTTACACATGTGATTTATTTCTTATTTCAATGATTTATAAAAAAAATTACTGTTAATTTCACATGAATAAAAGCTAATTATACACGCAATTAGTGTTTATTTCAATAATTATCATTACTTAGAATTACACCCTAAAAATGTCCCAAGCTGTGAATAGCTGCAATAGCGCTGATGTAGCTCTAAATAATAATTCACTCACTCACTCCAAATTTCCATGGCCATACTGTCTGGTGAATAGTTGGTTGGTTGGTTGGTTGGTTGGTTGGTTGGGATTGTTTGTTAGTTGGTTAGTTGGTTGGTTGCTTGGTCTCTTTTGTGTTTGGTTAAGCAGAGTTTTACATCCCAGTCATAACAATTTCAATTATATCAAGTCAAACACAAACAAGCCAAGTCCATGTTCCAATCACAAATATTTACAATATGACTGTATCTCTCTTCGATGAAACATACAGAAGCAATTGTATTGCAATACTCGTTGAAAGAAAATAGGGGCCATGACCCTTGATGTGTATCAATTTTCCCGCAATATTACATCATGTCCCACACAGGGGGTCACATGATCATGTGAGGTACGCCGATCTCGCATGGCTAAAACCCTATATCACACAAGCAGATATGAAAAAAGCTCCACAATTTTTATCAATTTAATGAAATTGATAAAAATTGTGGCGCAATAATATTAACCAAAAGCTATTATTTGGAGCTAGAAATAACAAAAATTAGCTATTGGCTAAATTGGTGAATGGCTGCCTATGGATTATAGTCAAAAACAAACATACTAATCCATTTCCGAATCACAATCCAGAAACAAAGTAAAAACTTTGGAACCGACAAGTTAGGTTAGACACGTGAAGTTCCACCAGGGAAGTGAGGCCAGGTGCTTCGGAAGGGTAAGCACCTCCTGTTTAGCTAGCTACACCCGCCACGTGTGTAATCAAAATTGTGTGAAAGGAACATGGAACTATGAGACGTCAAATATATCCAAGGCAATCCTGGACACAGAGACATCAAACTTATCAACAATACTGTGATGACGACCATAAAACTTTTTGAGGGCCTTGATAAGCCTAGGCTTGCAATATCCCTGAGTCAACAATTTATTTGCAAGCAGCCTACTTCGTTGTACAAAGTTCCCGTAGTGGGAACAAGCTCTACCATAGCGTATTAATTGGGAAACAAATACACCATAAGCAGGAGAAGCAGGTATATTGCTGCATAAAAAAGGAAAGTTGACAATAGAAAAATTGAAGTCATCACGTTTGTCATAAAGTTTCAAGCATGTTTCACTGCCTAAGTTTAACTGTCATAAAGTTTCAAGCATGTTTCACTGCCTAAGTTTAACTGACATCTGGACAGATCCTCAAGTATGATAAGGTTTGTCGGTTGATTTGATAAAGATTTGTTTTCTTGGGTTTCTTTCACCATTCTAGAACTGACAGTCTCAATATGAGTGAAATAATTTTGACATACATGTAAAACATCATCCCACTCTACTACAGGGGTGGCAGAGTCGTATAAAGCATGCACTTACGAAAAACAGTGTCTTTAACAAATACCACTTAGGCAAAGTTTTAGAAAGTTTTGACTGAAGTGTAAAACACCCTCACACCCACTAAAAGCCTCGTTTCAAAATTACAACTATATTATGTACACAAGTCTATCGTACTACTCAGTTCTAATACACTCGTTCTTGGACACATGTCAATTTTCTGAATATCATAAAACACAGGACACATGATCATCATTATCATAATTATCCACCTGTGACACTTCTAAAACACCTGTAGACCAACAGTTAAATAAAATAATATATTTTACATATATAATATATTAATTAGTAAATAAATTTAACAATAAATTTGACAGGTGCTTGTACCACTGATTTAAAAAAAACATAGTCCGTGATATTATGTCTCAGCCGTTATGTGCGTCATTTATACCATCTACAAGACGGTGTAATCGCATACAATGTATTTACATAATTTATTTCAAAATTAAGTTGTTTTTTTTTTTTTTTTTTTTTTTTTTTAACTTTTTAAATTTAAATTCAATGGTAAAAGCTACAGGTAAGAAATTTTAATCACATTTCAATATCTGGGTGTTTTAGAGATAGTTAATTTAAAAATTTGTTTTTAATAGACTTGTCTGTGCTTTTTAGTACATATTCTTACATGTACCGGTACTTCAATTTTTCTACAATTGAATGATTAATTCATTCATTGATGGATAGACCGATGATGGATGGATGATCAATTGATCAATCTGTTGAAATCCATTGGGGGTTTGCAAACCAGTAACATTTGAGAACAAAATTCAAAGTTTAAACTTATTCTTTTTAGGTTCACAGTAACCTATTTATTGATTGAATGGGTTAGAGGGTAGATGGATGGACAGATGGATGCAAGGATGGATGGATGGAAGGATGAATGGGTGGATATAGATTGAATTTTACATCTCCGAGTTCAGGTCGTTTGATTTATATTGAAGCACAACCAGCTATAGATAAATTGGAAAAATAATGCATTATACTGAGGCCTAACCAGCTATAGATAAATTTTAAAAAACCAATGCATTTTTGAGGCATAACCATATATTGATAAATTGAAAAAATGCAATGTAATAATTACACTTATTTGCATTTTTTCAAAATTTATTTCCATTTCATTGTTTCAACAATTATTTTCATTCCATTGTTTCTTTGTTTTAAAGTTATGGAAATTAACCCATGATGGAGGAGAAACACGCGTATCACGGTGATAATCCAATCAAGAGAGTTCTTATGTCCATGCAGGATACCATTGCATGTAAAGGCACTGTGACTAAATCCATGTTACGAAAACTACACAGAGCTGATGTCATCAGTCAGAAACAATACGATAATCTGCTGGTTTGTATTAATAGAAATTCCGTTTCAGACCTGTCAAAAGTATAACATTAGCTAATAAATTCATGACCAATCGGCAGTTCATCTCAACTCCTCCTTGGGTATATCTCTGAAGCTTTTTAGCAGCTGCTATTATTCTCTAGTTTTTGGGCCAGTAGCTTCTATAACTATCCCAATTGACAGTCAGCTTCAAAACCTTTTGGTGTTCTTTATAGTGTTAAACTTTCTACAGGTCTGAACTGTAGTTTTGATATTGATTTAGGCTTGAGTCTAGGTTCGGTAAAATTTAATGACTTAACAGAACCAATTTTTTTCACATCTCTATTAATTTAATAAATTTCCTTGATTTCTGTTTTTGTCTGAAACATGCATAATATAAATCACATCAATGGAGTTCAGCACTGTAAGACCTGATAAGATTTTTTTTGGTAAAATTGGGAAATTGTAGTTAAAACTACCTGCTAGTAATTACTATAAAGAACTGTCCAGAATTGAATTTAGGAAAACAAAATCACTCACAAAATTTTAGTAGTAAATTTGAGAAATTATTATCATTTTCCCCCATGGGAAACTACTCGTATTTGGTAATAATTTTAGGTAAACAAAATTGCTTGTCAAATTGGGGATTTTAGTCATTTTTCACTCGGGAAAAATACCTGTATTCCATAGTAATTTTAGGCAAACATTATATTTCACAGAAAAAGAAGTCTACTTACATACAAATACAGGAGTTGATGAAAGTTATCGAAAGTAAAACCGATGGATTTGATTTGTTCTTAGATGTACTTCAGACAGAAAAATCTAATGGATGGATTGTCAAAAAAGTCAGAGAAAAACTTGTAAATCTGAAAAAGCCAAAAATCAAGAAACCAGAATATCATCAACATTTTAAATCTGAAAATCCTGAAATGTTTGACCAATTATACAGCGAGACATTTCCGTTGGTTTTCGGGAAAGATGAGGTGCATTCATTTCCACAAAATTTAACCAGTGATAGAAAACAGGTGCATTTGAAACATTTCACAAAGGAACTAGTGAAATGTCGAGACATTTTAGATGTGGACGGGGAAAAGGACCTCCCACTAAGGGAGATAATTATGAAGTGTAAAGACGAGGAAGCTGTCCAGATAAAAGAGCAGAAAAAACGATATAATAAAGCTCTGCTTCAACAAATCGAGGACAATTACACCCTTCAACAGGAAATAATACGACTCAAAATGACGATGGAAAACCGGGAACGAGAAAAACTCAACACTATTGAAACAGAAGTGCATCGTAGAGTTAAACAGAGACTTTTAAGTTTTGACCAGCCAATAAATACCAAACTTGACTCGCCAAGAGGACCTAGATTTCCTCATGTATTTCAATCAGAGGCGGAATCCATTTTTGCCAATGATCGACAACAAAGTATTATGTCCAATTACAGTGACTAAGACATGATACAGTATTCAAATCTGTGGGGTCATCCTGGCCCAGGTCTTGGATAAAACAAGAGGCCCATGGGCCTGATACGCTCACCTGATAACTAATGGCTAGCTGATAGATTTAAAGAAAACATAAATACTAAACCCCAATGACTTTTTTCTTTACATCATGATAACCATTGTATCAATACCTACAACATTCTAATATACATGCCTATACAAAAAGTTAATAGTTTTCAAGATAATTAACCATTTCAGTATTGTTTCGCATCTGTGACCTTGACCTTTAAACCCATGACCTTTTTCTATACATCAAAATGATTGTTGTATCAATACCTACAACATTCTAATATACATGCCTATACAAAAAGTTTATAGTTTTCGAGATAATAATTATAATCAGAGGTGAAAAAAATTAGGTCACGACCTTCACAATTGACCTTGACCTTATTTTGAAGATACTAACAAGAAGATGTCAAAACTGAAAACCCCATGTCATTATCTGGTCAAATAGTCAAGTTATGACAATTTGAAGCTATTTTACGATTTTTTCAAAATTAAACGCAAAAACGCGTAACCTATTTTGTATCCGATTTTTACAAAATGAACAAACTATAGGCTTAAGACCCTAGAGAAGCCAAATATCACATCAGATTTTTTCTCCAATCAGTACTTTCGGAGAAGAAGATTTTTTTAAGATTTTTGCACCCCTAGGTCACCTTGACCTAGTTATGGTAGCCATGGCAACGCCACGAGCAAATCTGAATTGCACCGGCCCATATATACTTCTCACCAAGTTTCATTGAAATCTGTCTTGTAGTTTCAGAGGAGATGTCGAAAATATGTGTTAATGACGCACGCACACACGCACATACACACGCTGCGCTATGCCATAAGATCACATGACCTTACGGTCAGGTGAGCTAAAAAGGGACATCTTTTCTAGGATTGGGCTCAACATAATAACAAAACTTGAGAAATTTTATTTGAAAAAATCAGTATGCATTAAGTTGTCAAATGAGAAGAAGGCATACCGGTACTAGTATCTAGATTTTTTCAAAACTCAAATAAGACTAAGGTGTGTCATGGTCGGCCAACAGACAGTTGTTTTTGGGGACAATATTTTTTTGTGGCCAATGGTGTAAGGTGGCCCTGATATAGTGAATAATGTGTTGATATAAGCGGAAAGATGTGGTATTTGCACACAGCCAAATTTGGTTCATGTGAATTTTATGAATTTCACTTCATTTAATATTCTATGTGAAGATCTATTAACATGAAATCTATATGAACAAATTTGCCACTCATTGTCTGTAAGAAAAAAGTTTGACATGGTCTTTGGCTGGGCTTGAAATGTACTTCTTTATTCAAAAGTTGAGCTGGTCATTTTCCATTACCATTTAAAGAGAGTATGGTTTGACTTTTGCAAATCTAGCCAGAAAATGGCTCCACTTGAACCATACTTTTTTATTCAAAAGTTCAGCTGGACTTTTTACATTTTTCCATTTCCATTTATGGAAAGTATGGTTGGTATTTCACAAATCTAGCCAGAAAATGGCTTAAAATATTTAAATGAGAAGGATTACTGTTAAAAATTCCAGCTGTACTTTAAAAAATATCTAAAAGGAAAGACATTGAAAAAGTATGTGTTCCTCTAAATTTCAACCGCATTTCAAAGGTCCATTTGGAGGCCAGCTGGACCAGGTCTTAAGTTCAGTCAGTGTACAGTTCTATTTTTCATACAGGAGTGTAGGAGGGTTAATGCCTTACTTCCAGTTACAGACTTGTATTACCCTATATATATAATAATGTTATACCAATTAAAAATATGTGTTATATCAGTGATTTATCAGGGTCTTTTGGGAAAAGGCCCTAACTAAAAATTGGGAAAAACTATCAACTTTTTGCTCATTTTGGGAAAACTTTGATGCCATTAATGATTAAATCTACGGTAATGCTTTTAGTGTATTGAGTTGATTGAAGATTGAGAAAAGCAGCCACATTTATGGCCAGACTTCAGCTATGAATCTGGAAGATTTTCTAATTGGGAATTTTTTCAGCCCATTTTGGGAAAAAATCAATGTTTTTCCATTGGGAATGGGGCCGAATTTCGGACCTAAATAGGCCCTTGATAAATCCCTGTATATAAAATAAAGTTCTAGGCAAAATCTGTAATTGATGACTTTTCACAATTCTTTATACTGCATTGTACTTTACAGTTGTTTGCCCCTCGGTAATTATATCAATGACTTTGTTCATATGGTGGAAGAAGTCTTTGCTCTCGCCCCTATGAATCTGACTGACCTCTCTATTCTTGCAGAGTCAGTAACAAACTACATAATGAATAATAGCCTGTGATTATTATTTTTAAAACATAAAAAAATAAGAACAGCAATAAGCATCAGGAGCTAAACTGATGATGTCAATAACTAGGATTCAACAAATTTAAAATTAATTGTAGCCTGAAATAGTGGAAATGAAGTTCTTTTTAAAGGTCATTTTCATACATAAAATTGCTAAAATATGTTACTTTTTGAGGGAAATTCTCTTAAATAAGTAGCCATTTCAGATTTTGCCTTCATATATATTCATGTGGATTTGAAATGGCATAAATCTCAGGGATCACATTGTGTACTATGATAATGGATAATATGAGGGTAGATTTGATAACAAGAAAATTGTAGAATCGATGGATGTTTCCTGAATAAAGGCTAGGTGAAAAAGGGTTATTTCTAAAATCAAAAATGCTTGTTTAAATAAAATTTTGCAAAGGGCAATAACTTTAAATTATGCAAAATAGTGTTATGGCTATTGTGTACTGCACTTCTCCACATTTAGTTTAATGTTGATACCTGTTAAAGGTTTTGAGTTATGCTCCAGGAAAGTTATGATGGATGGACACATGGACACAGGGACTGACAAAGCAGAAACTTCAGTGAGTGTAATAGAATGGAGAGACACTGGTGCATTATTAAAAACTGAAATCTCTGTTGAAGTATAAAATATAAACCTAGGCATGCATCAATAAAGCAGTACTTACCATTTTTGTCCAGATGTGTTTGGCTGTCTACCAGCTGTTTACAATAAGCCGTCAAGACATTGAACTTTTGGTCAACTTTGGACAACTGACCCAGGTGCTGCTCAGATGAAGTTAACTGTAACTTTAATTTCCTCTCTTGATCATGTAACTTTTTCTCCAGTGAATATTTAGCTAGCTGAATGAGTGAATGAATGAAAACGAATGAATAAATGAAAGAAAGAAAGAAAGAAAGAAAGAAAGAATGAATGTATGAATGAATGAATGAATGAATGAATGAATGAATGAATGAATGAATGAATGAATGAATGAATGAATGAATTCTAATTATCAGAAGAAGAATGTTTTAATCAACGTTTCCATGGTTAACAGGAATATTTGAATACCAATTAGCATTTAGCAAATCGTTCATATGTAGTGGTCTGGGTAGCTCAGTGGTAGAGCACTTGCCTATAGTGCGGGAGGTCCCGGGTTCAATCCCCCGTCTGACCCTACATTCTTTCTCTTTCCTGTTACATTTAGCGATTTGTCCAACCCTGGAAAGTGGCTGACCAACAGGTTCGTCCCAGGGTGGAACCTAATAGTTTCGATTCATGGGAATTGATTCAATAAAAGGAAGGGAGGAATGTAGCATCTGGGTTGCTCAGTGGTAGAGCACTCTCCTATAGAGGTCCTGGGTTTGATCCCCTGCATTTTTTTCTTTCCTGTTAGACATAATTAAATACTCAAACATCTATTTCCACTCTCCCATATACTCTGGTAAGTTAACCAAATGCTATGCAAGAAATTTCTTTAAAGGGCGACAAATAAGTATGTACCTGGAGATTATGTATTTCATCTTTGAGTGCCTTTGTCTCTCTGATATTACAGTCCCTGTGTACTTGATTCTGTTTCTACAATAATTAATATACTCTTTTACATCAACTTTATTTTTCTTTCAATCTTACGACAAATAAACTATTGATAGGGATAAAAATTGGCCACAAAACTAAATGAAAATGGTTGAAAAAAAAGAACTGATGCATGCATGTTGAAGATAATGATGTCAGTTAGGACAGTTACAACATACTAGAACTGTCTTTTGAGAGCAAAGTGCCCCCCCCTACCCCCCCCCCCCCCCCAACATTTACCTCTTTGATTTATGCACATAAATTTGATATGCAACATATTGTCTCATGTTGGTTTACATTTGTACCAAGTTTCATTAAAATCCATCCATAGACATGGAAGACATGGAGCAGACACATTATTGGGTCAGACAACCAGAGGGAATGACAGGGCAATTCCTATATACCCCCTAAACTTTGTTTGTAAAGGGTATATTAACTGTATGAAGTGGAGTAATCGAGTTTTATTCCCCAGTCAAGAATCTTTCATTTATAATGAGGTGGTCAGTTCAGGAATAGTGGAGGAAACCAGAGTGTCTGTAGAAAACAACCAAACTTTGACAAGACAACGGACAAACTTTACCACACTAGGCTCTGCCTTTAGTGGGGTTTGAACCTTGGGGTGAGAGGGTCTGTGTGGGTGCCCTTCAGTGACATTTTAGTACACGTAGTAGTGGGATATTCTTGACTGGAAAGTAAAATCTCATTCAACCAATTTATCTATGATGGAATTCATTGGCGAATGGTCAGACGCTCAAATTTAATATCCCCCTCTTTCTTCGACAGGTAAGTAAAATATAAACTTTGGATATAAATCATACTGATTCTTCCTCTAAAACTTGTATTCTCTCATCAAACTTCCTCTTGGTTTCCATGGTAACCTTTCGATGTTGTTCTTCCAGTAATGAGTGTTTGTTCTTTTCATTATCCTGAAACAAAGGCAGTGTTACCAGACAATTAACTTGGTTACAATATCAATTAAATAATGAATAAAATATTATCAAAATTTAAAACAAACATATTTTTTTAAATCCAGGCCCCAGTTTCACAATCATTCCTTAGCTAAATTTTTTCTTAATTTAAATTTAGCAAATTTTGCTAATCTCTTTTTGGAACTGCTGATGAAAGTTTTTGTCCAAACTAAATGCAAATGTTTTAATATAGAAATTATCTTAAAATTAAAACCTTAATTTCCTGAATATCTTGAAAATTAACAAAACTATGAAGACTTGAAACTTTGCAAGATATAAGTTAAGGAAAATCTTAGGCTAAGGAATGATTGTGAAACTGTGGCCAGGAATTAATGCCAGTGGTTTTCCATTCCTGGTAGCCAAAATCACCAATGACTACTAATTTCTGAGATTGTTTAAAAAAAGTAACCTAATTTAGCAAATTTGTGACAAATATATATTTTAAAAAGGACTATACTCTCACAAAGTTGAAAATTTGGCTACAAGTTATTTCAAATTTGTGGACACCTAGGGTTTGGTAAGAGTTTCTTTTGTATCCCCCCCCCCCCCCCCCTTTTAAATTCTATGAAAAATTTTTGAAAAATTATTTTTCACAGAAATGTTCAAAATTGCTTGATTCAGTCATTCTTACGCTTTTTTAGTCAAAATTAAAATTTCAAAATTTAGTGGTGGGTACAAATGGAACTCTTTCCCAGGGTTTTACTTACACATTTTCGTTCCAGTTCATATTTCTCCTGCACAAGGTTTTTTATCCTCTCCTCATTTTCCACATCATTATGCTGTAAAGTAGTAAAAATACAGAATTCAGAATAAATACCAAGGATCAAAATTTTTACAACAAAAATCCAAATACAAACATTTTGATCCATGTCCAAACCACAATCCCAAAAGCCTGGGATTTATCAGGGTCTTTTGGGAAAAGGCCCTAAACTAAAAATTGGGAAAAACTATCAATTTTTTGGTCATTTTGGGAAACCTCGACATCATTTTTGATGCCATTATTGATTAAATCTAATGCTTTTAGTTTATTGAGTTTATAAATAAAAACAGCTGATTGGGGGGCTTTCACAAAATTTACTTTTGTTTAAAAACAACACAGTTTTCTAATTGGGAATTTTCACAGCCGATTTTGGTAAAAATCAACGTTTTTTCCATTGGGAACGGGGCCTTATTTCGGCCCTAAATAGGCCTTTGATAAATCCCTGAAAGCCTAACACAAACATAGAGTGGTAATTATAAAGACCTCATAACAAAGGCCAAAGAGCAGAAATTTTACAATAAAACTGGAATTAAATGTTTAAATTATAACTTACATGGGATGACATGTCAACAGTATCCTCCAAACAAAACTCAACTTGGAAACCCCCAAGTACCGATATGTGCATAATCAAAATATGAGTAGCTAATAGGCACAGCTACTCCACCGAAAGATTGTTCTTGTGAAGTTTCGTAAAGATCTGTTCAAGTTTTTGACAAAAGTAATTGACAAAATGCTGGCATGTTGTCGGTAGAAATGGAATACACACTATATGTTCCCCCACTACCTTTGGCCGACATTTTAACAGAAAAATAATCATGGCTTCTATTATTTAATTACAACTCTCATCATGCAGGTGTGAAATGATTTTTTAGAATTGTATTCTGAAAGAATGAAACCCTAATTGGACTGACTGTCACAATACCCAAAGAAGTACTTTACATTTGGTTACAGTCAAAAACAAACTTACTAATCCATGTCCGAATCACAATCCCAAAGTAAAGTAATGACCAGTTAAACATGGGAATGGAACCCCATTTTCTGTCCAACGGCAATGGTGTTTAGAAAAATCCTGATCCCAAAAATTAATGCTGAACATATTTCAGCTATATTTCTATACTATGTTAACTATACATGTATTTACTCTTCGTAATTTTAATTCCTCTACATATTCCATTAACAAATTCCTGAGACGTAGGAACTCAATGTGGTTCATCTCTTGACTCAGCTCTGTCGTCATTTTGTCAGACCATAACTTTACTGGTGTGGTACACATCTCATTCTTGATGTCTGAAAAGATAAACAAATACCAACCTGGTGAAAACCACTGCTGTAGCTCAGTTGGTAGAGTGCTCGCTCCGTAAGTGGGAGGTTGTGGATTCGAAACCCGGCAGGGTCTGACCCAAGACTTGAAAGTGGGTAGCGACTGTTCTTTCACCAAGCACTCGGCATCACAAAATGAAAGTCTCGGTTGTTTCGGATGGGAACTTAAAATAAACGAGGTCCCGTGTCTTGGTAGGCTTAGCACGCTAAAGAACCCTGCTGTATAATGCCATAAGTGCAATGCACAGGCAAAATTTCTGCACCTTCGCCTATAGCTGGCGACGTCTTGATATAAGTGAAATATTCTTGACTGGGACGTTAAACACTCACTCACTCACTCACTCACTCACTCACCAACCTGGTGAACCTTAAACAGTGATGTTGTTTGCTTAAAATTAGTAAATTACTGACGAATTTAGATAGTTTCCACTGGGGAATAATTACTAAAAATTTCCAATTTAACCACTGAAATTCTCAAACAGCAAGTATAACATATTTCCAATGTGGATCTATTTCAAGCATGTTATAATGCAGTTTGCTATATTTTGAAACTTCAATTTTTTTTAAAAAAGTATCAAAGAACTGTCAAACCCTAGATTACACGGAAGGACTTGAATTTAGCTGAATAAGACCTGTGAAATTTCACATCTTTATATAATCTTACGAAAAAATTTAATTGTTTCTAGTGCGAAAAAATGAATTCCCATGATGTAGCCTGGACAATATTCATCATTGCCAATACAATACCTTTCAGAACCAAGGAATCTGCTACAAACTGTTGATTACTGTCAATACCAGAATGTGTTTCTGTATGGGATAATGTTGGTGACAGAACATCTGTAGGCTGGCTATATTGTGACATTACACCCTAAAATAAAAACAAGAAAATTTAGTGATTTAGAATCCCCAGGCAGTAGGTACCTTTTTTGTACCCACTTCACTTGAACTTTCTGAACAATCAGTTACAACATTGTCATACAGTTGTTTTACCAGTTCCGAATTTTTACTAGTTCCGAACAATCCAAAGTTTCAATCCGGTTCAATTAAAGGAATCGCAAAATAACTTTATTATTTTGTTTCTGCTTAAAAGTATGGGCATTAATTGTTTAAATAGCATAAATTTCAGGTCGACAAATTGTGACCTAGTTTAACGACATAAACAAATTGTGGTCCCGGGAAATGCTTTTTTTCAAGAAAACATAAAACCCAATTAACCCATGCCTCGAGGAAATAAAATTTATTTCCTTTGCTGGTTGTTGACATCGGCAGCCATGCCTATATGAAACCGTGTTCCGAACTGGTAAAACAACTATATAATAGGCATATAGATAGTTCCCATGTGACGTCACACTGTCCACTTTACAGGTACAGTACCAGCCATTTTGGTAGGCATTGGAAATTGAGTCTTATTAATTCTTTCTAAAATAGGATGTATAAGATTTATTGTCACATCTTTGTTACGGGGACAAAAATTTTATAAAAAATACCAAATCAAAGTAAAAACATTGACGATTTCATAAATTTAAAAACTGTATTGATATCCCGATTACTTTTTGAAAAACGATAATTTAAAAATTTGGTTAAAATAGATAGATAAATGATATAGATTGCCTAACAAAATGGCGACCACTCTACTGAAAAAGTCATCTGCTAAAGGTCCATAGGAACTATCTATAGACTTAACACAAGCATCAGTTTTTGATGGCACATTTTTTATGCTGCATCCTCCAACATTAATGGCTTACAGAGCTCCAGATAAGAATTTGACATGAAGCGTCATTACTCCCTACTTTTTTTTCTAAAGGGTTTCCTATAAAATATAAAGAGTATCGACACTGATCCATAAAAATGGAAAGAATATTTTCAATTTTTAAAGCCATTTATTCAAACAAGGATAACTTCTAACAATAATACAATGACATCATCTTGGTTGTGACAATGGTATTTCACAAGTACTTGGGTCAGGAGTTCAACCCCCATAGCAGGCTCTACTGTTATAAGAATTGTTAAGGGTAATGAGGATTTTCAAAGAGTTTTGATACCCTTACATTTACAATTTAAAGAATATTTTCAAAAAATTAAAGGGTATTTACAGATACTCCTCTTATCTGGAGCTCTGGCTTACAGGTCTGGGATCAGCCTGAAACGGGGGATCGCCCGATCGGGGGACAATCAAAGGGAAGTAATTCTTGTGGGTGTACACGCGAGTACACAGAAGACTTCCGATGATTGCGAGTAATACTACCTTATGTAAACATCCGGTAGATCGTACATAGATACTCGCGGTTGTCAATAAAGCTTTGTAAATCCTACAGGCAACAGGTAATATTTAATGACAGACATATCGGCAGTGTTTTGAAAGATTCAATAAAAGAAGAACAATTGAATGAAGATTTTAATTAAACACAAATTGACTGCCAATTCAAATCTATAAATTTACTCAATTAAAAAAATTAATACACTATTGTATCTTGTTTTTTTTTATCAGACCATGACAGCCATTTTGTCAGTTTTCTTCCTTTTATTTTCTAGTGTAAATGCTGAATAATTAGAAGAATTTTTGTATATAGTATAAACTGAGTTCGGAATTTTAAGCAAGTCACTACAAAGCCAATTTGATGATATAATCAATCGCAATAGTTAATACCGTTTCTGTTTATTATTATTATTTTTTAAAATTATTAGTGAATATGATTATTTTGTTTAAAATAAAGAACAGGAGGCTAAATGACAAATCTTCTTAAGTTTAGAACAATAACGTTGGAACTAAAAGCAGGATATAGATTTGCCCTACACTCCCGACATTTCGATATATAGCTACATATACATGGGTCAAAACTGAAAAATCAAATTGCCACTAAAAGCTTAGTTAGTATATTGTGACAGTGGATTGAGAATTAAAACATATACTAATATTAGCTACATATTTACAGCTTTTCACCTGACTTTACAACAGAATAAAAGTTCTGTCACAACCTGGACATTTTATCCTGAACAATTACAAGTTATTTCATGAAAAAATGTGTAGACTGTAAATTCTTTAAAAACATTTTGGTATTTAATGGTGCTGGGGGCGAAATTCAGACAGAAAATTAACAAAAATGTCTTCAAAGAGTTGGTTATCACACATCTGAACTAGGTAAGAAACGGTCCTTTTAGCATTTCTATACCCGTAACTACGATGTATTTTTAACGGGAACATTTATAACCGGAAGTGCATTTTTAAGAGCTTATAACTTTTTTTCCGCACGACAGATTTTTTTTCCGCACGACAAATCTTTAGAAATATAAGTTTACTGTAACTGTTCAAATTTTTAAGTCCCCCTACTTAGAAATGAATCCCCGCAGCCGTTTTTTATAAAAGGTCATCAATTTTACTCGATTTTAAGCCCGTTTCTAGGCAAACAAATGAAATACGCATGCGCGATGTTATAGTCATAAAAACGCTTAGACGCTTCATCCCCAGATCGGGCGATTTCGATTTATCCCCCGTTTCGGGCGGATCCCAGACCTGGCTTATGAGGCTCACAAGAAATATGAAATATAATATTGGGATAGACAGAAGGAACAGGCCTATTATATAGCCTACCCCACTAAACTTTGCTTGT
Source organism: Anadara kagoshimensis (assembly GCA_021292105.1). NCBI lineage: Eukaryota > Metazoa > Mollusca > Bivalvia > Arcoida > Arcidae > Anadara > Anadara kagoshimensis. Next base: position 35,349,922 of record CM037863.1, on the reverse strand, counting down.
TGTGGGGTTTAAAAATGCCAAGGCCTATAGATATGGTCTGCTAACTAGTAACTGAATTTCTGTTTCAAGTTTGACAAATGTCATAATTAATTGTGTGTTGTTTACGTAATTTTTACATATTGTATGTGAAATTAAATCATTTTTACGCGACATATATACGTTTCATCTTTTTTCGTTACATACACTTGAAATTTTGACACCAAAACAAACCCTTTCTTGCAATATTTGCACTTCCCGCCAACTGTCACTTGACACACTTCTCGCGAGAAATACCACGGCGAGTTTGATACACTCAATTTTAACCCGAATAATAAACGGTCGTTCAACTTGGTCGCGTCATCGTTTGTCGTTAAAAAGCTGTTAATTCAAGGGGAATAAGCAATATCACAACAAAACAGCTGGGCATTTCACAACATCAGGAAATTTATTTTGACAAACATTGATTGTGAAATATTTAACCTAAAAATAGAATTATTATGTCAATTTCCCTTTAAATAAAACCCAATTGTGATAAGGAAACATAACAGTACGAAAAAATACTTCAAAATAGGTAAGATAAAGTGTCTGTTATTTTAGAATATAAGCAGGTGTAAATTCCCTTCACAGACACTTGTTTAGAACTGATATTAAAAAAATAACTCTCTATATACTTAAACATTACATAGAGTGCTATTTTTTTAATATCAGAAACAAGTTCCTGTGGTTCCCCCAGTGTTTTGAGAGATCATCTCAAATACTCAATTTTGAATGAGCCTGAAGATTTCAGGTTAGCTCAGGTTCCTAGCTGGTCTTCAACACCTGGTCAGAGATTTTCTGACTAGCAAGGATAACATACACATAGGACAGGCCTACAGTTTCATAACAAATCATTGAAAAATACCCACTTACAATTGTCATATTTATTTCATATTATGTTCTGGGGAATTTAATTATTTTTAAATACAAAAAAAACATGTCATAAAGTTTATCAGTTCCCTAGCAAAGGTAGGCAATTTTTACCAGACACTTGTTTATTCCAATGTTCATGAACCAACCACTTCGACAAAACTGAAAAATTGTGACTGGGGCATAAAACACCAAACAATAAAATATAATACAAGGAAAATGAAACTGACTAAATTCAAAACTATAAATTTTCATGAAAATTCTGCATTTTTTAGACAAACAGCCAAAAGTCAAAACAGTTATATTAAAATTAGGAAGTTTATTAAGTTCCCTTACCAAAGATCTATGGTTTCCGCCGGCACTCTAGTTTTCTCCACCATGCAACTTGACTGATGCTTAAATTTTAAACACCATTGCTCCACCCCACTAATTATTATTTCATTCCTGGCATAATTTTTTTCACGCCTTTCTTTATATTGATAATTAAAATTTATTTTATTTAAACAGGTTTAAAATTTGTTACAAAGTGTAAGAGAAAAAGTATTATATGGAAGGAACTTTAACAGAAAATATCGCACCAGATACATTGATTACCAATAGAAAATTACCAGCAACGATGTCGTGTCCGTGGGGAGCAAAACAACCTGTGGAAGCAGTACCATCATCATTGCATGATATCATGAGTGAACAGTTTATTGAACAAGAAGGAGAACAAGTTAAAACAGATATGAGGTATGTTAATGCTGATGACAGGAAATATAGTCCTTTTACAGGGATTTATCAAAGGTCTATTTAGGGCCGAAATTCAGTCCCATTCCCAATGGGAAAAACCTTAATTTTTTCCCAAAATCGGCTGAGAAAATTCCCAATTAGAAAATTTTGTTGTTTTTAAACAAAAACGAAAATAAATTTTGTGAATCCCACCAAATCAGCAAAATCAAGTGAAAGAGTCTAGATTATTTTAAAACAACATCTGCAAAACAAGATGAAAATACCGCTTCTACATCAAAGGCTTCCGGGGTTGTGAGTAAACTGACTTCTGACATGATGTCGAAGTTTTCCCAAAATGAGCAGAAAGTTGATAGTTTTTCCTAATTTTAGTTTAGGGCCTTTTCCCAAAAGACCCTGATAAATCCCTGTTTTAAGTATTTTTTCACAAGTTTGCTAAAATATGTTACTTTTTGAAAAATGGAAATCTTGGCTATCAGTAATGGAAAGATAGATGATACAAGTAATTTTTTAACATGTGTCAAATCGTTGAAAAAAGTTTTAGTGCAATAGATTTGTCGGTTGTAACATTGTTTAATGTTGCATCATCTCTAAGGATTAATATAAAAACAAGTTTGTGTACATGCATGAGGTGTTCAAGTGTGTATTATAGTCTGTCATGTACTATCATACACATCCAAGGCAACCTTAAGGTACTTTTTCATACTACTCCCCAATTACTTTATCCTGACACCGAGTGGACCAACCAATACTCTGTCCTCTTGGTACTGAACGCCATGCAAGGAAACAGTATCTCAAATTTTAAGGTCTTGTGTATAACCCGACGGATTCAAACCCACAAACTCTCATTCTCAACACAGACCATCTACCATTGAGCCACTGAGATGATTATTAAATGCAGCAGAAGATATAATACTAATTAACAGTCACACACACTCATTGCTTTGTCTTCTATTTCAGTTCTCACCCAGATGCAGATTTTGATGCACTCATTGCCGCTAATGCAATGAATGAAAATGACACAAGCAATGATCTTATGTTAGCCAGAATGTTACAAATGGAATATGACAAAGAAAACAATGACCAGCTAAAAAGAGAAGAAAAACATTATAATGGCAAGAGCAAAGGTAAAAATTTATAGCAACTAGTCATTTTATACCATAACTATGTTTCCATAAATTTAAAATAATTAGTAGTCAAATTTCCAAAATTTGTTAAAATATAGTCATTTTTAAAGTATTTTTCCACAAATTTGCTAAAATAGGTTACTTTTTGAAAGAATTCCTCAGAAATTAGTAGCCAATGGCGATTTTGGCTACCAGGAATGGAAACATAGCCATAACCATATTGTACCCAATAATAGCAAGAGCAAAGGTACAAATTTGTTAACAAAAACATGAATTTGGAAAATAAAATATTTAATTTGGAAATAGAAATTTGATTTTGAAATTATAACATGAAGTTGGAAAGTGATTCTCAATGAAAATATGAATTTTGACATTGAAATATGAAATTTGTAGGGCTGTGACGGGTAGAGAATTCTGTACCCGGATACCCGAAATCTTTTACTCGACCCGGTACCGAGTACCCGATGCTTTTCAACTTCCACACATTTCAATTAAGAATCTATTTCACAAACTGTGAATAAATAACCAGAATAAACAATTTTTTTTAAATAAATGATTATTAATCTATATAGATGATTTTACCGTAAACAAATGCAGTAAATTGCAGATAAATCCGCAGAAATCGGCATCTTGTATGTTTATTATAGACTATAGTAAACTATCGTGAATCCCGCCTCTCCGTGATGAAACCTTAACTACGCATGCGCAATGCTTATACAAATTACACTTCAAAGGTTTTGTCTTGCAAGGTTAAATAGAATCAATAACTTTCATTGTTTTGTTAATGTTATTGAATAAAGTAATTTCCAAATTTCTGATTTTCTTTCGGTCATGTTTAAAGTTGCTTATAGTGGTTCCCCGATAATAAGAGGGATATTACCAGTGTATCAGTATCACTGTTCGTATTATTGGGTTGAATGTAGTTCCTCAAAATATTCCGATACTTACCTCGTGTGTCACAAACTGACAGAAGTATAAACAATGTTCACGATTACTGACATGTCGTGTTATTTTGAATGAAAGTCAAGAGTTTAGTTGAACTCATATACATTTTATTTTAGGTCTACAACAATGATACATGTTTAACGGGTAACGGGTAAACAATTTGTTACCCGGGTACAGTCATTACCCTAACCGTGAACGGGTACCCGGGTACTTGTCACAGCCCTAGAAATTTGGAAAAAAACTTCCACTTGCATTCTGCACTATAATTTTACTTTTGACCAAAAAAGCCTAAAAATCTATGTTTCCATTCCTGGTAGCCAAAATCGCCAATGGCTACTAATTTTTTTTAGGAATTCTTTCTAAAAGTAACCTATTTTAGCAAATTTGTATGAAAATACTTTAAAAAGGACTATATTTTCACAAATTTTGGAAATTTGGCTACTAATTATTTTAAATTTGTGGAAACCTAGAAAAAAGATAGGATCAAGCCATTTTGAACACTTCTGTGAAACACCTTAAAAAATGTCCATAATGAGGGGGAGGGCAAAAGGAAGTCTTACCAATTTAGAAATCAATTCTCAAAAATTACCCACTTTTCCAAAATTGTTTAGCTTTCATCTTAGAAAGAGGTCTTTTTACAACTACAGTCCAACCTGCCTTAAAAGCCACCTCTATATAAAGGCCATACATATGCTTATAAAGGCCAGTAGAATTGTATACCAATTGGTCTTTATTCATATGAATTGAACCTGTATATAAAGGCCGCCTGCCCATAAAGGCCACTTTTACTGGTTCCTTTGGGTGACCTTTGTAGACAGGTTTGACTGTATTTAGTTAGATCACCCGTGTAACCTAAGTAACACAGGAGTTTTTAGACAGGTGGCCTTTGTAGACAGGTTTGACTGTATTTAGTTAGACCACCCATGGAACCTAAGTAACACAGGAGTTTTTAGACAGGTGGCCTATATATACATGTAGCTTCTTTATGATTGAAATATGAAGCACAGTTACCGAATGACTGATAAATTTTTTGTTTTATTTAAGTGTCCATCTCATTTGAGAAGTATCGGTCAAATCAGTCGGGATGTAAGGATGCAGAAGAGGAAGACGACGATGATGACTATTTAGAGGAAATTGATGAAGCCAAGACAGAATGGGGTAAGCAAGCTGCTTCCTTTTTTCTATGCTGCAATATACCTGCTTCTTCTGCTTATGGTGTATTTTGTTCACAACTAATATGCTATGGTAGAGCTTGTTCCCACTGCAGGAACTTTACATGCCAAAGCATGCTACTTACAAATAAACTGTTGAAGTAGGAATATTGCAAGCCCAGATTTATCAAGGCCCTCAAAAAGTTTTATGGCTTTGATAAGTATGATGTTGATACATCCAAAATTATCCTGGATATGTTTGATATCCCATAGTTCCATGTTCCTTTCATTCTCAGTTTTGATTACACATGTGGCAGGTATAACTACTAAACATGAGGTACTTAACCTTCTGGAGCACCCAGCCTCACTTCCCTGGTGGAAGTTTACGTGTTTAACTTAATGTGCCAGTTTTCATAAGTTTTTACTTTGTTTTGGGATTGTGATTTGGACATGGATTGGTATATTTGTTTTTGATTAAAGAGACAGTATAGGCCTGTCAAAAGTTTAACACTGAGATAACCGAAAGAACTTGAAGCACGGCTGTCGAGTGGCAGATACATGTGCATAGATAGTTAATTACTAAAAAGCTGCTAAGAGAGATAGTGACTGCCAAAATCGTGTTTAGATATAGTTAATGAGGAGGGGAGATGAGCTGCCAATTTAACACTGATTTGTTAGCTTTGTGTTAAACTTTTGACAGGGCTGTACTGTATTAACTGCAAATTACTCAGCTGGGTGGACTGAAGAATTTTGAAATTCAAATTTTCTCAAGGACACGCCACACAATCTGAATGTGACACAAAATAATCTAGATGTTTAATGATTACCGTACAAAAATTAATAGTGTAGTTTTAGAAGTAATTGGAGTTTGAAAAAATCCTGTTTGTAAAAATGAAATTGGGGATAACACTAATTTAAAAAAAAATGTGATTGGCATTTGAAAGAGTTTGAATTGAAATGCATGTATTGTCCCCTGATAAATTTCATGGGGCCCCAGACCCAATGCAAAGAAGAGTAGTGACAGGTTTGGTTTATTTAATGCTTAATACGCTTTAAGTCACTATTTCAATATTCTATTTTCAGGAAAACCCCCTCCAACATTTAAACGAAGTGGAATATCTGGTAAAGGAAAGAACATCACCACAAAACATGATGCAGTCATTTGTGGCAGAAGGAATGCCTCTAGACTTATGGATGTAAGCACTTACAATTCTATAAAAAATCGGACATTTTATGGATTGCTAACGTAACAATTATTTTAACAAATTTCTAACAATTTCATTGTGCCTCTTGTCACAGTAAGCAAACAAAAGGGACATTTTATTGATTGCTAATATTATGACTTAACAAATTTCTAAGGATTCTATTGGTTAAAAGGTGAAAAATCATTCAGCTTATTTCTTCATAACATTAAAGTGCACACTTGCAGATTCTTGTGCCGCTCACCCCCTGGCTTTGAATCCCACTTATGGCAAATTCTATAGTGAGAAAAATTGTCAGTTAATTTACAAATGATTGGTGGTTTCCTCTCAGCACTCTAGTTTCCTCCACCATCCCTGAACTGACTGCCTCAATATAAGCGAAAGAATCTTGACTGGGACTTAAAGCTACATTAAAAAAAATATTACTTTATAAGAGAAAACATTTGCGGTTTTGATCTTCTAAACTATTTCATGGTAAAAAATTTTCACAGTTCTGACTGTAGGGAAAGTGTACAAAGAGAAAGAAGAACTTTTCCTTGAGATTTTAGAAATATATGAGGTACACAAATCACTGTGAAATTTACGAATATTTCTTCCCCGCATGTTTCTTCTTATACAGTAACTCTTAATAACCTGAACATCATTTCTCAGTTACCATAACACTAATATGATTTGTGACATAAGTTGTGTCATTATCAAAGACAGTGCAGCTTTGCTGATATTTTCTATGGAGAGTGGTGCAGATTGACAGCCATTTTTCATGTGTTTATTGTCTAAAATTTCAGCTGCCACCCGAGTTTGAGACCGGTGATGGAGAAGGAATGGACATGAAATTACCAAACCATGTTTACAACAAACTGAAAGTACACTCAATGTCGGAAAATAAACGCAGCCACAGACTTCACGAGAAGAAGGAACACTCTACAGCTGTATGTATCATAGATGTGTGACCTTTAACCTTTTGACCTGACCTTTGACTCCTGATCTGACTTTTTAAATCAGTTTGTGATAGTACACCCTTTTTGGTCCTTGGTACAGTGCCCTTTGAATTTGGAAAATAAACCATTTTTCTTCCATATTTGGAAAAAATATCTAATGGGCAAACTATAAAGAAACAATGTATAAAATTACAATTCTACATGTAATTTATTATAATTGAAAAACAATCATCAAAATATTCTGGAAAAATATGGGATTTGGACCTTGAGAATGGAGACATATTTTCACCCGAAATTAAGCAAATTGGCAGGCTTGTCAGATCTGCCTTATTCATTATTAATTTTTACTGGTTCAATGAATTTACATACATGAAAATTACATTATTTACATTTGAAGTATGCCCCTTGATAATTTTGCCATCTCGCTTATAATTGTGCATATCATTAACCCCAGTTGGTTTGCTGAATTTCTAGGCCTGTTTGACTGCAAGGTGCCTTCTGATGGGGGATCCTAATTCACTGAATTTGCTTGTTTTGTTTGTGATATGTGTGGCAATTATTTTGATTATAGATTTTTGGAAGTTTTTAATTTTATTTTTTTTAGTAAAACTTTAATTTTGTGTTATAGGAACATGCCATTGATCCGAGAACTCGACTTATTCTGTACAAGATGGTTAACAATGGCGTGTTGGAATCTATAAGTGGTACAGTCAGCACAGGGAAAGAGTCAGTTATATTTCATGCATTAGGTGGAAAGTAAGTTAAAATACATGAAATTTGTTTTTGTTCATAATTTTTTTTCTTTTACACTATTTTTTATGTATTTTGATTCTTCTCTTTCTTATCATTTATTATTTGTGGGAGGTTGAGGTTTGAACCCCAGCCAGGTCTGACTTAGAATTGAAAATAAGTAGTGACTGATCTTTCACCATGCTCTTGGAATTTAGAAATTAATATCCTAGGGTCCTTCTGATGAAACCTTAAAAAACCAGTGGCCCATGGCATGGCACACAAAAAAACCCTCACTAAACATTGCCCTAAGATCATTGCAAAAGTTAGACATTCTGGTACATCTCGCATGTAAGTGAAATATTCTTGACTTGGACATAAAACCCCATTCAACCAATCAATCTTTGTAATTACCGGGGCAGTAGTACATAATGCCCTCGATAACTTTGTTACCTTGCTTATCACTACAATATTTTGAAATACCAAAATCAATATCTTCTATGTCTTCCTTCATACGTGTAAATCTCTCTCAATTTACTCAAAATTCCTTTATAATGCAAAAATCTGATTGAACAAACTCTAGCATTGAATCAAGGTTATTCTGAACATTCATATTTAAAAATTTTATCTTTATTTCAGGCTTGGTGAACATTCATTATCAGAGGAAATAGCAATTAAAGTGTATAAAACAACATTAAATGAATTCAAAACCCGAGAAAAATATGTCCACGGAGACTTCAGATTCTCCAAGGATGAATTCAAGAAACAAAATCCTCGTAAAATTATCAGCATTTGGGCAGAAAAAGAAACAGCTAACTTGAACAGGTAAATACATGTATTTGTTGCATTTAATCATAAACATTATCATGACACTTGGTTGTCATGATTATAACCTTCCAGTTGACACTTGGTTGTCATGAAAAGGGAGTGTTTGTTTTCCAGTGTTGCCATTGTCCTAGTCAGCTTTATGGTTTCCCATTAAACTTTCAACTATATCATACCTGTCTCTCAATTTTCATGAATTTTTCAGTGATAGAAAGTTTTAAATCAAATAGCCAAAATTGTGAAAATTAAAAATGCAATTATTATTCAATTCCAATGTCCGTCCGAAATTCTTGTCTGCTCTAACTGTCCAAAATTATGATGCACTATTTCACAAAACTTGGTACAAAGTATCAGAATAGATAGGAAATGCGCATTTTATTAACTCAGGTTGGTTTGTTCATTTTCCTTGGAGTTATGGCCCTTTTAACATAAAAAAGAACCTGCTGGTGGGGGATCCTAATTCACTGAATTTACTTATTATTATTATTACATTTATTATTATTATTATTATTATTATCATTAATGTAGAATGAGACGTTTTAATATACCATGTCCTCAAGTACAGCTTGTACGTAAACACTGCCTGTTGATGTCATTTATCGGGAAAAACCAGAAACCCGCCCCAAAGTTAAAGGATGCTGTGATGAGCCCTGCAGATTACGAAGATGCCTACAGTCAAGTTATAAATGTAAGTGATCAATAGACAAGAGACACAGTAGGACCTGTGACACTCAACTGGGATTCTATTTATAGATGTCATTAATAGCAAGCAAATGTTATGTGAAATAAATAGTTTGTCATAGAAACATACTACCGGTAAACACAGTTCCAAAGAAGGTTTTCAAAGAAGTGATTAAAAATTTCATCTTATTTTCAGAATTCTTGAAAATTGGGTTCAATGAATAACTTCAAGTAAAAACCTGTTACATATGTGAAATATCCGGCTATGTACTCGCTATCGTTCAAAATTGATGCTGCAATTGTTTGAAATGATGGCCATCTTGAATGTTTGACGGGTTCGCCTTTTACGAATTTAGTCTAACTCACCTATGGACATTACACACAAAATTTGGTTTCAGTTGGCCCAGTGGTTTCTGAGGAGACAGGGATTTATCAGGGTCTTTTGGGAAAAGGCCCTAAACTAAAAATTGGGAAAAACTCTCAATTTTTGGCTCATTTTGGGAAAACTTCGACATCATTTTTGATGCCATTAATGATTAAATCACTGACCTCTTCATCCCCAGAACTGGAATCATTACTTTCAGCCACTGGGAATTTATAATTGTCATGATCACTTGTTGAATCAGAATAATCTTTTTCTGCTGCTTAGTGTTTATCAGTGCTTAATTTACTTTCGTTTTCATTTAAAAACAACACAATTTTCTAATTGGGAATTTTCTCAGCCAGTTTTGGGAAAAAATTAATGTTTTTCCTTTGGGAAAGGGGCCGAATTTCGGCCCTAACTAGACCCTTGATAAATCCCTGGGAGAAGACTAAAAAGTATACACATGGCTATAGCCAGCTAAAAACAAAAATTCCAGTCCAAGTTCAAATCACAATCCAAAAATAAAAAGAAAGAAAAAGCTATGAAAACTGGAAAATTTAGTTGAACACATGAATTTCCATCATTTAAGTGAGCCAGGGTGCTCCTGAAGAGTAAGCACCTCCCATTAAGCTTACTACAATGCACCATGTGTGTAATGAAAATTGAGAATAAAGAGAACATGGAACTATGAAAAATACTTAGAAAAATATAAATGGTCTACCCTACCTTGCTCTGCTTAGTGAAGCCTTTTGTTAAAATTTTATATCTTTTTACTTTTTTTACAGATAATGAAAAAATTACACAGAAAATGTAACCTTGTCCATGCAGATTTAAGTGAATACAATATGTTATGGTTCAATGATCAGGTTTGGGTCATTGATGTCAGCCAGGCCGTTGATATAACACACCCGAAAGCTTTGGAATTTCTAGTCAGAGATTGTAAAAACGCTTCCACAGTAAGTATCTGTTAATGAGATACATTTGGCAGGAAACAGTATCAGGGCCGCATCGTGTGTGCAGGACAGTGAATTACCACATACTGTTCACATTTCTGTGTTAATTACGTCACTGATAACACCATTTACGTCACTATGTCTTCGGTTTTTCGGGAAGCATATTTCTTAAAATTCATGCGTAAACAGTAAAAATTTATTTAGATCTTATAATTTAAGATTAAAATTATAAGATCTAGATACATCTTTTGATTGGTGTTATCAGTGACGTAATCAACAATGAAATGTGAACAGTCTGTGGCAATTCACTGCCCCCAGACACGAAGCGGTCCTAATACTGTTTCCCGCCATATGTATCTCATTGTGTGCAAGGGATTTTTTCCACAAGTGAGTCAAATGTGTGTGGTTACAAATCGGAGCACCTCCCACATACTGGATTTGAATCACATTTGGGACAGATCTTAGTGTGAGAAAGTTGGTCAGTTCCCTTGCTGCAAATTGATAGTTTTCTCTGGGCACTTAGAGTTCCTCTGCCATCTATGAATTGTCTACCTCAATATGACAGTAAATTTTGTGCAAAGGATTTTTATGCAGCAAGTAGTCTAAAGCCCATGCTTACAAATCACTGCACCTCTTGCCTCCTATATTTAAATCCCACACTGGACAGATCAGGTCTGAGAAAGTTTGTCAGTTTGTTTGCTGAAGGCTGGTGGTTTTCTCCTGGCACTCCAGTTTCCGTCACCATCTCTGAGCTGTCAGCCTTGTGTTTAAACTGGAGCATAAAGTTTCATTAATCCATTCCCCCAACCACGGACTAACAACATCGATATAAGTGGGAAAAATCATGGCTTTGGGGAAAAAACTCACCATTACTCTACTCTTTTTCTCCGTTATTCCAGAGCAGACTGCCTCAATATGAGGGAAACAATGTCCATGGGGCGTAAAACATCATTCTAGGACACTAATTACATCATGTAAAATTTATGACAGTGAAATATCTCGTGTTCAAAGTCTTGACTTGGTTGAGTGAAATATCTCATGTTCAAAGTCCTGACTTGGTGACTACATGTACATGTATATTTATTTCATTTCCTGTGCCTAATAGATATATAGTTATATAGTTGCAAAAAATGTAATTCATCAAATTATTATGTTTTTACCTTTTACAGTTTTTCAAGAAAAATGGTGTTCATCAAGTAAAATCGGCAGAAGAATTGTTTAATGAAATAACAGAATTAGACATTCACGGAGAAGGCGGAGATTTTGTCGCACAAGTTCAGCGATACGATAAAGAAAAAAGAATGGAGTTGTTAGCTCATCAAGCTTGTACAAAAGAATATCCATTTGACTATTTCTTTGACAAATCATTACAAGATCGGTCGGAAGAGTTAAAAAAGTTAGGATTTTCCGATAGTGAGGAGGAAGAAGAGGTTAATAGAGGTGAAGAAGGTGTTGATCAAGAGTAGACAATTTTAGACAAATAGAGTTTAGGCCAAAGGAAAAATTTGTGTTTCCATTATTAGTCTTTAAAAATCATTACAAGATCAGTCGGAAGAGTTAAAAAAAGTTAGGATTTTCCGATAGCGAGGAGGTTGATTGAGGTGGAGAGGGTGTTGATCAAGGAAAGATGACTGTAGAAAATATACTTTAAAACATAAATTAATTCTAGGTTTCAGGAGTCAAAAATTTCCCACTATTGCAGTTTCGGCTAAAGGAGTAATGGTATATGTAATAAATGTCTAGTTTGGCCCCCCAAAAACATTGAAAATATTATTTAATATGTCTTTCATCAATTGATGGTCTTTTTGGAACTATTTTACATAGTTTTACCCAATGTTTTTTATGATGGTTTTGATGTTGATCAGAATTTGTATCAGTTGCAAAGATATTTCTGTGACAAGATAAAATCCGCAGTACTCATATCTATACTGTAGATTACTTTAATATCGCGAGTATCAAATTTCGCGAGTATCAAATTTCGCGTACTTACATCTGAACTTCATTTCGCGAATACGTGTATTCGCATCCACAATCCAGGTTCATATTTAATTTCGCGGCCACTTTGTGGCGGCTATATAGTTCTCTACCTTTCTTTAGGCTTTTTGTTTTGTTGATCCTTTCTTAATGTTCCACAGTCATTTTAAACCTTTGAAAGGAATTTTTAATTCAGGCTCGTCATTCAGTGTTTAAAGAGAAAATTCAATATAGCTTTGTAAGTTACGGCGAAGTTTCGTCAAGTGGGACCTTGCAAGTTATGGTAAAGTTTACGATTTACCTTATTTCATCCAATATGGCATACTTTTATGACGATCATAGTCAATTGCCGTCATATTTTAAATTTGACTTAATATTTTCTGGGAATATTCGCGTGATATTTGAATTCGCGACTGAGAGTCCTCGCGAAATTACGCGTTAATAAATCTCTCGCGATAAAAAAGTAATCAACAGTATTTGTATTAAAGGTGTTTTTTGGCATATGATGTGACCAACACCATGTAATGTTTGTGTTTAAATATATGAAAAACTTATACCTCACAATTTTTTAGAACAAGGTCATTTTTACAGGAAAAGTTCAACAGGCACTTTTCATTATCCCTTGGAAAGTAATGTTCCGCAGAAATATTATGATATTTTTACATTTCTTAGCCAAATCACAAATCACCAATGGCTACTAACATCTGAGAGAATCTTTTTCGAAAAACTAACCATTTAGCAAATTTATTAAAAATTACTTTATAAAAGACTGTATTTGTCGCCAAATTTGAAAATTTGGCAACTAATAATTTTAAACTTATGGAAACCTGGGTTATGGGATATCAAGTCATACATTGGTGAACATCATTTAATTCATAGATGCAATATACCTACATAATTTTATCATTATTATATCTTGCTCAGTCTGTTCTAACTTCTAGGTGTAAGCATCCTCTCTAACAGCCACAGGTGACCTACTCACTTTTTTTATCTCTACAGAGTTGTCTTTAGCATGCACAGACGCAGGGTCTTGGTTTTGAGTCTTATCTGAAAAAATTTTTAATACTTTACTTGATGGCTTTTATATTATGAGAGGAAAAGTCTGTTTCTATGAATTTCTTTTAAATTTTTTTGTTAAGAATTGAATGTTATATGAGAGATGAACATATTTTGTTTTATATTTAAATTTTAAATGTTTTGAATGAAATACATGTATAGGATGTAAGGGATTGTTGGTTGTTTATTGGTGGATGGATGGTGTATATGTGTGTGCCTGTGTGTGAGAGAGAGAGAGAGAGAGATGAAGATACATTTGCAGTTCTAACTGCATGCCAGTTACATGTAAATGTAACGTCAATAAAAAAAAATTATAAATCAGCAGAGTTTTTGTTTCATTTTCTGTGTTAGCAGTTCATTAAAAAAAATCAGGATGGAGTGTATTAGACTATAGAGTAATGGGAGTGCCACTGACCCTCGACAAGCTAACTGACTTTCTCACACTAGGATCTGCCAGAGTGGGACCGGAACATAGGCATTGAGAGGCACTGTGATTCTAAAGCATTAACATTAGACCACTCAATCATGGAAGCCCCACAAAAAAAGGAAAAAGTTATGAACATAGTAAAAAGTGATACATACATCACATACCCATTCTTTAATTACAATTAAATCTGCCATAAAGGCTATCAAAGTTTTAAAAATTCTATTTCTTTTCAAATTAAGCCAAATGAATTTGAACATGAAGAAAGCTAGAATTTAAATAATACTTGTTGATATCAGTATTTATATAGATCCAGATGGAGTGGTTAATTGTGTTTTATGCTCCAGTCAAGAGTATTTTATGTATATGTATTGGATAGTAGAGGAAACCAGAGACACACAGAAAACATTTTGGCAAGTGAATTGATGAAACTTTTTCACACTAGGAGTGGATTCAAAAATTGGATTCCAGTATTTCATTTATGTTAAAGTGATCAGTTACTGGATGGTGGAGGAAATAAAACACTGACCTTTGACAAATGAACTGACAAACTTTTTCACACTACGATCTGCCTGAGAGGGATTCAAAGATTCAAGTGAAGAGTATTTCCCTTATGTTGAAGTTGTCAGTTATTGAACGGGGGTGGAAACTAGGGTTTTGATAGAAAACCATCAACCCTTGGCAAGCCAACTGATAAATTTTCAGACTAGGTTCTACCTGATTGGTATTTGAAAAATAGACTCGTTTCAATAGTATTTCACTTATGTTTACTGTTTAATTTTTGAATAGTGGAGGAAACCAGAGTGTCCAGAGAAAAATCATCAAACTTCAGCAAGCAAACTGAAAATTTTTCTCGCACTAAATCCTGCTCCTGTGAGATTTGAAAAATGGATTCCAGTGGAGAGTATTTCACTTATGTGTGGTCAGTTCTTGGATGGTTGAGGAAACCAGAGTGCCTGGAGAAACACACTGACCTTTAACAAGTGAACTGACGAACTTTTGCACACTAGGATCTGACTGAGTGGGATTCAAAAAAGAATTTCCCTTATGCTGAAGTTGTCAGTTATTGAATGATGGAGGAATACAGGGTTCTGATAGAAAACCACCAACCCTTGGCAAGCAAACTGATAAATTTTCACACACTAGGCTATTCCTGAGTGGGATTAAAAATAGACATTAGGTATAAAAACAAAATGCCTTCCAATTGATTGTTTCAAGTATTTTTGAAGAGCCCCAACATATACAGTCCAACCTACCTTAAAGCCCACCTCTAGATAAGGGCCACCTGCTTATAAAGGCCAGTAAAATTTTATCCCAATTGTTCTTTATTCATGTTATTTTAAACCTCTATATAAGGGCCACCTGCCCATAAAGCCAGTTTCAGTGGTTCACTTGGGTGGCCTTTATAGACATGCAGGCTTGACTGTATTACATATTTTACAAATGGTGGGTCTACAACATGAATATATAAAACATTGAAAATACCACAAAAAAGGAAACAAAAAAGCTGCATTAGGTTTAGCAGTTATACCAAATTTCGAATCGTCCGGCAACAACCAAGTCCATACCATGAGATTGTACCAACAAATCAACTATAAGTTTGAATTTAAACAACCAAAACCTTGATGTCTTCATCCACCTCTGCAGTAAACACCACTTGTGCTCAACCAATATCAAAGTTTAAACGCACTGTGTATTAAATATACGGTACAACTTATTGATATAATATGAAAATAGGCATTGCCTATCCCGGGAAATGTCCAAATTTACACCCCCAAAAAAGGGATGGCACACATTGTTTTGTCTCGCAAAATAATAGTGGGACTGACTATAGTTAACTACCGCCGAGTTCTTGCGTCATCTTTCAATCATGTAACTGAGTTTTGGTATGATCTTTCCAGGGACACAAAAGGCTATTCAATTACCCAATATAGTGAATATACTAATCCATACCACGACAACATTCTCACGTTGTAATGTCTTCTCATCTTGAGTCACCTTTTACCATTACGGTTACCATGTGAATAATTTAATCTACTGATTTATGGATTGCATAAATAACTACTCCTGTTTCTTAAAACAAGATGTGTATCATATCACAGTTCAAGATTGTCCCATTCAATTAATGAAGCAGTTATACCAATGAAAAACAAACATACTAATCCATGTCCAAATCACAATCCAGGAGTAAAGTAAAAAAAAAAAACTTTGAAACTGACAAGTTACTAAAAATGCGAACTTCCACCAGGGAAGTGAGACCGAGTTTTCTGGAAGGATAAGCACCTTCTGTTAGCTAGCTACACCGGCCACGTGTGTAATCAATATTAAGTGAAGGGAACATGGAACTAAAACATCCAGGTCAATATTGGACACAGAGACATCAAACTTGTCAACAATACAGTGATGATGGCCATAAAACTTTTTGCCGAAGGCCCTGATAAGCCTAGGCTTGCAATATCCCTTGGTCAACAATCTATTTGGTTTGTGACCGCCTTGGTTGCTCAGTGGTATAGCATCCTCCTGGAGAGTGGAAGGTTTTTGGTTCAAACCTGACTTGTGTTATACATGACAATACTTTAAAATTTGAGTTACTGCTTCCTCATTTTGCAAGCCACATTTGGCTTAGAGGATAGATTATCGACTGGTTATAGAATTATATTAAGTGGGAGTGGAATGCTTGTCTGTGACTCTGTTAGGCAGCACCTTTAACCCACAACCCGATATTAATACAGTGGTATGAGGGTAAGCTCCTCTTACACCTTCAACATTCACAGGTATATAGTACCATTATGAGAATTTTCTAAAGCACATACCATTGCAAGTAACAAATGATATGATTAAAACTTGACAGGCTTGTACCGAAATAATGTTAATTTTAGCCCAGCCCCTTTAAGTTTCACTGCATGAAGAGCCCCAGCCCCGGAGAGTTGAAAATGCTTTTTCACTTATATCGAGACGTTTAATTCTAGGATGGTGGGTTGGAGTTTTTTTTACCCCAGTCAAGATTATTCATTATTCACCTAAACTGAAATGAAATATTCTGGGATGATATACTAGAAAGATGGTGCGTTAAGATTTATATTGAAATGGTCGCTTATGTGGATAGTGGAGTGGAAATTGGCATTTATTCACTTATACCAACTTTTTTTTCGAGAACCAAGGCTGGGATATTGAAGAAGGTAATGTTGATTTTATCCTAGTTAAAATTTTAACGATATTCATTCCAAGAACTAAATTATTGAAATCCCTTGCCAGCATCAGTAGTCCAGATGCCATCCCTGGAGGTTTTCAAGAAGTCAATTCAGACCTTACCTAAGTGGATCTTAACTACAGTCAGCTGCTAAACTCAACATGAATGTTTTATTATTGTTATTTTCATCACAACCTTTTGGGACTGCGGTCCATCTCATTGCACAACATGTACAGTTTCCTCATCAGTTATGTCCAAGTTAGATTTTTGATGAGTGCAGCCATTGTAGTTGAAGTCAGTTCTAGTCAGCACCTTAAAGTCAAACTGGTCCAGCTCGATCAGCTGATCATGATATCCACGTCACATGTAAACAAACAAGAGGATTTGTCAATATTTACATTAAATTCGGAATAAATTCAATAAATTTTATCTGTATTTTCATAAAAATGATTATTGGGACGAACTGTTAATTAATTCTTTTGAAAAACGCATTTTATTATTTTTCTTAAAAATCGATCGTTTGTGAAAACGTCTTTCCCGTCCTGACGAACGCCATTTTTGTTTACACTACATTCAGCGAGGGTCACAGATGCACTCAAAATTTGGATTCAATTAAGTAATAATATGTGAAAAAGAGTTACCGTAGAAGTCGTATACTGTGGTTATGCTAACCTCGTGAATAGTTTTGTGTCAGGTAACTATGGTTATCGATTTATCTAACTTGAAATCGGCAAATTTTGTATCTTCCCGCATTGTATATTGTGTGATCATGGTTGATGCACGTGGGAAAGTCGGTCGCTGATTGGCTTACAGTGGTTATCGATCTGAATTGAACTTTGACCCAATCAAAAGAAATCACGTCATCGCGAATCTTGAAACGCTACACTTGGAGATCAGCCAGAATGGCGAAAGAAACGTAAATATTTGGTACTCGATAAACCTATTTAAATTATTACTTGTTTCAATGAATAATTTTCACGATAATCGTTTCTTGGTTTCATTTCTGATGTACGAGATACGAGACGGGCGAGATTTCCCCCCATATGGAGCTCACTTCCTGTCGATTTGACCCCTTCAATGGCCTTGAGAAAAAAAGTGAAAAGTGGTGCACGCGCGGCGTCAAATGATTTGGACGTACGGTCTATAGAATTTTTACACAATTTTCTATGACGTCATAATACATACGTGTTACCTATAGACGGGAAATTCCCGGCGCTTCGCGCCGGGACATTTCCCGTATTAGCGTACTCTGCTGGTTGAATGTTTTGTACCAGTGTTGGGACATGTTATGTGGTATGATAAGGTGCTGGTACGTTTCCATAATTTAAAAGACATTTCACATGGTATTGTTTTGATGATGGTACGTTGGACAGGAAGTACACATTTGACAGAAAAATCCGCCAACACACCGGGAAATATCCCGAAATATTTTTCTTTGTGTATGTTGTAGATGACAAAAAATTGCGTTCCTATTCAAACAGAGTTATCAGAGAAAAGTCAAGAATTCCGTCGACTCGGTATGAATTAAATCAAATTTGCTAAACTGAAATATGTTTGTAATTATTTAAGCTGTTTATTTCTGTAAAGTCGACCTGTTGGATTGTGATAACATGTTAAAATTAAATTGAAAAAGATAGTTATAATTTCTATTTCTCATATGTAACTAAAACAGTATAACCTAGCCAGTACATTCATCTGCACCAAAAATAATAAGTTCCAGACGTTTTGCTTCTCTGTTGTAAATTATATGTCTAATTTGTTTTTATATTCACAGAATGAACCAAGCATGATGAGGTTAATATGATGTTTTAGCAGTTATATTGCATTGATTCTGCTACGATGACAAATTCTTCAGTGAAGAAATTTTTGACAGAGGTCTCCCTCTTCTGTTCTCTTTTCTTAGCCACTAATTTTGTTAATAAGGTAAGATATTTTCTAAGATGCACACACATACATACACACACACTCTCTCTCTCTTTCTCTGTCTTATGGAGCAAGCACTGTCAGTTGGTAGAGTGCTCCTTCTGTAAGTGGGAGGTCATGGGTTCGAACCCTGGCCAGGTCTGACCTAATACTTGAAAGTTGGTGGTGACTTTTCTTTCGTATGGGATTGGGAACTTAAATGAAACAAGGTCCCATGTCGCGGTAGGCATGGCACAATAAAGAACCTTGTTGCATAATGCCATCAGCATAGGTAAAATTTCTGCACATTCGCCTATAGCTAGCAACAACTTGATATAAGTGAAATATTCATGACTTGGACGTTAAAGTTAAACACAATTACTCAACTCAACTATCTCTCTCTCTCTCTCTCTCTCTCTCTCTCTCTCAGTATTTTAGTTTTTAAACCAGTTACCAATACCAAATACACAATGCATACACTTGCAGCTATCACATCACACCTCAAGTCACACTCTACTCACACCCGCCTCACCTCAAACTCTACACCTCACACTATAAATCTAACCCATTTCACATTCTACACATGATGCTACAATATACACCTGTACAATTGTCAATAAATTATTAATACCTATCATTGTTTATTTCAGTATGTTTTGTCAGTTTTAGAGTTCAAATATCCAACCATTTTTCAAGGGTGAGTAAATCTGAGTGTCTTTTTGCATGGTGTTTGGAAAGAGTTCCATTTTGTATCCTCCACTAAAATTTTAATTTCGACTTAAAAATGTAAAAATGACGGAATCAAGCAATTTTGAACATTACAGTGAAAAATAATTTTTTTTTAAATTTTACATAGAATTTAATAGGTGGGGGTACAAAAGGAACACATTACTTCAGCAGTGAATCAATCATTCATAATTAAGGGCTGTCAATCAATCTTTTGTAAATGGGACCAGGGCTCTTGTAATGGTGAAAATCAGCTGTCACATAGCCAAAATTGTGTAAATAAAAATACCAGTATTGTTACCTTAATTCTCTCAGTGCCAGGAGGTACACAAGGCTTTGACGTCATTCCTCCATGTTGGTCTGTCTAAGGCTACTTGACGTGCCACATTCCAGGTGTTCCAGCCTTCATCGTTCCATTCTGTTTCTACCATCCGCCACCAAGTTGTTTTAGGGCGACCTCTTTTCCTTCTTCCCTCAGGAGTCCACCCAAGGGCAACAACGCAGTCATCTGTCTTTCCTTTCCTCAGTACATGGCCAATCCAATTCAATCTCTTCCTCCTTACTTCATCACTGATCTTATCCACTTCTGCCATTTCAAGGACTGCTTTGTTGGTGATGTGTTACTGCCATCAAATCTTGTATATTTTCCTAAGGCAATTGGTTTGGAAGGCATCCAGTATTGTTACATGACTCAAAAAAAGACATATATAAAAAACATGTTTGATGAATTTAATTCACTGGGCCTCACTTCCCTGTTGGAAGTTCACATGTTTAATCAAACTTGTCAGTTTCAAAGTTTTTACTTTGCTTCTGGATTGTGATTCTGACATGGATTAGTATGTCTGTTTTTTATTACTAATATATTTACATTTATGGTGTTTGATTGTATTAAACTCTGTTTTAGACCAAATGAAGTTATAGGACTATAATTACATTTGCTAATGTGATGTCACTCATCTCTTGCTTTCACCTATAGCCGTGACGTCATTGATAGGCTGTTCCAGGAATTGAAATTGCATGTCGTACACGACAGTGTTTTAAATTTATTTCCCGATTCAAAAACAAAAATAAGATTTTAAAAAAATGCGAAATGTAAATATAACCATTGAACTGTCTAGAAATGGCGTTTATAGTGCTATAACTTCCATTGCCGTGCAAAGCAAACTAGTCATAACGCTCTAGCGCGCATTATTCGTTTGCTTTGCACGGCAATGGAAGTTATTGCACTATAGACAGTTTAATGGTTAAATATATTAGTCTTACTGATTGATTTTTGACACAAATTTACTTTTTTATTTATTTCACAGTATTGTATATAGTAATTTTTTAAAGTATTTTTATTGTTATCATATTGTTTTTATATTATGTGCTATGGTTCTGATCCATCTTAACATATTTACTAATTTAGATTTTTCTGTTTTTATTATCTGCAGATGGCAGACATTGGTGGGGTTTATAGTGTTACGAGTTTTAGTGACTTCGCAGCATCTTAAACCTATGTTAAAGGAAGAAAACATAAGGTAATAATACTCACCTTTACAACGACACATTACAGACTTGTTGAAAGTTTAACACTAAGGTAACAAATTGCTACCAAATCTGCAGCTCATCTCCCTCCCATTATCCGTGACAGCTTTTCATCAGTTGCAGCATTTTAACTATTAGCTATCTGTATTTTGGTCATATGGTTGCCGAGGTTTGTCTCCTTTTTTTTTAGGTCAGTGTTAAACTTTAAACAGGCCTGTACTGTATGTCACACCCTCGTGTTCTTTATCACACATTTACTTTAGTGACTTACTCAATTACTCAATATTTTGGGTTTTCACAAATTTAAAATCATGAGTAGCCAAATTTCCGAATTAGTGAAAATAAATATATGGCTACTAAAATTAAAATTGTAGTAACCTAGTATCATCACGCACATTTCTTGAAATAAAATGCTAAGAATTTAAACAGAGGGAATTTAAACAATGCTGTTCTTTGGTCAGATGTTATCACACAAATTTAAGACCAATGTTTTAAGGCCCTTTACTTGATATTTTGAACAGAAAGAACCTCTGTATAAACTCCTTATTTTAGGTTCCATGGGTGGTCTTTAGAAACATATTTTACTATAAACTGAAATAACTGCATTTTAATTTTTATTTTACAGACAAGATGTTTTAGGCTGGGTTCCTGCAATGATTTTGTTTGTGACGTCTATATATTCGGGATCTGTGGCAATGGCAAATTTAGTAAGATAAATTTTTTTCATGACTGACTTATGTATTTATTGTAAATTAGGCAGGGAATTTTTTTATTGTGTAAAGATTGTTAGGCAACAATGAGGTTTATATATTCGGGATCTGTGGCAATGGCAAATTTAGTAAAATATTTTGTTTCGATTTTTTTTATGTCATGACCAACTTGTATTTGTTTGTTTTAAATTAGATGGGGAAAACTGTTATTTTTACTTGTGTTCAAATTGAACAGCACCACTCGCTATAATATCTCAACATTTTATAAGCAATATAATGAATACATGTATATCAACTTTCTCAATGACTTGTATAGGCATACAATGTCATGTGTGTCATTCTTTATAAATGGAATGTTTACAAAGAAGTTTTATTCCCCACCTTTCAAAGAAAAGGGTGGATATTCAGTGTTTTCCTTAAGAGCTGGCAACAATCAGATTTGGCTGCCTAAAACTCCAAATTGGCTGGTTAGATTTTATAAAATTGCCTTCAGAAGACCTGAAAATTGTTTTCGGTGTAGGCGCCCCCACCAACCCACACACCCCCACCCCCCCACACCTTAACCTGGCCTGTAGGATTAGTCAGTATACCTCCTGTTTTGAATTTTAGGGAAATCACTGGATATTAAATTAGAAATATTCAGCTGTAGTTCTTATTGAAAAAATTAATAGTCGTAAAACAGTTTTGGTTAAAAAAATACAATGATTTACAGTATAATTGATGGATCGCTGGCCACGCCCACAATGTTCTGACAAAGGTCCGGCATGCTTAAATTAGACGCAAAAAGAATGAAAACTCGACCTGAATTATGCTGTTTAATGATGTCACTAACACTAGTACATCATTAGTTGCCTTGTCACTGCTTTGGTACTGTGATGGCAGCCATTGTAAGGACATTGTGGGCAAAACGTTAATTAGTTGAAATAGAGATCTTATTCTTCTTTTTGATTTTATTTTTAGGCAGTACCAGTATTTTTTTCACTACAGAACCTTATATCTGTAATTAAATGCACCGGGAATATGGCAATAAGTAAACAAGTGAGTATTTTATGATGCTTATACCTTTGATTATGTCCCCCAAAGGAACTTGGGGTAGGGGGCATACATGTAGTTTTTACTCCATTTCTCCTGCCAACATTTTGTTAGTCACTTTTCTCAAAAACTATTTAACAGATCTTTATGAAACTTCACAGGGACAATGTTTGGATGGTGTAGGTGTGTGATTTGCTATTGGCATTTTAATCATGCCCATGGTTCAGGATTTACCAGTTGACGTTCCTTTGGGGGACACTTTTAAAATGGCATTCCATTTCATTCATAACTTGGAATGGAGTAGAGGAAGAGAATTTTATATCCCAGTCAAGTTTCTTTCTCTTATATCAAAGTGGTCGGTTTAGGTATGGTGGAGGAAACAATAATGCCCTCAGAAAACCTCCAACCTTTGGCAAGGGCACTGACAAACTTTCTCGCACTAGGATCTATCGTCAATTGGGATTTGAACCCAAGCAGTGAGACTCTGTGATCTGAAAAACACATGCTTTGGACCACTCTGTCACTAAAATCCTTGTTTCAATGTGGAACGTCCACTACTGACAGAAATTAGTTGTCTTATTCCTAGCTTGTACCAACCAATTTAGATCTGGGCATATGTAACCTTTCTGTTAAAACTGATTTTAACGTGCATGTAAAATAAAAGAAAACAAAAAAATGCTTATATTTATTTCTTATGAATTATGAGTTCTCATTGTTCCATTTTCTATAATTCTATATTTCAGATGACAAGTTTTTACAGTTATTTCATGGTCATGTTAATTGTATTTTCATCTGTAGCTGTTATACACACAGATCCACAGGTATGTAAGAGAGATAGCAGATCCCAGTCAAGATTCTTTCACTGATATCAAGGCAGTCAGTTTATAGATTGTTGAGAAAACCAGAGTATCCATGGACAACCATGAACCTTTGGCAGCAAACTGACAAATTTTCTAGCATTAGATCTGTCCCGATTGAAACCTAGGCTTTGTGATCCCTAAGATTGTGCTTATAACCACTCGGCCACGACGGCCCCTAAGAGAGAGAACGAAAGAGAGAATGAGAGAGAGCGAATTACCGTTGACAAGAGTAAAATGAATATTTAAGAATTTGCCTGCCTCTCAAATAATAAAAATTATTTATAATTACTTTGTTAACAGAGTTTAACAAGGTGCAGTCCATTTAAATTTAACCTAGAATTATTTTGATCTGGTAACAAAATGTCTATTATTACCAGTCCCATGAGGGATTGTATTACCTGGTAATCTGTTTGTATTTTTACAATATAGAATATAGAAATGAAAGTAATTATGTTATGGAAAAATGAAAGAATTTGACATTTTGCACGTATACACAATTTTGTCTGTTTAAAAATAGAGTGAGTCTTATAAAGATAAATACATACAGTAAAACCTCGATTCATTGCCACCATTTGTTCAGTCAAATTTTGGCGTTATAAAGAGGTTTGGCAATAAATCGGGGGAGGCGGATAAAGAAAAACATAAACAAAATGGATTTTGGGACTTCAAAATAGTGTGGCGATAAGCGAGGTGACAAAGTTATTGAGGGGCATTATAACGAGGTTTTACTGTATTATTATATATTAATACATATATACGCGCTTGCGCGACGAGTAGTGATACAGCTACCAAAAAAGGATGAGACCTGATACTTAGGGTTGTACATATACACTGTGTATATAATATTTTTATCTAACATTCCAATTGTGTTATTTAAAATAATAAAAAACAATACTTTATGTGAAAAATATTACATTTTACCACAGAAAACCACTGAACTATGTTATGACATTTGTTCTATAGTAATGATTTGACAAATCGAAGACTCCCTAATGACGTCACAATGAGAAAGTGCACGTGCACTTTACTGCCAATGTTGTATCACCACAGTGTGGTGATACAAGATTCTGTATCATGCGTGTTCGATAACACTTGTATTTTGTCAAATCAGATAGAAAAACTAGTCTAATGTTAAATAAACATTTTTACTACAGAATAGTGTGGTGACAAAACTATTAAAGGGCTTTAAATTGAGGTTTTACTGTATATTGATATGGCTCATTATCCCCTTATTACCTTTCAAAGAAAAAGGGGATATTTAATACGAGATTCCGTCCGTCCATCCATCCATCCATCCGAAATTCTCATCTGTGCTAATTCTCCAAAACTATGAAGTACTGTTTCATGAAACTTTGTGCAAAGCATCAACATTGATAGAAGATGCACATATTGTTAACCTGAGTTGGTTTGCTCATTTCCCTGAGAATTATTGACTGAATTTACTTATTTTATTTCAGTTTAATAGTACTGGCTACTTGTGGATTTGTGTTCATATCTTATCAACTGGTAAATATAAAGTTTATAAACATCTAATTCTGGACCTGATTCTTGAAAGCTCTGTTAGATTATACAGTTGATTTAATGAAACTAGGAATAGTATTTACTAAAACATAAAGTATTGACTTAAGAAAAAGTTTTTTTTGGGGCTTCAAAATGTTGCGGCAAAAAGCCTAATGGCGGAAGTTCTGAGGACATTATAATGAGGTTTTACAGTACTGTGTCAGTAAGCAATGTGGGAAAAGTATTAAGGGGCATTACAACAAGGTTTTACTGTACTGTGGTGATATACAATGTGGGAAATTTTCGAGGGGCATTATAACAAGGAATTACTGTATTGTGGTGATAAGCAAGGCGGACAAGTTATTGATTTACATTATAATTGGGTGATTAATATACTTCGTTGATAAATGAGGTGGGAGTGTATGACATTCAAAGGATCACTTGTTTAAAATTGTTTTCCTTACTGTTACAGGTGCTCTTCATATTTATACAAAATTTACAAGAGGAAGGTTGAAATTAAGGTAAACACACACACACACACACACACATGCATGCATATATACACATGCATATACACACACATATGCATGTACACACAAACACATGCACACATTTGCATACACAGACCAACACATGCATACACATAAAACACACACACATGAACCTACATTTCTTAGCTTTCCTCATATCAAAAGCTATGTGTTTTTATTTAACTGGAACATGAGATTTGGTAACTTGACATACTGGATCTGCCCTTGTGTAATCGTATAGAGTCAATATAGAACATGAAATGTGTTTCTATGTGAATGAAATGGACACTTATACACTTTCTTTGAGTAAGAAATATATCAATTACTCTTTTAAATCTTTATACTTCACATATCACCAGATTATATTCTCCAATTTGGTTTCCACAAATCCAAAATTATTAGTAGCCAAATTTTCAAAATATGTGAAAATATAGTGCTTTACCAGTATTTTTCACAAATTTGAAAAAACTAGTACCGTAGGGTTTTTTTTTTTTGGAAGAATTTCTCAGAAATTTATAGCCAATGGCACTTTTGGCTACCTGGAATTGTTTTAGGTCTGACTAATAACAGTGATGAAGCAATGATCGGGAAGAATCAATAAATGACTTGTTGGAGTCTCTTAATTGAAATCAAAAATAAACATACTAATCCATGTCCGAATCATAATCTAGAAGTAAAGTAAAAACTTTGAAACTGACAAAATTGAAATTATGTTTAACATGTGAATTTCCTCCACGGCAGTGAGGCCAGTTGCTCTGGAAGGGCAAGACTAAATAAGACACAAAAATACCCATTTCACTCGCAAAACATGTAACAAAGTTTCAACAAAACATAATCAGTATATTTAGCACCAAGAACACCAACCCTTTTCATCTGGTTTTCGATTTTGATTTTGAATAGATGTTACAACACTGTAATCACCCAGACCTCCAGATAAGAGGAGTATCTGTGTAAATACCCTTTAATTTTTGAAAATACTCTTTAAATTGTAAATATAAGGGTATCAAAACCCTTTGAAAATCTTTATTACCCTTTACAATTCTTATAACAGTAGAGCCTGCTAGGGGGGTTGAACTCCTGACTCAAGTACCTGTGAAATGTCATTGTCACAATGAAGATGATGTTACTGTATTATTGTTAGAAGTTATACTTATTTGAATAAATGGCTTTAAAAATTGGAAATACTATTTACATTTTTATGGATCAGTGTTGCTACTCTTTTAGATTTTACAGGATACCCTTTAGAAAAAAAGTAGAGGGTAATGACCCTTCATGTCAAATTCTTATCTGGAGCTCTGATCACCAATATTATTTTCTGTAAAATTGCATCGATAACACCAACTGATTCCATCTGATGGTCAATTATGATTTTGAACCAATGTTACAACAATAATACCAATATTTAATTTATTTTCTGTTTTGTTTCAGCTCTTACGAAAAATTATATTGTAATTATGTATACAGGTAAGCTAAAGTTTACATTTCTTTATTGTATTTATTTATTTTTAACTTTTGCATATCAGTTTATTGTGCACTAGCACAATCTCTTCGATTGCTGAGGCCTTGAGGATTAAGTTGTCAAATGTGTTGGCTTACAGGTCAAAGTGCTTCTTACTGCCCAGGTCTCACTTCCTTGGACATATACTCAACAAAAAAAGTTCAGGACCACATCAACAAAATTATTTAATTTTGTAGAACATAAATAACTTTGTTTCATTTTCACACTTCTCTTAATTTCATTAACAAGATTTAATTTCTTGCACAAAAAAAAAATACTTTATTACATCCTTTGAAACAAGAAGAGAACAAAAACAAAATACAAAATTTTTTTATATTTTTAAGTTTTTGGATTTTTTTTCTAATTTTTCATTGGTTCCTAACTTTTTTTGTGGAGTATATTATGAACTGGAGTCTTAGTTTGTTTCCTTTGTGCATGATACTTCTGAAATATTTTATGTCCATCATTGCAATCTTATTCAACAGTTTCAGGACAAAAACATAAACAGGCATATTTTGTTCTACCTTGGAGCACTCTTACGCATGGCTGCCATCTATCTTTGTATAGAAAACTATTCACATGTACAAGCTTACTGAGAGTTTTTGTGTGAAACATTAGTTAGGAAGCACACTTCCTATGTTTCCATTCCTGGTAGCCAAAATCGCCATTGGCTACTAGTTTCTGAGGAATTCTTTCAAAAAGTAACCTATTTTAGCAAATTTGTGGAAAAATACTTTTTAAATGGACTATATTTTCACAAATTTAAGAAATTTGGCTACTAATTGTTATAAATTTATGGAAACCTAGACTTCCATGATATAGAGAAGTGAGGTAAAACAACTGCCAGGTTTACTAACTTGTCCCGCCAGACAGATTGCCAGCATTTTTACTTGTCTAACAGTTGTGTTTTAATTTGTTTAGGAGGCAATCAGACTACCACAATTGTCAAGTACTAGTAATAATTAAACATATTTTTTTTGTTTTCCAGTGTGATTTTGTTAGCTCCATCTAGTTATCTTATAGGTTAGTACACATTAATTTTAACAATTTTCCGCAGTAATACAGTTCACTATAATAGACACCTTTAGTAAGCCTTAGGTTTGTGTTGGTACATTTAAATCTTTGCTTTGTGATGCTAGTGTCTCTCTAACTCCTATTCAGAAATTAATGTTTGGGGGCAAAATATTTGAATTCTTTTGGGGCTTATATACATGTGAATTTGTAGTGTGATAATTTCAATAAAAAGGTAGCATGATTTTGCTGTGTTTGTTAAGACTTGGAAAAAAGATGTGCGGTAGTTGCTGCCCTTTTACCAAGTCCCAGGCATTTAGAAATGAAAGTCACAGGATTATTCAGAAGAGACCTTAAAGACCATGCCTTATGCCATAGTAAATGTGACACGCTGAAAAACCATCTCCGCACATTTTCCTGAATGCACTTCAAAGGTAAAAATTTCTGCCATTTCATCTATAGCTGGGGACATCTCGATATGAGTGAAATAACTTACAGGGTCACAAAACCCCTTTCACTCAATCTATAAAATAATGCGTCCATAATGCTGAGTTACCTTGTGGTTTTATTCTCATCTCTAGTTTTATTTTATACTTTGTTTTTATGGTTACAGGTGATGCTTTAGAAGCAATTACATTTCCTTATTTATATTTTTCTGAATTTTACATTGGATGTGTTTTAAGGTAAGTACACTGTAATCCCCTATACATTGAACAGGAGAGCTCATATCATTTCCTACCACTATAGTAGCATACTGAAAACCATGTTTTGTTCGTGTGTGATTAACTTTTGCTTTTTTTTTGCGAGGTCAAAATAATCACGAAAGTTAATCATTGCTAACTTGTTTCAAAAAATGGTTTTATTTCATCTTTACCCTCTGACCTTGCACAAAAATAAAACGACAGTGAAATTTTTTGAAATTACAGTACAATTTAATTCTTAAAAATTTTATAATATTTCAGACATAAAATAATTTAAATATAGGTATACCAGTGGTATTTATTGTAACTTATCTTACAAAAATTATGATTTTTTTTTTGTTTCAGTGGTATATTTGGTGTATTTTTAAATCTTAAAACCATTAGACTACAAGAATTTGATACAGATGTAGTAGATTTTACCAAGCTTTATGGGTTTGCCAAGGTAAATACATTTATCTTTTCTTTTCTATTATTTATGTTACTCAACTGGTATTTATAAAAGTAAACCAGCTTCTCTAATGTCCCCTCCCCCCTTTCAAAGAAAGAGGGGATATTAAATTTGAGTTTCTATCCGTCTTTCCTTCTTTCCATCTGCCTGTCCGTCTGAAATTCTTGTCTGCGCTAATTCTCCAAAACTATGAAGCACTATTTTATGAAACTTAGTGCAAAGTATCAACATTGATAGGAAATGTGTATATCCTTAACACAAGTTGATGTACTATTTTCCTAAGAGTTATGTCCCTTTAAAAATAAGTGCAAATTTAAAAAAAAAAGAACTTGCTGACAGGGGATCCTAATTCACTGAACTATGGTAGCTATAGTAAATTACTCATGCATCATGTACATGTTATAACACAAAAATGGAAATGAAGGACATAAAACAAAAAAATCCAGGATTTTATGTGAAATTCACCAAAGTCGGACAACATTTTCATCAACAATTAACACCAGAATAAGTGGAAAAATTCATGGATTTTATTAATAGTTTTATCTGCAGGAAAAACAAATTTTGCATTTTCAAAGACAACATAAGAATGCAAAATGTATACCTAGTCATGCAATCAGCTTATCATCAGGCTGTTTCAGTTGTTGGACTTGTCTTCATGACAAACTTACTTGCAGTAACTTTGTTTGCATTTTGCAGATTTTTGTGATGTTTGTGCTACACATAAAAATTATCCTCCAAACTCCTTAACAGAAGTAGTGCTGGCCATGGTAGCTGATTGTTCTAAAGTACCAATCTCACATTGCCTCCATGTCTACACTTCCTTGGTGGAAGTTTCTGTGTTTAACTCAAAATTTTACTTTTTTTTTATGGGGTTGTGATTTGAACATGGACTGTATGTTTGTGTTTGATTATATAATCTTATATATATATTGGTTCATTTCAGATTGTCACGTCGATGATGTCATTATTTGTCTTCAACATGACATTGACAGCAAACCATGCTTTATGGTAAGTCAGATATATACTTAGTGATAAGTAATACATTTAGTACCATATCTTTTCTGTTTCTGTACATTAAAACAGGAATTTAAACATACACGCTTACAATGAATACATAGATAGTACATTGCACACGTAAAATAATTCGCAATGCGAATTATTCAGTGTGCAAAATGTCCATGTACTTCCATAACAAAAAGAAAAATTAACTTCATTCCTATAATAATGAAGTTGCTTTATAACGAAACTGAAAACAGAGTCCTCGGTGTTTTACTGTATTGTTTAATTCAAATTGTAATTTTTTATGGATTGTTTGTTTATTTATTGTTTCTTGAAATAAATTTCGCTATTTTGTACAGGGCATTGCACAAGAACCATAACTCTCTTTTGTAAAAATTAATGAGTAAATGCTCTTTGCTATTTTTTCATACAGAAGCATATAAAATAGCAGTTGAGCTAGTATTTTGTTTGTAAGAAATAAATTATATCTCAAACACTTCATAACAATATTTCTAATTTTCAATCATCGGCTGGTTTCGTCAGAATACATATTTCTAATTTATTTCTTACAAATTCTTCTTATATTATTAGAACTCTACTAAATACGGCTTGGTATCCACTTTTTAACAACACCATATTCCACTGTTTATAGGTCTTGGTTTCCTGTATTTTTAGTATAAATTTTCTTATTTTAAATTTTAATGTATCAGTTTTTAAGAAAAAGTTGAATTTGTTGTTGAGGATTTTTAAAAAAAGTTGAATTTGTTGTTGAGGATTTTTTAAAAAAAGTTGAATTTGTTGTTGAGAATTTTTTTAAAAAAGTTGAATTTGTTGTTGAGGATTTTTTGAAAAAAATGTGGAATTTGTTGTTGAGAATACATAACACTGTTTTGCTTCATTAAAAAGTTATTGCCCTTTGTTGGTCGTTCTAATTTTATACAATATTCTTTCTATTTCAGTTTAATGGTAAATCACTTAGCCGGTTTAGTATGTGAAGATACCATCCCTACCACAGCCGTCCTACGCAACACTGACCGCGAGATAAATAAATTCCCCATTAAACATAACATTCTTTATAATGACTATATAAGAGATGAAGACGATAATACAGTGATTAATGATAATAAAAATTTACCACTGTAAACTCAAAGTTTTTATTTCTTCATTATCAAAGGACCTCAGTGGCCGAGTGATCTAAAGTGTAGAGTTGAGTAATGGTGTTTAACGTCCCAGTCAAGAATATATCACTTGTATTAAGGTGTCGCCAGCTAAAGGTGAAGGTGCAGAAATTTTTGCCTGCGTGTTGTGCTGATGGCATTATACAGCAGGATTCTTTACGTCTTTCGTAACTTTGGACCTTATTTACATGTATTTTAAATTTCCATCTAAAAGAACTGTGACTCATTTTCGTAATGCCGAGTGCTTGGCAGAAAAACAGTCACTAGCCACTTTCAAGTTTTGTGTCAGACCCGGTCAGGGTTCGAACCACCACTTCCCCTTTCAGAGTGATAACTCTACCAACTGAACTACCGGTACTTACAGGTGATTTATATACACCTAAGTAAAGTTTCTTTCACTTATACAGGAGGTGCTTACCCTATTGGAGCACCCGACCTCACTTCCCTGGTGGAAATTTATGTGTCTAACTTAACTTGTCAGTTTCAAAGTTTTTACTTTGCTTTTGGATTGTAATACGGACATGAATTAGTATTTTTGCTTTTGATTGAGGAGGTCATTTCTGGGAAGATGATGTTTTACACCTCATTCAAGATTCTTTCACTTGCATTGAAATGGTTAGTGATAGGATGATTGAGGAAACTTCAGTAACCACAGAAAACTACCAACCTTTGACAAACCTAATGATAACAAATTTTATAACACTAGGATTTGTCCAGGTTCAAACTTTGAAAGGTACTGTAATTTGAAAGTTGGCACATTAGGTCACACATTCACAGCTGACCTGGCACAAGTTTAATTCTGATCTGCTTTGTACTGATGTATGATAGCCTTAGAGTGTTAGTGCACTTGCTGCAATGTTGCAGATAAACATCACAGACCACTCTGTCAATTATACTGGTACCAAACCTACCAGTATAGGTCTATAACAAAAGAAAAACCCTTCTCACTTGTGGCCGACTTCAAACTGGGGCAGAAGGAGTGGATTGGAGCAACGGTGTTGTATGCCTAGTAAAAAATTCTTTCACTTATAAGTTATATTGAGACAGTCAGTTCAGGGATGGTGGAGGAAACTGGAGTGCCTGGGAAAAAAAACACCAGCTTCAGCAAGGAAACTGACAAACTTTCTCATGTATTGATCTGTCCCAAGTGGGAATCGAACTTAAGTGGTGAGAGGGGCTGTGATCTGTAAGTGCACACTTTAGACCACAGAGGACAGTATGACATCTACCAGGTATACAACAATAATTTATATTTTAATAAATGTATTTTATTTATTTCATTTACATTTTCAAGATAAATTGTATAAATATTTCATAAAATTGATATGTACATTATCACAGAAAGACAAAATATTTCAAAACTGACAAAAAATATTTTAACAAATATTCTTCTATATTTGAAACAACATGGAATGCAAATTATCATCAGATTTCCAATCAATCAGGGAAATACTCCAATCTGATGAAATTAATATTCAGAAATTCAATATAATCATAGACACTTTCCTGAATGTTTTGAATTGCTTATTATCAAGTTCTGTCCTTTTGAAACACGGATATGATGAAATAGCTGTGTCATCATCAACAATTTTATTTAAACATCAATTTTCAACCTGAACACATTCTAAAATAAGCATGTTGGTTTTTTTAACTAAAGAAATAGTTTTAATTTTTTCCCGATTTTATCTGGCTGATTATCTCCCTTTAATTTCAACATGATCAATGATATTGTTAAAGTCGAAACTCTTCATTCTGATGCCGTTAAAACTCAGGCCCGAGGATTCATCTCTAACTGAAGTACTCTTGTCGGTGGAATCTCAAGCTCGGCATTTACCTGTAAATAAAAGTAAAGTTCAGGGGTTGAATGTGATACAAAATGCCATGATGTCAAAGGTCAAGGTCAAATGATATATACAAAATATTGAATAATTTGCTATAAACAATACATGCTTATCAACTTGTATTAACTGAATATTACTAAAAATGTGATTGATAAATGGTCAAACCTCCTTTAAAAACATTTTTTTTACTCTCTTAGACTTAGTATAAGACTACTAGCAGACCCTTTCATTGAAAGCAAGGTACACAGCCAAGGTATTTGAAACATTAATTTATTTAATCATTAAACTGGTACAGGAAAATGATATACACAACTACACTGATTCATCAATATCAGATGGACAGTATTGGAGAAATGATCTTAGAACAAAATGTGTGAAAAATGGACGGATGGAATGCATTACTATATCCCCTCTCTGAATTCTCAGCATTTTTTAATCTTTGAAGAAATTGTTTGGACAAAAAGTGTGACACAGGGACATACAAAATGCACTATTAATCTATTATGGACCTCTCCCGAGGGAACTGTTCTCCTATAGTGTTGTCTGGAGAGGTATAGTGACCGAGCCTGTCGGCTCGGTCACTATACCTCTCCAGACAACACTATAGGAGAACTGTTCCCGAGGGAGAGGTCCATAATAGATTTAGTACATCACATGTCTTTGTTTTCAAAGTTGGAGAGAGAATTAATTCTCAGATTAATTATTTACTTTATTCAACATTTGGAATAAATTTCATTCTCCTTGGCCTGGGTCGGACATTTGTATAAAAATCGCACAAAATATTGTTGATTTGATCGATCTCCATAGATCCAAACTCACCATCAATTTTCCTGGCTCTCAGATATTCATTTAAAATATTAACCGAATACTTTGTGGCCTCCTTTGTTTTTTGCTCGTAAAAATCTGAATTTACATTCGTAAATCGCGCGTCGTCGGATGCCATTTTGTATCCGACGACAACAATAAACAGCGCCACCTAGACAAAGGGAAGTAACTAGCTTTTGCTTTGCGGGGGGTCACGCGAGGGACTATACTTGGATGTCGGGGGACTATACCTAGGTATAGTCCCGCTGCTATGCGTTGTCAAGGACAGATGATTTCTACATAAAATAGTATTCATGTAGTTATCCAATGATTATTCAAGAAATTAACATGTGATGTACTAAATCTCCTAAGAGAGGGATAATTAAAAATTGAATAAACAAAATAAGAATAAAATTTATATTACCTTTGAATTAACATATTGATGTAATAACATTCTTAATTCAGCATTCTGTTGCCGTAAGGCATCTGTTTCATTGATAAGAGATGATCTGGATGTCAATGTTTCACTGAAAATAAATTTATATATTTTTAATTCAAAATTCATTCAAGAGTCGAAAACAAAGGGAGATAATTTAAAACAATGCATGAAATAAGACATACAAAACAAATCGAAAACTCAGAAATTGAGATCAATAAAAAATTTCTATTATTGACGACACCATAAGTAACAACATAATGGTTTACACAGGTATCTTTGATCGTGAGGCAAGAATCCCGACTTAAAAATATCACATACAGTAAAACCTGTATATCGAGTCAACCCAAAGAATCTAAGAAATATGGACTTACCGGTAATAGTTCTAATATAAAGGTTCCTTTAAGTACTGTAAACATATATATTTTTGCAGTGTACTAGTTTTGCTTATTTTATTGTCATTTGTTTTGCACAAAAATTAATACCAAGAGAAAATTATATTATGCTTTTTGCGTTAAAGTGCACATTAAAAGAACGCAGATATGTCTAATGTCTAAATTTCATATACTTTGAGAAATAAATACACAAAAAATTAAATATGTTTGCAGTAATCTTGATAATCAAATTGTTTCAATGAAACTTTTTTGCAAATAAACAAGAAAATGTACTTATGAGGAAAGAGTTTACAGCGTTTATTTCAATAATTTTGTTTTAAGTCGTGTTAGAAATAGAAATAAACCAACAACATGAACCAGGCTGACCTATAAAATTTACAGTGTATTCATTTGTCCAGATCGATATATTTTTAGTGCGCAAGGTTGCCATTTAGGTATTTATTATCGTTAAGTGTTTGATTTCGGTACAATTTCCTTACAAAAAGTCCAAATTTTTAGTACTTTTAATTTTTTAAAAATAATCCTGTCAAAATGGGTAAAATCTGTCTAATTTGACCTTTACATTTTATCCGTTCGTTTATCTTGGTTTTTTAATGGTACAAATTTGTCCTAAAGGGATAAATCTGTCGAATCGGTCAGCCTGATGAATACTAAACCTCAGGTAGATTTAGTAACCATCATAATGGACAGGTTGTCTTTATACAGAGGTGGTCTGTATAGCAGTTTATTATATGATCTACTCAATAATCCATGTAATACGGTCATACAATAAAAATCGTATTGAATGAGTATGATGTCATAAAAGTCATTCCAGAGCGACGTCACACAATTGACCTAGTTCACAGTTGTTTGTTTCATTTGACACTGTTTGTTGATTCTAATCTAAGCTGATACTTTTGTACCTTTATTTTAAAATGAAAATACACTGTATTTAAATTGAAAATGTTTGTTTTGTTTTTGTATCCTGCGGACAGACTATTGTTTACGTTTAATATTTCAGCAGGATTACTTTTGGCGCATGTACACATTTACGTGAACTTGTTGTGTTTTGGTCAATCAGCTGTTTTCTTATAATGAGAAAGACAAGTTTTAAATCTACGAAAAACCAGTTTTTTTTATGGATTTATATTATACTTGGCTCGTTGCATAAAACATTATTCAACTTGTTTAATAAATTCAATATTACGTAAACACTCATGCAAGATCCTCTATTTATACTGTGATTTTACTTACTTGTACTTGTCTAGACCGTCAACTAATGCCTCCCATAATCTTTCTTTCTTCTCATTAATCAGCGAGGCATATTTCGCCCAGTACTGTGAATCACCTGAAGCATCACGCTCTTCTAAAGATGCTATTTTGAACTGACTTTGTTTGCCTTTTTCTCTGTTAATAAAAAAAGAAAATCATATCATGACAGTTTTAAGTAACACATAGGGTTCATAAAATCCACTGGTCTGTGATTAGGACACAATTTTATAATGTAAACTTAACTCAAAATTATCTCCATTATCATACATCTTTAATTCTTTATATAATGATAAAGTAATTAGTGGCTAAGTGGTTTAAACATGTTAAAGTGCATGCTTACAAATCACAATGCTTCTTGGAACCTAGGTTCAAATCCCACTGAGGACAGATCCTAGTGCCAAACAGTTTGTCAGTTCTCTTGCTGAAGGTTGGTGCTTCAGTTTCCCCAACCATCTCAGAACTGACCGCATCAATATCAGTGAAAGGATCTTGACTGGGGACATAAAACTCCAGTAGGCCATTCCACTCAGAATTTGGTATGCATTGGTATGGTATGGTATGGTGTACATCTGTGTTAAGTTCGATTAAAATACACTGATAAAGATTGGGACGGACAGACAGACAGGGCAATTCCTGTAAACCCCCCTTCACCTTTGTTTATAGGGGTTATAATTAGTATATGCCTCATAAACTTCATTTGCAGTAGTATAATGAACAACAACTTACTTATGGGGTTGTTTGTTTTCCTCTACAAATGCCCGGAGACCCTTCAATACTTCATTAGGGTGGATTAGTTCTATAGTTTCACTTTTGGATGAATCAGCATCTCCTTCCTTCCCTGTTAGTTTTCTTATTTCTGCATCAATGTCATCCATCTGTACAATAGAAAAGAAACATTTTCACGTTCTGAGTGATTTCAATAAAGCCAGCATGGATGGATATCGTACTGTCACTAGGTTTCGAAGTGAAGGGTTGTGGGTTCCAACCTCACTCGGGACTTTTTCTGAGATGATTTTTTCATTGCCCATACTACAGGTGTAAAAAGCTTGTTACAGTAAATCACGAATATAACGAACACGCTTAAAACAAATACATGGATAGAACAAAGTCAATTATTCATGTTATTTGACCCGACCGATTCTCTATATAAGTCTATATATAACAGTATAATGAAGTCGCTATATAACGAAGTTAAAAATAGAGTCCCTAGGGCTTCGTTTTAATCATGTTTTACTGTACTCAGTAGTTTTTCAGATGAGACTCAAAATCGAGGTCCCATGTCCTAGTGCACACTTAAGACACCTCTGTAGAGTTTGAAAAAGAGTAAGCCATCTGTGGCCGCTATAGAAGAACTTACATTTTTGCTTGTGAAATGTCAAATTTCAATGCAAAAATGTGCATCTTTTGATTTTTTATACAACACTGCATTATAAAGAACCACATGAAAATCAAAGTCAAGGGTTGGTTCTATAATAATGCAGTAGTTCCACAAAATTGACTTTCATGTATTTTTGGGTCATTTTGTGCATAAAAGGACATGATGTATAAGTTAAGAAGGTTATACTTTACCATATCTCCACTCATCTCGGTTTCTGATTTTTCATCAACCTGTAAAAATAAAATCAATTAAATATAGCATTTGTAATATCATATTTTTAATCAAGAAAAAAATAAAAAGAAGACTCAGATGAATTTATTAATACCTCCGTGACAACTGCTAAAAATACAAAGTTGTTGGAAATAGATGGCAATGATTTTTCTTATCTTATGCAATAAAATTGTTCAAATTTTACAAAGTTGTAACATGTCAATTGTTTTAATCAAAATTGATAGG
This sequence comes from Anadara kagoshimensis, assembly GCA_021292105.1. Lineage (NCBI taxonomy): Eukaryota > Metazoa > Mollusca > Bivalvia > Arcoida > Arcidae > Anadara > Anadara kagoshimensis. The sequence goes on along the minus strand of CM037863.1, from coordinate 35,311,566 downwards.
AATGATTTTTTTCTTATCTTATCCAATAAAATTGTTAGAATTTGACAAAATATAATAGACAGTTTTAATTGTTTTACATCTTAAATAATCTATCAACATACCTCCTCCTCTTCTGGCTGTGCTTGTTTCTTTCCTTTAACATGCATAAAATAACTGGCTAGTACATGTACATCTTCTTCTGTGTCAATACCTAAGGCCTGAAATTTTTAAAAAACACCAAAAGTAACAAAAATTACTAAACATGCTGAATCCTAAGAGCAGAATAAATTTGTAAAACTAATCGTGAAATAAAGGAATAATAGAATTGGTCACTACTGTAGTGATGGGGAAATCACATCCAAGATCCGATATAATTGGTCCAGAATGAGGCTTGCAAACGACAGCGACAGACTCAGATTAATATTCCCATTTGTACATTGAATGAATGAATAAATAAATAAATAAATAAATAAATAAATAAATAAATAAATAAATAAATAAATAAATAAATAAATAATTAATTAATTAATTAATTAATTAATTATTTTCGTGATCTCTTACCAAAACTATTTTGCAACTTAACTTTACCGACATTTTCAGAATTAATTAATTAATTAATTAATTAAAAAAAACATATATTATACTTTTATAAGTATTAAGTAATAGGGTCATTACTATAATCAACTGCTTTCAACTTTTGTGATCTCTTAACAAAACCATTTTGCAACTTAAATTTTGCAACATTTTCAAAAACAGGTTCATGAAGTTTAATTTTTAAGTTTATTTAGTCCTCGCGAAACACATGAAAGTAAACCATTTTGCAACTTAAATTTTGCAACATTTTCAAAAACAGGTTCATGAAGTTTATTTTTTAAGTTTATTTAGTCCTCGCCAAACACATGAAAGTAAATCGCACATAAATAAAAGATGGTTTACAGAACACTTATTTGTACATGTGGATATTATACTTACACTGAATATGGCATCAAGTTTCATCAGTGACCGTTCATCTTTCTCTAGAGGTGCCAGTAATTTGTTTAGTTTAGACTCCACTAAGAAACCCTGAAAAAGAGAAACAAAAACATAAATATAATTTAAATTTGAATTTAAATATAAAATGGACAGGATATTTGAAATAAGTATTGAATGTAATTGGATGCTATTACTATGTACCCCATTACTAATTGGGTCTAATATTATAAAAAAAAAACTCCGGGCAAAAATTGAAGCATTAGACCCAGCAAAATCAATATAACCCCACTTTCTTTGCAAAAAATAAAAACAATATTTATCACTTTTCCATAGTTATCGTGTACTGTGCATCCGCCCTGTACTTATGGGGTACATGTAAGTACAGCGAATATATCAAAACAGGATAAAGAGAACCCACTTACACAGGACTGGTAAGAGTGCCACTCACGAAAATCATGAAAAGTTTCATGAATTTTGTGTCATGTTTCATACATAGAAAAGCTGAAGGGAGCACATGCATGAGTATCTTTGAGTAAATAAAGAAACACAAGGACTTACAGATTCATCACAGAGTAGCTCAAGTATTGATTTGATAACTGTGGCAGATATTTTGGATAACAAAGTAGACTTCTGTGGCTGTCTGTCGGCTGGAATACTTTCTCTGTCTTCCTCCGCTTCCTGGTCGTCTCCCCCTGCTTGACTTCCTGTTGAAAATAAAGTCGTTTTCAATGAATACAAAATATATATTGAACAGAGAATGTTATTTTTGAAAGTTCTCATCCAGTTTTGAAATAGTTTTAACGCATGAAAATAACTGTTGCATTTTAAACTTTTGAATATCTCAAAAAAAGAGTGGGGAATGCCATGGTGGCTTAGTGGTCTTAGTTGGTGTTTACAGATCTCAGTGACTAGGTTCAAATCCAACTCGAGCCAGATCCTTGTGCCAGAAATTTTTTCAGTTAACTTGTTATATGTCAGTGGTTTTCTCCAGGTACTCTGGTTTCCTCAACCATCCCTGAACTGTTGATTTAAGATTGAAAATCTTGACTGAAGCGTAAACACCATTACTCCACTCTAATCAAAATAAAGTAGGAAGCTAGGTTTTTCTTTTTATCAAACATTTTTTTCTATTACAATCAATGATATTGTACAAAGTTCCCGATTCTGAAAGTGCTTTAAATTTCAAAACATGGCAATATAAATTATGGGGTAAGCAAAAAAAAAAAAAAAAAAAAAAGAAAAATCCAAAATTTTCTTACCACCTGTCTGTGAGAGTACTTCCTGTATGAGCTGGGTGGCTGATAATCCCCCTTTCTTGCCATCATCACTCATTAAAGGTCCTTCATTTTCTGCGAATAATCTGAAGAGAGAACAGATACCTTGTGATATATTCTTTCACTTAAGAACTTGGGGCCCATGTTTTAATCTATGATACACCGTGGGTAAATTTTTATTATTTCAATTTTAAAATGACTTAAATCAAAAGCAAGAAATAAACACTGCAAACTCTTTTCTCGGTAGTACATTTTACTATTTATTTGCAAAAAGTTTCATTGGGAGTATGTCATTAAAATGGAACAGCCATGGGTTTATGGATTGTTTTTCCACAGTTGGCTTTCTTCATGTTTCATATGAAAGAAAACACAAGTCATAAAAGAATACTTCAACAAACACTTACAAATCAGGCTGATTCCATTGTAACCCTAACTGTTGTTCATGTATAATTCTATCTGCTTCCATGATATTTTGGATTCTTTCTTTACAATCTTCCTCGTTCATGCACCAAACATCGTGGAATTTCTTGCCATCAGCTTGCATGAAGTGGTGAGATTTACGCTGTAAATCCCGGAATTGTTCTGTGATCCTCTTATAGTCTTCTGTCAAATTTTGATTTTCATCACTGCAAAATATTAATTATAAATAAATAAATAAATAAATAAATAAATAAATAAATAAAAAAATTAATTAATTAATTGATTTATTGATTTATTTATTTAGTTAGTTGATTGCCACCATTTTTACAGCCAGCTTTTGTCACTATAATAGAATTAGGCAATGACTTTTAAAAAAACATTACTGTAATTTATGTGGAATCATACCATGTGATAACATGCATAAATATGATTCATGAATAGCAAGCACCTGCTGTATTAATGAAGCCCCTGTAATTTCCTAAATACTTACCGATATTGCTTTTCTTGTTTTGCCAATTTTATTCTGAGACCATTTAAAGCATCCTGCATTCTGTAACAAAATATATAAATCATTTATTATCAAATTGAAGAAATATGGTCATAATACTGCAAATATTTTGGAGATAGTCATATTAAAACTGGAAAGCCAAGTCTTTTACTTAGGGCCTCGGTGAACCAGTGGTCCAAAGTGATGGTTTACGGATCAGTGCCTCTCACCACCTAGGTATGAATAAAACTTGCACAGAGTCCTAAGTGATAAAGTTTGTCAGTTTACTTGTCATAAGTTGGTGGGTTTTGTTTTCTCCCAGTCACAAAAGCAAAGCAAAAACTTTTAAACTGGTAAATTAAGTTAAACATACAAACTTCCACCAGGCTAGTGAGGTCAGGTGTTCCAGAAGAGTTAGCACCTCCTGTTCAGCTGGCTACATTCGCCACCTGTGTTAATAAATTTGAGTAAAAGAAATATGGAACTATGGAACATCAAATATATCCAGATTAATTTTGCACAGAGAGACATCACACGTATCAACCATATTGTGGTGGCAGCCATTAAACTTTCTGAAACCTTGATAAGACTAGGCTTGCAATATTGTTAAATAAATCTCAATTCTACATAAATTGTTAAACTATTCTATTTTTGATGCAACTGAGTAGGCTGATGAAAATTTTAGGTACGATACCTTGTGATTTTTCTCTTTTGTTGAGACTTTGTAATGGCGTTCTCTTCATCACGTTTCTTCAGAACTTGGAAGTTATATTCCAACTTTTCTTGATTTAGCTGGTAAGTGGCCCTCATCTGTTGTAATTGTTGCTCCAATATCTACAGTGAAAAATTGAATTGTTATATTTAGGAAAAAATTGAATAAATGGATAAATGATTGTAATTTTGGAATCAGTAAATCAAACCAATATTAATCTTTAAAAAAAACAACAAAAAAAAACACTGTAATATCAAACCAGTGTCAAATAGGAAAAATTAGTTTGTAGCAATAAAGTGTGTTTTATAATATGTAGTTTGCTAAATGCATACTTCCTTTTTGCAAAACCCCACTTGCCCACTCAAGTAGAAACCATGTTATAACATATAAGCAAGCAAAATTTGAGTATTAATATGTTCAATCTTGAATTTTTCAGAGGGATGTGGCATTTTCATAAACTTCCATCTAAAACACTATAACATCAATGTTTTGCATTCATGTAATGTTAAATAAATTGGCCCGATAAGCCATAGCAATAGGTTCAATTTATAAAATAAGGGATCAATGGGCCCTTCTAAAATGAGCACTGGTATTAAACCTACTACATTGTCATTGTAATGTTTGTGTATCAAATCAAAGACAAACATACGAGTCCATGTTTAAAAGAAAACTGGCAAATTAAGTAAAATGCAAAGTGAGGCCAGGTGCTCCAGAACGGTAAGCACCTCCTGTTTAGCTTAAGTCAAAATTGAAGACCTATCCAGTTGTCCTAGATATTTTTGTTTGTGTGGCCGGAAGTGTGTTCGACAGAGGGAGGGCCCGGGTCGCTAACAGCCCCTGCTCACCTGTACGTCTGTTTCGAGTCTGATTTTTATAAGATTATATTCCTCAGCATCCTGGACTCTGATATTGTGTATCTGCTGCTCGTAATCCTCGACTCTCTTCTCTCGGGCTTTCATATACTCGATTTCTTTTTGTCGTCTTGACTCCATCTTTTCTTCCCATTTCTTTTTATGTTGTTCTAATAATTCATCTCTCTCAGACTGAAACGCTTTCTGTAATTACAAAAAAAATAAATAGGCTGTAATTCCTTTTATCTAATTTAATTAAAATAATACACATGTACCAGAAATTATATCAGGAAATATGAAAATTAATTGTAACTAAGTGCATTTGGCGAGGTGTGCTGTGCTGCATATCATTATTTGTGCACTGAGGTTGTATTTAATTTTGCTGTGAGTTTAAATTAGATTTAAAAATGCATTTTGATCCTTCTATATGTCTCTTTTCAACATCTGAAAAATATTCAATAATTTTGGTCCAAGCACTACTGATGAGGAATTTGATTTTGAGCGTTTGGATTCCGAAATGGGCGTCTAGTGCTACAAAATTAATACAGGTTTAGTAAAATTATGTATATGGTTTTATACCATTGGTATGATACATCCATATTACATACCTCAATTTGGTTCATTTCATGTGTATATGCTTTTGTTAGATTCTTTATTTGTTCTTCCATTCTTTCTATCATCAGATCGATGTCTTTTTCTTGTTGTTTTAAATCTTTTATATACTGATCATCTTTTGTTTTTAGTTCCTGGAAGAAATGAAAGTACAGTAAAACATGAATATGCTGTAAATTGGGAAATTTTCGTGATCATTTTATTTTGGCATAAATTCGTGAGTGAAACAAGTCACGAAAATAAAAGATTCGCGAAAAATAAGCAGTAATTAAAATTATAACTACAGAGTCGCGATTATGCAAAAATTAAAAGACGTGAATAAATATTAAAGTGCGTTCACACGAAAATTAGATGACGCGAAAATTTCCCAATAACAGTAACAAACAAGCTTACAACAAATACATGATCGGACAAAGTCAAATTTTGGTCCCGACTGCTCATCTACACAAGTCTATTTATAACAATATAACGAGGTTGCTTTAAAACGATGTTAAAAATAGAGTCCTAAGGTCTTCATTATAATGGTGTTTTACTGTAAAATCATCAGTATCCACCCACAAGAATGGAATGGAATGACGAATGAATGGATGGAATAAATGGATGAATGAACATGATGGATTGGTTGGAATATAATGGAAAAGGATAAAACAAACAAACAAATGAATGAAGATCATATAAATAGGTTGAATATAAAAAAGCTAAATTTGATAAATTGGTTATCACTACTATTACAAATATGAAATCAAACCATTTAACAATAACAGATTGTTTTGTCTTTTAAAAAAAATGTTAATGATATGGAATTAAGGACATATTAAATATCTGAAATAAAATGAAAAGGTTTTATTCACAAAACACTTACCGACTGGAAATCATTGATGAGTTTGTTTTTATCAGCCAGGATTGTGTCACAACTTGTCTTTTGTTGACGTAACATCTGTAAAAATACATCAAAAATATATATCATCAAACCAAACTCAAGTTTTTGAGGAGTCTCAGTGGCTGAGTAGTATAATGCGAGCTCTTACAGATCATAGCACTCTGCCTAGGTTCGAAGCCTATTCAGGATTGCTTCCCAAAGGTTAATCATTTTTTTAGGGTCTCCAGGTTCCTCCGCCATATATGAACTGACTGTCTCGATATTTAAGTGAAAGAAACTTGACTGGCGCATAAATCTCCACTCAAATTCATGATTCTGATATCTGAGATTGTTTTTTACCACTTGGACAAATACATGTATCTCCAATTTATTGTCCAAGATGAAAATTATGAGTCATAATAGTCATGTGATCTTGGGTGCTATCACTGCATGTTGAACAATGGACTAATATTCAAGACCAGTTAAAGGTTTTTTTTGTTGTTGTTTTTTTTTAATTTTCTTTTAGGTAAATGCATAAATACAGCATTTGCTTTTAGGTTTTAAGAGTTACAGGAAAGGGCAAAATGCAGTGACCAAACTGGGGATTGAACCCAGGGCTTTCCCAATGCAAATTGGATACTTTACAGACTGAGCTACCCGGTCACATATTGAGCCTGGTCCATCACACAAGAATTGGTATATATGGATCTACTGTATCATATTTGATTTTTACCTACCTGATGCAAAGACTGTGGAATTTCCTTCTGTAAGGCAGACTCCCATTTTTTGGTAATCTGAAAAACAACAACCAACATTTAACAACAAAAATTTTTAAAAATAAAAATCCATATGCATGCAGTTCATAAACATGATAATTTAAATTCAAACAGTCATATGAGAGAAAAAGAGAAAGAGAGAGAGCAAGCATCCTCCTCACTTACATCTTCAAATTTTTCTGCTCCGAGTTTGGCTTCTTGTTCAAGTCTTTCTTTTCTATTAAAATAAGAAGAAAATGCATAAAAATTTAAAACACATCCAGGGCAAAATGATTTAATTTAACTTAATACAGTTGACTCTCAATATAAAGTTCATCTGTCTATTAAATCCATTTTTGCTCAGTCCCTAGGGTGGTCTTTATACACTGGTTATTAAAAGTTTAGTTAAAGTCTGTCCCGAGCCATTAGGCTTATCAGGCCAGAGCTTATCCCGGTTTCGGTGACGTTAAGTGACTGAGAGTACAAAACTCTCCCCTGAATGGGACGCTGGTCTATCGCAGGGTTAACCCCCAGCATTTTGCTGGTACTCATTTATTTTTCAGCTGAGTGAACTGGAACAACGTGATATTAAGTGTCTTGCTCAAGGACACAACACATCGCCCGGTCCAGGGATAGAACCCACGACCTTTCGAATCATGAGTCCAACGCCTTAACCACTAGGCCACACGCTTCCACATACACTGGTTATACTGTACTCAATATTCTGTACATTCTCAGTTTATTATTTTAAATTTCTTAACAAATATTTATTGCCTTTTTACATTTGAAACATAACTGTTCCAAGTAGACAAAAAATTACAGTAAAACCTTGAATCATCACCACAAATTATTCTGTCATATTCTGGTGTTATAAAGGGGTTTAGCAATAAATTGAGGGTAATTTATAAAGAAAACATAGAGAAAATGTAGCTTTGGACAACAGAATTGTGTCGAGATAAGCGGGATGGCAAAATTTCTGAGTCATGTTAAATTGAGATTCCTTTGTACCTTAATTATTTCACAAAATCAATGAATGTCGGCCAAAACAGATTATAATTTTTAAATATAAATCTTGGTGTTAACTTCACCAGACAAGTGACAATAATTTTTTTTTCTATTACCTTTGCCGCCTTAGGTCTTCCTCTTCTGTTCTACGCATAGCCTCTCTTTGATCGCCTGCCACCCGGATATTGGTAACCATTTCAAACCCATCATTTTTCAACTTTGTCAATCTCAGTCGACTCTCTTCTATTTGTTTTCTGCTTTTACTTAGTTCTTCTTTAATTTCTTTTCTTTCATTTGGATCTTCTCCTAAAGCTGCCCTGTAAAATTTAATTTTAAATTAACTATGCTGAACTTCACAAATTATTATTATTTTTTTATAATATAAAATTGGTTAAATGTTTGCAATGTGCATTTCTTCACAATTGTGCTGTAAACCAAGTTTTATTCATGTGCAATTAACTTTTGTGTGTTTCACCAGGACAAGATAATTGTGAAAGTGAATTGTGGCAAGTTTGTTTCAGAAAATGATTTTTTAATACCAAATGATCAGCTAATTTCCATATTGTGAAAGTTAATAGTCGCAAAATGGTTTTGATAAGAGAATCCTGAAAGTTAATATCCGCAAATAAAACTTTGATTACAGTAGTTCTAATGACAATGCTTACACACTATATACCCGTAAATTTTATTTTCATATCCATTTGATAATTAAAGTCACTAAACCATCTTTATGGCAGATAGTTAAGTCAATCCAATACTATGATAACAGATAACCATTGCACAAAGTGGTTCACTGCTTAATGTTTGTGTGTATCATTTTAGAAAATGTTTACATCCCAAATTCCCAGTTTTCTAGCTGTTGTCATTTTTACAGTAAAATGTGAATTAAGATGAGTAACGGTGTTTAATGCCCCATCAGAAATATTTCACTCATATCAAGACATCTGCAGCTATAGGCAAAGGTGGAGAAATTTTGCCTGTGCATTGCGCTGTTGGCATTATACAACAGGGTTCATCATGCCACGGTAGGGGCCTCATTTATTTTAAGTTCCTATCCTAAAGGACCGTGACTTTCATTTTGTAATGCAGAGTACTTGGCAAAAGAACAGTCACTACCCACTTTTAAGTCTTTAGTCAGACCTGGTCAGGGTTCAAACACAAGACCCCAAACTTTCGGAGCAAGCACTCTACCAACTGAGCTACCACCATGTGGTAAAATGTTAGCTGATGTAAGTGATTGAATAACCAATGCAAATAATTTTTCAAAAAACATTAGCGGATATCACATGGCACATCAGTGAACCCCATTTGCTGTGTAGTCTAAACCTAACTTGCACAATAAACTTGTGGCAACCCGAGATACATGCACTACATTCGTGACATTGCCATACTGACACAATATGTTGAATCTATATTTCTAGCTATTTGTCTAAGAATCTATTCCAGTGTAATGGAACATGTAGTTGAGAGAGAGAGAGGGGGTTAAAACTCAGATTACCGTTTCTGTGCTTCTATTCTTCGTTGGATCCTCTGCCTACGTGCCGCAATTCGTTCTTCGGGGTTTTCTGAGTCTACAGATGGACCAACGTCCTCTTCTTCCCCACTAGAACTCATCTTTATAGGCCAAAATGAAAGTTAAGAAGAGTAGTTGATGTTGTTGCTAAGTTGTGGTCGCCATTAATCACGTGACAGATACGATTATTTCCGGTATTTCTTTCTTTTCTTTATTTAAAATAAAATTATTTATTTGATAATCACATAAAATTATTATTATAATTTGACAAAATGGTGAAATATGTCTGTAATACTAAATATTACAGTAAACTAAATTTATGGTTTAACACCAGCAGCTTTCCTTTTCCGGTTTGATCTAAACATGGCGGTTAGTGTCAACATGTTTACATTTGAAAATCGAGCCTCATCGCCAGTCCTCTCACAATTTTGTCCTAATAAAACACCTCGAATTAAAGAAAAATGCCGTTATGACTTAAATATTGTTAAAATTTTGTGTAACACCTACAAATGGCTTCACATTTATCCTAGATGTCCAGATCATCAGATACGTTCCCTACCATTTTACATACAAGCAAGTCGTGGTGTTGCAGTTACGCCTACTGCAATAACTTAAAGTACCTGGATCCCTATGGCATAATGATGCCAAGGGGTCTTCAAATGTTTATTAAATCTTTACCCTGAATCTGTTCGTGTTTTATTATTGATGAAGGAATAAATATATTTAAACTTGAAAAAATCTCAAAAAGTTCAAACCCTCCTCTGCTGTCCGTAGAAGAACATCTTTCGTTGTTCTCGCCATCCTTCACCAATGTATGCATTTGAATATTCACATTTATACATTAATTAGATTACCTTGTGGCAAATTCTAGGCGGTTATAATACACTGAGAAAGTTGCAGGTTTTGGTTGTCTAGCAATATAGCTACATCAGCTGTACATCTAGGTTTCCACAAATTTAAAATAATTAGTAGCCAAATTTCCAAAATTTGAGAAAATATAGTCCCTTTTAAAGTATTTTTCCACAAATTTGCTAAAATAGGTTACTTTTTGAAAGAATTCCTCAGAAATTAGTAGCCAATGGCGATTTTGGCTACCAGGAATGGAAACATAGGTACATGGTAAGTATGTACTATGTGCAGCTAAGAGACGTTACTACTGCCTCACCTATGTGTTACCTTTTAGGTGAAAAGGTAGAGCGCTTGCTTTACAAATGCACGACCCAGGTTCGATTCCCAGCATTGGGGGAAGGGAATTTTTGAATTGTAACTAGCATTTATGTTACAGTATAGATAGTTCCCATGTGACGTCACACTGTCCACTTCACAGGTAAAGTAGCAGCCATTTTGTAGGCATTTAGGAATTGAATCTTATTAATTCTTTCTAAAATAGGGTGTATAAAATTTATTGTCACATCGTTGTTATGGGGACAAAAATCTTATAAAATATACCAAATCAAAGTAAAAACATTGGCAATTTCATAAATTTAAAAACTTTATTGATATTTCAATTACTTTTTGAAAAACAATAATTTAAAAATTAACAAATTTGGTTAAAATAGATAGATAAATGATATAGATTGCCCAACAAAATGGCGACCACTCTACTGAAAAAATCGAATGCTAGAGGTCCATGGGAACTATCTATAAGTTTGGATAGGTGTCCTTATTTTGAATTGATAAGTCTCCATGTTACTTGTTTCAACCTAATGGAGTTTGTCAGTATACCACATGTTCATTGTTTGTGCTGAATATTTTTGAAAATGTTTACATCAACTTTCCCAGAGTAATGCCATTGAATACATGTACCGGTATATAATATTGATATGTTGATTTTTTTACTGTAGGGCCAAAAAGAAGATAAGGGGAAAGCTAACCCCATGAAGGACCTGCGCATTGTTAAATTATGTCTGAATATTTGTGTTGGAGAGTCTGGTGATAGATTGACGAGAGCAGCTAAAGTGTTAGAACAGTTGACAGGACAGACACCAGTCTTCTCAAAAGGTAAGAAATGCACTTGATGATTAGAATCCAGGGCTCTCTCACATCCCTTTGTAAATGGTGCCAGGGCCCTCACAGTTGTGAAATTAGGCATCATAATGACTAAAAATGCAAAAAAGAAAACTTTTAATATAATGGTTTTAAAGCTGAAATTTCAAAAATTGTGAAAATTGGCAAAGGGATTGTGAAAAAACAATAAGATTTTGAATTGTGAATAAGGCAGAATATCAGCCCCAAAAATGACCCAGCAAGACCCCTGGAATCTGTCATGGCTACATTGCAGACTGTAAACTGGGTGTCATGGGTATGTCAAGAGTGTAAATGGATAACTGTTACTGGGACCAGGGCTCTTTCACACTTTTGTGAATGGGCTGGGACCCTTGGAGTTGTGAAAATAAGTATCAGAGTAGCAAAAATTGTGAAAGAGAACAATAGAAATCTCCAAAATTCTGTTTTAAAATCTGAAATTTCCAAAACTCTGTAAATTGACAAAGTGATTGGATGATTAGATTTAAATTGAGAATGGATCAGAATATCGGCTTCCAAAAATGACCCAGCAAGAGTCCTTGGGGCTATCATGAATACCTTGTATAATTACAGAGACTGAATAGTAAATAAACATTCTCCTTAAACACTATTCCACAAAAAAATGAAAAGTACTCTGCATTAGAATAGAAAGTTTTGGATACTTCAGACCAGTGTTTTACTAACTTATTTGTGAACTGGGACTGTGAAACTTAGCAAATTGTGAAATTTAGTAACATAAGGATGCATAAAACTGAAATTCCATTGCCTCCTTCAAAATATACACACATCATGGTCTGTAGGAATAATCAACATTTCCTCAGCACATTGGCACAAGTTGTACACTCATATGTTTACAGACTTGTTTAGACTTTATAATGTGCTAAAATTAACACCATTTTTTGCAACACTGGACTGTCAAATGTGTGACAGATTTAGTTACTTTAAAATTGGATAATCTGTAGACCTAATATTTCAGCTGCAATGTAGTGTTATTTAGCCATCAAGGTGTTAGTAATACTGTGTATGTGACAGCATAGTTTGGAACATTTTTGTAGGAAATCTTGTTTAATTATGGCCCCCAAACAAAGTGGTAGAGATGAAGTGTTTACTCCATTTTTTCAGGCCTACATTGTGTCTGCCACTTTTCGCAAAAATTACCTGACAGATTGTTATGAAACTTCCCAGGAAGTCTTTTGGTCCAGCATATGTGCCATTGGCCTTTCATATTTTGATCATGCACATGATTGGGGTCAAAGGGCTATGTTAGGGTTCATTTACAGGGGCCCAGTAGCTCATGACCCCAAAAAGTTGTCTGGCTCCCAAAGTTTTAAAGATTTTGGTTATGTATTGCTATTGCAACTTCTCTTCAAAAGGGAGCTGGGCCCCAAGTCAAAATAGTTAAACTTCATCCCTGATAGGAGATATAGTAATGCATTCCATCCATCCTTCCATTCATGTGTCACAATTTAGTCTGCACCTGTTCTCCAATACCATCAGATAATGATGAAACTTTAAAGGAATGATAATTTGGAGGTAAAAATCATTTTCCTGTTATTGTTCATTGACTTTTCAAGTTGACTCTTTGAATTTTAAAATAACCTCTTATTACAAATACATACCAAAAGCTGTTGTTCAGTGCGGTTTTAGGATTATGAAGGGGTTTGGAGATAAATGTAGAATTGTAAAGAAATGGTTTTTGGACTTAAAAATAGTAGGTAACAACATTATCGAGTGTCGTTATAATGAGGTTTTACTAAATAAGGTCTAAGAAAAAATTGGTCTATATAACGAGGTATTGTGTATGAAGTACATCGCAAGCTTAAATTACAACGGATGTATTTTTTTGTCACGTTATAGCTTGTACAACTGATGTATAATTTTTTATGTTTTAGCTCGTTACACTGTGAGATCCTTTGGTATCAGAAGAAATGAAAAAATAGCTGTACACTGCACAGTCCGAGGTGCCAAAGCTGAAGAAATTTTAGAAAGAGGATTGAAGGTAAAATGTGCCATATGAAAATCATTTCACAAATTGGTGATTCAAGAAAGATGTCTGCTGTGGAATTTGGGGCTCTGAAAACTGTGCTTTGTCTCACCCTTTTGTGAATGGGATGGGGCCCTTGCAATTGTAAAAAATGGTCAAATTGTTTTTAAAAAAAAACTCCAGTGTAGTTTTTAAAGCTGAAATTGTCAAAAATTGGCAAAGTGATTGTGAAAAAGATTTTGAATTGTTAGTAGGGCAGAATGTCGGACCCCCAAAAATAACTAAGCACACATCTCACTGCCTAGGTCTGAATTCCAGTTCATCGGATCAAAATGTAAGAAAAGTTGCCAGTTTACTTCATTGTCTGAAATTCCACTAAACCAAGTAGCTGGAATCAATAAAAAATTTCAATGTTATCTATAAGAGAATTTAAAAATTACATATCGAAATGACAAGTTGCAGGCCTCCACAGATTTATCAAGGGCCTATTTAGGGCCGAAATTCGGCCCCATTCCCAATAAAAAAAACATTGATTTTTTCCCAAAATGGGCTGAGAAAATTCCCAATTAGAAAATCGTACCAGATACATAGTTGAAGTCTGGCCATAAATGTGGCTGCTTTTCTCAATCTTCAATCAACTCAATACACTAAAAGCATTAGATTTAATCATTAATGGCAACAAAAATGATGTCAAAGTTTTCCCAAAATGAACAAAAAGTTTATAGTTTTTCCCAATTTTATGTTTAGGGCCTTTTCCCAATAGACCCTGATAAATCCCTGGCCTCAGTCTGGTGGAGTGGATTGGCCTAAATTTTAAACCATGTTTTGCTTGCTGAAGTTTAATAGTTTTCTCTTTGTACACTAGTTCCTACCACCATCCCTAAATTGACTTTGTACAAGTCAAAGAATCTTGATTCGGACAATTGGAAAACTAGTTTAAAAAAGTTAAAAGAAAAAATAGTGGCACATTGGCACAAGTTGTACACTCATATGTTTACAGACTTGTTTATATTCAGAAATGTGCAAAAATTAACACCATTTTTTGCAACACTGGACTGTCAAATGTGTGACAGATTTAGTTACTTTAAAATGGGATATTCTGTACATAGAAACTCTTAATTGACAGATTTGCAGGCCATGCCTACAATGTTCTGACAAAGGCCCTGCATGCTTGAACGACAAAACGAACAAAAACTCAACCTGAATTGTGCCATTTAATGACATCACTGACACTAGTACGTCATTAGTTGCTGTGACGCTGCTTTGGTACCGTGATAGCCGTCAGTGTCGGAACATAACATGCATGGCCGGTGGGTGATACGTCAATTATGTTTGGGAGCATTAAATCAAGTTCACCACCAAAATTTTGGATGGTGTTCCTTAGACGAAGGATAAATTAAAAGTGTCAATCTAAATTTTTTTTATGCTCGAGATATTTTTACCAAAAAAGTTTTATATTAAATTAATGTACAAATTTAATGTACATGCACATGATTTTGTTACATTTTTAAAAAAAAAAAAAAAAAAAAAAAAAAATTCTACCTTCTGCCTTTAAAATTGGGAAAATGAGATATTTTGTATTATAGCAAACTTCTGAACTGTTGGCAATATAACTTTGATTCCCATTGCAAAAAAATGGCATATTGTGAAGGTGTAAAGACTTGAAATGCTAACTTCTTGTTGTTTTGGGAAATTTTAGTCATTTTTCCTTAGGGAAAACTACCTTTATTCGGTAATAATTTAAGGCCATCAAAATTGTTGATACATGTAGTAATATGTAGAGGTTTGTTCCAGGTCAGAGAATATGAATTGAGAAAAAACAACTTCTCGGACACAGGAAACTTTGGATTCGGTATTCAGGAACACATTGATTTAGGAATCAAATACGACCCTGGTATTGGTATTTACGGAATGGACTTTTACGTCGTCCTCGGCAGGCCAGGTAAAAATTTATATCATCTTGTAGGATTGGATGAACATTACCACCACTAGAGTTAGCATACACACCATAGGCTGTCCTCTTACCTATTTTTCAAAACAAAATCTTTTTCCAGTGAACACCATATTCTTAGCCTGGCAAACTAGTTTGAGGGGGTATATAGGAATCGCCATGTCTGTCTGTCTGTCTGTCCATGTAAAATAATGTCCGGGCCATATCTCATAATTGCCTTGGATGACTGTCATAAAACTTCACATGAATAATCTTTATGGTCCAAAGGCGTGTCATGACCTGAAACCAAGGTCATATTGAAAAGGTCAAGTATTTGGCTCTCAAGAGATGGTGCTAGTTTAAACAGTAACACAATTTTCATTATTGCACATATAACTGTCCTGCTATCACCATGTTTCAAACATGCTTTCATTGCCCGTACCAAGCAAATAAATATTGCCATATTTGCTTCGAGAGCAGCAAGTCATTGGTTAGAGCGTTAGCCATGTTATACATAAGACTTGAAATTTAAAATTTAAGATGCTGTTACCTTGGCTGGTTCTTCCAGTGTAGGTATTATGTGACTGGGGGTGTGGTTTGCTTGTCTGCTTGGTACTGACGTTTTTGAGCTAGCACCAAAAAGTTGCCCTGAGTGCAGGCTGGTACAAGGCAGACCATAAAACACAAAAAATTGCACGTCTCCAACAACTGAAAAATTACTGATGTGTTGTTAAACAACATTACAGCCAATTTCTCAAAATGAGATGGAGGGTGGGCGTTATAAATTTTTGGAAAACGGATGGCATTCTATCCATGTATATAAGAAATGTAATTATAGCTAAAATCAACTTATGACTAAATTTTCCACAATGTTCTTTTTGTATTTCAGGATTCAATGTAGCACACAGACGAAGAAGAAAGAGTAAAATTGGATTCCAACACAAAGTAACAAAAGAAGAATCCATGAAATGGTTCCAACAGAAGGTGATTGTTTTAAACATAATAACCTGGTCCCTGTTCCACTAACCTTAATTAAAGTTAGTCAGTGATTTAACCATAATTAGCGAATCACATATTGCACTAATTGACGGATCGCCGGCCACGCCCACAATGTTCCGACAAAAGGCATGCTAGAATTGCACACAAAAAGAATGAAAACTCTGCCTGAATTGTTACATTTAATGATGTCACTGACACTAGTACGTCATTAGTTGCAGTGATAGCGGCCATTGTAGGAACATGAAAGGCATGGCAGGCTATACATTGATTATGGTTTAATCACTGATCAACTCTTATTATGCTACAGTACATCTTTAATGAGGCTGAATGCCCACCTGTGCACCATATGCACGGCTGTTGCATCTTTTGGTATTGGCCCTGTTGTTGATCAATGTGCCCCTTTGCCACCTATGTTCAAATTCCATGCGGGCAGGTCCTTTTGGGAGAAAGTTTGTCGCTTTACTTGCCAAAAGATCCTTGGTTTTCTCTGGGTATTCAGGTTTCCTCCACCATTCAATAAACAAGTACCTAAATATAAGTGAAGTCTTGACTGGGCATAAAACATAATAACTCCATTCTTTTTATATACTCATTCTTAGAGAGACAGTATATACTACCTTAAAAATTGATGCATCATGTCACGTAGGCATGGCATGTCAAGAACCCTCCCTTCACATTGCCCTGAGGGCACTGCAACCATAATAATTACTGCTGCTTCATCTTATCTATATAATATTCTATTCAATCAATCAGCTGTTTTAGAACCGACTGTCTCATTACCATAAGTGAAAATAATCTTGACTTTGAGATAAACATGTACATTCAAAATGGTTAAAAATATTGGTTAGTTCTTCACAAACATTTTCCCGTTTTAAATGTTCATATACATGTGTATGAATGAAATATATAGAGTCAAACACGTTTTTTCAGACTTTGAATTTCCAAATACTGTAAGTTATATATAGTTCCTGAAGGTCTTGCACTATAATTTTGATTTTAAAAAGAATCTCAAGCTCATATATCTGAATAGTGAGTCACTTGAAGCCCTTCAGCTTCAAATTAGCCAAGTCAGATTGAAGATGCTTATTTCTTTCAGCACGAACATCGATATATTTTAAAAATTTTAATGTTTTATATGTTTGTATTTTCAGTATGATGGAATCATCTTACCAGGCAAATAAAGGGAGATAACTCAGAGACATGATAAATTTAACTGTTACTGTGTTATTACATTAAATCGTGCCTGTACAAGTAGTCGTGTTTGAATTAGTTTTCATTTTGGAGGATAAGTGATGGTGTTCACAAGTGTTAGTCCAGGGCCCAGGTTCAAGATAAGTGGTAGTCCAGGACCCTAAATTCATGAATATTCAAACCCAGCTGAACTGAAAATTTGTCTGGCTTTCATGAAAGGATGGATGTTGATAAGGGCAATATTCTTAGGTTTCCACTAATTTAAAATTATGAGCTGCAAAAATTCCAAAATTTGTGAAAATATTTCATTTTAAAGAATTTTTTCACAAATTTGCTAAAATCAACGGCTTTTTGAAAGAATTTTTAAATAATTGGTAGCCAATGACGATTCGGGCTACCAGGAATGGCCATTCCTTGATTTTCTGCAGCTCTTGAATTTATTATATTACCACGATTAAAAAAAAGTTTAACATTTCAGAAATTGAAAATTTTGTGACAAACTATATGAAAAAATAAAATAAAAGAATTACCATATCCATGTAAATCTAAATTTAATTTAAAATTGTTTGATCCATTCAAGTTCCGTTATTATTTTACCGACATAGATTTACAATGTATTTGTAAATTTTATGTTACTACTGTGTATTTGATAATAATTTATTATGGTTTAGATCAGCTGGTTTGAATATTTGTTGATATAGGCCTTGTGGAACCGAAATATCTGGAATTATTTTCATTTGAGAAATGTGTGCAGTTTCAGTTTGTAAGAATTTCTTCATGAATACATCCAAAAAAATGTGGAAGAGAGCTGTGACAAGGGTCTTTTGATGGAGCTATAGGTAATGATTTAAAGGATGACCGTAATTTATGGTCCGATTAGTGGAAGTAGAATGGAGTTAAACATTTGGTGATTTAAGCCCAAGTTAAGATTGAATCGTTACTATTCAAGTCAGTGTGTTTGTCGACAGTGAATAGCTCTTTTATTTCCATAGAAATTTCCTACAGATACAGATTTCCTGTTATGACTAGATAGAGGTCCAGTCAAACCTGTCTATAAAGGCCACCCATGGGAACCAGTAAAAGTGGCCTTTATATACAGGTTCAAATAATATGAATAAAGAACAATTGGGATACAATTCTACCGACCTTTATAAGCAGGTGGCCTTTAAGGTAGGTTGGACTGCAAGTGAAAAATATCTATCTTTATTCAAGTGTATTTGGTTTTTCTATGGTAATAAAGAGTTATTCACTGTCACAAACAGACCGACTTGAACAATAGTTTCGAGTTTCTAGGAAATATAACCTTGGATTTCTCTCAAGTGCACTGGCTCCAGTTTCACAATCATCACTTAACTAAGATTTTTAACTTAAATTTTGCAAATTTTGGCAACCTGTTGGAACTATGGATATACATTTTTGATAAAACTAAATTCAGATGTTATAAACTTGAAAGTGATCTTCAAATGACATCTTAAATCCCTAAATATCTTTACAATTAACAAAATAATTAAGATTTTAAATTTGCCAGATTTAAGTTAAGGGAATTCTTAGTTAATGAATGATTGTAAAATTTGAGCTCGGTGACATTAAATGGTCCACTTTAAACATCTCGACTACCAACCAATAGGTCCCAGTCAAGATATTTCACTTATATCGAGACATTGCCAGCTATAGGTGAAGGTGCAGAAATTTTTCCTGTGCATTGCACTTATGGCATTATATAGCAGGGTTCTATATTGTGCCAAGCCCACCGTGACACGGGACCTTGTTTATTTTAAGTTCCCATCCAAAAGAATCGTGACTTTCATTTCGCAATGCGAAGTGCTTGGCGAAAGAAAGTCGCTACCCACTTTTAAGTCTTGCGTCTGACCCAGCCAGAGTTCGAACCCACGACCTCCCACTTATGAAGCAAGCACTCTTCAAACTGAGCTAGCGCAATGTTTAAAAGGGTTGTAGGTGTTGATACAACACAGTAAATTACTGTTAAAATATCATTTGCAGCTGAATAGCATGGATGTTATAGCAACCAAGAAAACAACATGACCTAACACAGCGGTCTATGTTCAAATTACAACACTAAAAGCAAATCAGAAACTTTGAAAACTGACAAATTAAGTAAAATGTGAATTTCGACCAGGGGAGCGAGGCCAGGTGCATCAGAAGAGTAAGCACCTCCTGTCTAGCTAATTACACATGTCACCTGTTAAATCAAAATTGAAAAGAACATGGAAATAAATTATTTAAAGAATTAATTGTTATACCCCTTGGGCCTGCGAACAGAGTTTGAGGGGGTGGAAGGGTTTATAAAAATCGCTCCCTTTTTAGAACCACTTTGTAAATAAGTCTGGAATGTGCTCGTCATGAGTCTGGTTCGTTTTCTTCTATGTATTGGTTTTTGCAAATTAACCTGCCTGTTTATATCAGGTAATCGCCATAACTTTGCTTGCTATGGTGGTCTAGTGGTTAACCTGTAAATCTTCAAACCAAAGGCATTATCTGCTGTGGGTTCATTCCTGGTTGACCTTGGGTGAGAAAGGAGTTTCCTGGTTGGCTCTGTGCCAGTATAATGGTTTTGATTGATTTGATGTGGTTTTGTGTCCCAGTCAAGAATATTTCTCTTATATCAAGACGTCACCAGCTATTGGTGAAGTGACAAATTTTTTACCTTTGCATTGGGCCCGGGGCAATGTACAACCAGTATGCAGGTGTCTAATGACTCGGGGCTGACCAATTGGACAGGTTTGTACTTTAAAAACAAATAAATAAATTTGATTGGTCGGCCTGTAATGTTTATCTGCGACATAACGGCTGAATATACTTCTTGTATGCTGAACGGAATAGTCTGTATAAGGGTGCTATAGTAAAATTCATATCGGCAACACTATGAACATGACGCTGAACTAGTGCTTATATAAATCACGTGATGTGACGTAAAACGGTATTCAGACAACTTGGTCGAAATACCTGCCTTACTATTAATATATCTTTGACGTTCTAGGTTCATTTCACACAATTTTGATTACACACGTGGCGGGTGTAGCTAGCTAAACAGGAGGGGCTTACCCTTCCGGAGCACCCGGTCTCACTTCCCTGGTAAAAGTTCACGTGTCTAACGTGACTTGTCTGTTCGAAACTTTTTGCTTTGCTTCTGGATTGTGATTCGGACATGGATTAGTATGTTTGTCTACTGAACGTATCGGCAAATGTAGACCGACCAATCTGCTTTAACAATACTAACTGTTTGATAATGCTACTAGCAAACTAGTAGTATTAGCAAACTACAGCAAATGAAGACACAATCTGAGCAAAATAAAATAAAATATCTTCATTTAATATTATACATTGTGTATAGTTAACATACATGTCACGTGACTAACAGGTAGATACATAAAACAACAATTACAACCGGGTCCACTCGTGCATTTGTGGTAATGACATTATTCACGGGGGTTTACGGCGTTTTCCTAGGCCGAACTATCTGCTGATGGAAAGTTACTTTTTTAATGTCGCTTTTTTCGTAAGAATATTAAAAAGTAACGTTAAGGCATATGGTTCGACAAAAAATGAGCCATAGAAAAAATACCTCCGGGAAAAAAAGTAAAAAGTCACCAATCAGCAAACAAGTCTTGAGTAAAATACATGTCAAGAATTCAATGACAAATATCCATGGACCATTATCAGATTATTCAGGTTTCACGCTGTAAATGACCACAGCAATCCGAAACACTCGGGTAATATTAAGTCATATGCCGAGCTTGGTTCGGTCTAATTTATTCCCAGAAAATGTACCCCTTGTGTGGAAACGTCAGATAGGAAATGACTTTCCGTAAAACCATTTCAAAGCAATGATGTTATGAGTGCAAGAGTGAACCCCGTTGGCGATAAATAACAAAATTAACAAAAATGAAATAAATACAAATATATATAAACAAAAATACAGACATAAGTCCTACTGTATCACATGATTGTCATTCATTGGCAAGAACTGGCTATAAAATAAATGAAAAAAAATTAAAGATTTTCATTTTGCCAAATTAAGGTAAAGAGTCCGTGAGTGAGCATGTGTAAATATTATTTCGTAATTGCCAAAATACGAAATACTATTTCAATTTTTTTTTTCACATAAGCCACCTTACCGGCACCGTAAAAAGATAGCCGCGTTAATTTCCTACTCTACGAATCTCCACCAGAGTAAATTATTAAATTATTGCCCCCTGAAGACCAGGGCTGGTCTAGCGGCTTTATAACATATATTCTGCACAGACCAATTTTACAGTCTGACCCTCACCCCAACCCCCACAAAAAAGTTCATAAACAATATTTCCTATTATTAAAATTAAATAAAACCTATAGATTTTTATAAATGAAAATTAAATAATAGAAAGAAAGTGTTGATTAGTTCATTAGTTGAAACATTATTTTCACGAACTTAGGGTCAAACAAATCCTTTAAAGGCCAAGCAAAAAATTATTTGCGGTTCCTGTTCCAGATAAAAGAATTTATATTGAACTTTCCCCCTTTTTGTATAGACTGTTATGAAGACCTTGGATTTCTACTTTAACACTAGTCTTCTTGTCTTTGAAAGGTAAATCAGAAAAAGACAGGATACATGGGATAAAAACGCAAAAATTTGGGTTGGTAGGGTAACAAGGTCTACATACATATTAGGCCACGCCATATTAATTTTTAGTGTTACAGATTTTTGTTTAGGGGGGTTAGAGCCGACCTAGTTGTCATATGCTGATTTTGAATTTTTATTAAAATCAGCACTGGCAGAGCTATTAAAATGTTATTATTGAATGTAATTTTGGGGGTCAGACGAACTATAAATTAATTTGACATGGCCTTACATAATAACCCCATATAATCCGCTCACCACACACGACACTCCAACTTGATATAAAATAAAGTAGTTGACAATGGTTGTGAATTCTTAATGCTATTGTTCATTATTAATCACAATGCGTATATATATAAGTTTTTGTTTTCAATAAAACTTAATCCAGTTTAAATTACTTAAACGGAATTTAAATGCATGCACCTGTCGTTTTTAATAACGTTCAGTAAATTATAAAATTATTTGTAATAATTTTAGAGGTTTTTTGTATGACTATGTCAGTACACATGCCATGTTATGAATTTCAATGACGTCAGACTTGCATCACATTGCCAATCGCGGTTGCCGGTACGCAAACGTGAATCTCAATGCCTACAGTCTACTCGGTAAATCCGATACGCAAAATGCCAATCACACTGCCTGTTTCCGGTACAAATGCTGTCTACTCAGCATTTGGTTCACAATACGTAAACCAAATTGCGTATCTACGGTAATAGTCTACTCGCTATACCCGGTATACGCAAACTCCATTCGCTATCCAATACGCAAGACATATATCACAAATTGTCCACCCACAGTATACGTAATCTATTCGGTATATGCCTACACCCGGTATACGTAGTCTACTGGCCAAAAAAAGTAAATCACAACACTTCCGCCCGGTATGGCGTAGAATTCCTCTGTGCCCACTACGCAAGCCAAAAGTCGTCACAAAATTATATTGCTTTCAAAAAAATTCCCGATACGCAACAATGCAACAACTTTAATATTTCTAAAACGTCACATTGTATATCAATCGAAAGACATTTTAGACCTCGCAACAGGTTTTAATATCGCTCCATTTTCTTTTGAATTCGTAGGCATATCTCGATTTCAAGCGTTAAATACTAGTACTGTCTCAAAGCGTTTGTGTTACGCCAATATCACTTGCAACACCTTTTGACGCCAAGGCCCACTGAGCGCACATGCATGCAGTGCATAGCTCGTAACATCCGATTCCATGTCAAAACTTGTTTTCCGGTTCACCCGTTTTTCATATGCAGCTTTGCAATAAGCAATAACAAAACGAAATAGCTTTTATGTCTCTCTTTCATGTTTAAAATAAATATATTTGGTTCTTCCTTGTAAGAGTATCAATATATTCTTTGTTTTTAGTGCACAATTTCCATTAGAACTTCAAAACAATATTTAGAAAATCTTGGAAAAATCAGATACATTGTTGCGTCAAAATCTAACTTCCCGCCATTTATCATTTTTCCGAACAGGAAAAACTGACGTGTAGATTTTTTTGGATTACGATGGATACTGCTAGTACAATCTCCTTTAAAGAGATGCACGCGATTATTGTATTTTAAAAAATGTCATTGATGATGAAACGTATCACCATGGTGATTATGTAAATTGCTGGAATTTGATGGATTTAACAAGAATAACTATACATGCTATAACAACAGCATTGGCACACGGAACCACGAAAATGCATGGAAGGACGAATTCAATGGAAATCCCGAAGTAAGTCTAGTCCTGGAAGTCTGGATTTGAACTTGGAAAAACGAAAACGGCAATGCATTTTTCTGGACGCACCTAATGACATATGTATGTATACACAGACTAGTCTTGGAACTTGAAACAACGAAAATGGCGACGCACAACCACGGAGCCTGGATGAACGGAATGGCATAGGTTTAAATAGTCTATTCCTGAAAGCCTGGAAACTTGTCCTGAGCTTGAAGCTACGAAATTGGCAATGCATAATTCCTGGATGCACCCAGTGGTATCATATGGACAACCTAGTCCGAATGAACGGATGAACCGAATGGCATAGGTTTAAATAGTCTATTCCTGAAAGCCTGGAAACTTGTTCTGAGCTTGAAACTACAAAATTGGCAATGCATAATTCCTGGATGCACCCAATGGTATCATATGGACAACCTAGTCCGGAAAGTCTTGAGTAGTCTTGAATTTGGAACAACGGAAATTGCAATGCACAGTTCCTGCGGAATGTATCTAATGGCAATCTTATAGATGACCTAATCAGGAAAGTCTGGAAACGTATGTTTGGGCTTGAATGAGATTCATATGAGTAATTGTGTCTTCACACTTCAAATGCTCAATGGGTATTTAAATCCGTTATATCTCGGATGAATATTGTGAAATTTGGATTAAGAGCGACTCATCTCTTGAAACTTAATTGTCTCGTCGCCAATCCCGGATCTCTTGGCGGATGAATTGTGGGTAATCTTAATGGTAAACGTTTTTCCATCAAGCTTGAACATCCAATGTTTATAAACACTCCGGCAGTTATGTTTAATAGTAATCCCAGAATGGCAAGACCTAATGACCAGCCCACCGACAAGGAAAGTCCTGGAAGCGAGGACCCATACGTTATAATCCCAATGAATCCAATAAGCCCTGAAAAATGTAAATAAATGCAACATTAAAAATAAAAATCTAGATCTACAGTCAAATCTGTCTATAAAGGTCACCAAGAAAATCAGTAAAAGTGGTCTATATGGGCAGGTGGCCTTTATATACAGGTTCAAATAATATATATGAAGAACAGTTGGGAGACAATTCTACTGGCTTTTATAAGCAGGTGGTCGCTATATAGAGGTGGCCTTTAAGGCAGGTTGGACTGTAGTTAAATGTAGGGAGAAGACGCACACAGATATATATACAGGTTCGACTGTACTCTTAATTTTTTATACGAGTGATATACTGACGAAAGTTTAACACCAGTTTCACGGGCTTACAATGCTTTCAAGACTATGTGGTGTCTAGCTGCTTGCTATGATGAATGCACGTACATGTGTGTTGTAGATTCCATAGTGACAGGAGATCCGTTCCTGTCTCACCAACACGAGATGATAATACGAAGGTTCAAAGAATACACTCAAACCTGTCTATAAAGGCCACCCAAGGAAACCAGTAAAAGTGCCTTTATTAGTAGGTGACCTTTATATACAGGTTCAAATATGAATAAAGAACAGTTGGGATACAATTCTACTGGCCTTTATAAGCAGGTGGTCTTTATATAAAGGTGGCATTTAAGGCAGGTTGGGCTGTATACATACCTTCATAGTATGATGCTCAATCTGCG
The DNA here is from genome assembly GCA_021292105.1 of Anadara kagoshimensis. Lineage (NCBI taxonomy): Eukaryota > Metazoa > Mollusca > Bivalvia > Arcoida > Arcidae > Anadara > Anadara kagoshimensis. The sequence goes on along the minus strand of CM037863.1, from coordinate 35,286,061 downwards.
ATGTTGGGAGCGTCAAACCGCTTGCTATACAATGTACTTGTGTGTATTGTAGATTTCATTGTCGCTGACTAGATGAACATCTCCAATTAAACTAAGTCTAATCTAATTTACATTATTATAGCTATGCGTGTAATCCATCATACATTTTTCAGAACTTTCTTAATTGTCAAGTGTTCGCTCCTTGTATGGGGTTCGAATCCCGGTCTGATCTGACCAAGGCTTGAAAAAAGAAAGTTTGACTGTTTTTGTCATTTCACCTATAGCGGATGGTGTCTTCAGAAAAGCCGTGTTTACAAATGAAAGTGCTGCCAGGGTTTTTTTAGATGCTATATTTTCGTAATAGGCTGTATGTAAATGCTGATCTCACGCCGACAATTTCATCATCGTACACTGTGTGTGTGTGTGTGTGTGTCCGGGGGGTTAATTTCAAATGGAAGTCCCAACAAGGTTTTTTAGATCCCTTATGTCATACCTGTTCCATAGGCCGTAAATGCCGCACTCATGCCGACAATTTTATCTTCGTACAGTCCACACAGATAAATTATAATTAACAAAGTAACAAACAACATGCCGATCAGAGCAAATATCTCCAACACTCCAGAGGCCATTATTGGGCCTTTCTCTGAAAATAAATAAATAAAATAAAATAAACAAGTTACATACTTAACAGGCATGGGGTAATGCTAATTTGTAATTGTAATGCCCTGTAATGCATTACATTTTTTCAAAGTAATGCATGTAATGTGTAATGCCCTAATTTTTGCAATGTAATGCATTACATAGACAAAAATGCATGTAATTTAAGCATTACATGGCATTACATAGCATTACTTCTCTGTATTAAATGTTAGATATTATTACCATTACAATTCAGGGCTAGTAAGTACCTACATGCTACTTTTTTCCCTAATATAAAATATGAAAATCGATGTCTAGAAAAATTGTAACTGTGAACTGTTGTCAAACTAATGATTTATTTCTTTCAACCTTAATACTAAAACTATATAAAATGCTAAAAAGTTAGTATACTTCAGATCATTTTGAATTTCCAACAAATGTAAAGGATAAGCAATATGCAAATGCTGTTTTTAGTATCTAACTTGTTTATTTTATTTTTTTATTTATTAAGTAATACTTAATAAATAAATAAATAAAATAAACAAGTTAGATACTAAATAAATAAATAAATAAAATAAAATAAAATAAACAAGTTAATAATAAATAAATAAATATGCTTTAAAATGAAAAAGTGTACCATTGATAGATATGCCATATGCTACTTTTGATTTTTTTTAATATAAAATGGTGCGTTCAAAAGTAGCACATGACATGGCAGAAAAATACCATGTACCAAACTGCAATTTAAGAGTTTAGTTGAATTTTGAATTTTTGCTACTTATGGACTTCTATCGATAACTACACCTAGAAAAAATAATTGAGTACAAAAGAAAGAAAAAGGGAAAGGGGTATTTATATTGTACTCTGATCTTATTTTCATCGGTGTCTTACTTAGCCATCAAATTCTGACGTATTGAAATTTGAAAAAGGGGAGATAACAAAACAAGAAATCTGACACCATCCGAGAATGTAACTGAAACTGTTACTAGAACTTTTGTGAAAACATAATAAATAAATAAATAAATAAATAAATAAATAAATAAATAAATAAATAAAACAAATAAAATTCCAATAGATGCGGGCGACTTTATGTGTGAAAATTCATTTTGTCTGTTAGTAAGGTAAAAATGGAATCTATTATGAACAGGTGCACGTTCGCATGTAATTTATTCCAAGCAAAAACGATGAAAGTTTAACTGGAAACAATATTTTCTTTTTAAGTATTATCGTTTTTTAAATTTATTTATTTAATTATTTATTGTTGTTGTTTGCATAAATGCATGGGAGAAACCTGGTGCCCTAGATTATGCATTATCCCCCATAAAAGTGACACAAGTGATATTTTTTTTTATTAAATAATAATTTTAAAATTTTCAAAAAATTGTGTATTTCAGAAGAATTTAAAAAAATCAAAATACCAATCTATGTAGACTTACATATACATGTGCATGTGAACCCTGTCCGGGTGGTGGCTATACATGTATTAATATAACAAAAAAATTAATATTGGTCATGTGACATGCTTTCAAAATATTCATAAAACTTCACAAATTGCCAAATTCATATATAATTATTATTGCAACAACAAAAAAAATGATACTAATAAAATGAATAAATGATAAAATTTTGAGAAAAAATTAATGCCATCATGTGATTGCTCGACAGGGCGGTACAACCCCACTAAATTTATTTCAAGCAAGGATTTTCACAACTAAAAATCAAAATATAACTTGAAATATGAAATTGCACAAAAATAATTTGTTCTATTTCAAAAAATAATTCTTTTGATAAGAAATTGACATATTTTTGCAAAATAAAATAAATGAAAAAATGAGCTCGTCAAGCTCCATGTATGGGACACACTATCCACACAGTCATTGAGATTTTTTCTCGAATTTTGATTCTACTTGGCAAAATCCTTTGATAATTGAATTGAAAATAAAATTTAACAAGCTTAAACATTCGAATTTCAATAACAATAAAATCAATTTTCAAGAAATGGAACCACAAAATTTTGAATTTTTAATGTTTATTCGCATTACAAGTAACGAACATGGCGGGCGGTTTGTAGAAAATTTGTGTTTCTCCGACTGACTTTAACCACTAATTTTAACACCTCAAACTCAACGTATATCTTTGAAATTGCACAAAAAGCAAGAATAAATATCAAAAATCAAATTTCAAGAAGAAAAATATTGAATATTCATATAATTATGACTATGCGAAATAAAAGTTTAGAAAAATATCAGTTTAGAAATCGCGATTCTGACATTAAAATTGAAAAATAATTATTATCTACCGATGGAAAACTAAAAATGATTATGTAAATTGAAAGCTTATGGTTCATTCTCAAGATCGGTTATTAATTTTTAATAACTTTCATTTAAATTCATTTAAAATTTTGCGATAAAATGAGGCGAGGAAACACGATTTTATACAATATACATGTTTATTGCAAATTATCGCTGCATTTCGTAGGGTGTCTTCTACGACGTCCGTACTGGTGTAATATATTCACTGAACCGACGATCAGTGTTCATTCTACATTTAGTACGAATACAGTAAGCAGTCATAATGGCAGACGCAGTAGCAGCAGCACCCGCTAAAGCAGCACCCGCTAAGAAGACACCAAAGAAGGCTTCCAAGCCTAAGAAGCCAGCAGCTCACCCAAAATACAGCGAGATGATTGCTAAGGCTATCACCGCTTCAAAAGACAAGAAAGGTACCTCAAGACAGGCCATCCTGAAATACATCTTGGCCAACTTCAAAGTTGATCCCAAGAGCGCCAGCACCCACTTGAAAGTTGCCATCAGAAATGGACTGAAAAAGGGAGCTTTAGTCAGCTCTAAAGGACACTCCGGATCATTCAAGCTCGGAGAGAAGCCTAAGGCAGCCAAAAAGCCGAAGGCAAAGAAACCTAAAGCCGCCAAGAAACCAGCAGCTAAGAAAGTCAAGAAGCCAAAGGCAGCTAAACCAAAAGCAAAGAAACCAAAGGCAGCCAAGAAACCAGCAGCTAAAAAAGCAGCAAAGCCAAGAGCAGCAAAGCCAAAGGCAGCAAAGAAACCAGCAGCAAAGAAGGCCGCCAAGAAATCTCCTAAAAAGGCCAAGGCAGCTAAGAAGTAAACTTTTTCATCTCGAACCGGAGAAGAAAAAAAATCACCAAAAGCCCTTTTCAGGGCTACCCAAATTTTTCGAAAAGATCTTGAGTTGTACAATCAATATTATATTATCGATATCGATCTGTGGATAATTTATTTAAATTTTGTTTATTTTAAAAATTTGCGTCGCTAAAATGAGAAGTTTAAATGTGTCTCGATCTGTGGATAATTTATTTAAATTTGTTTATTTTAAAAATAACGTCGCTAAATTGGGGGAAGTTTAAATGTGTCTATGTATGAAAAATTTCAAAATCGAAGGGAGGGGGAGCTTGTATGATTTATTGCATTTCTACTCGAATGGATGTTTTATTGTAATATAAAACTACGCTTATCAAGGGAATTATGACCGGGTGTAGATAACTTACTTAAATTTGTATATTTTGAAAATGTATGCATATAAAGTTAAATTACTCGCTATAAATGAGGGGAGTTAAAATGTCCATACGAAAATTTCAAAATCGAAGGGAGGGTATTTCGTTTCAAATCGGATGGGTGTTTTATTTTGATTTAAAACTACGCTTATCAAGGGAAATATATAACCCAAAAAGAGCAATTTTACTAGTTACATGTATTTTAACACAAAAATTTGGGCAAAGAAAGGGACTTTATAAATTCATGGCAGTTTTTAATTTGACGTGTTATTTTATTTAAATTTACTGTTTGTACACTAGTATGTGTACATAGGGAAATGCCTAAATAATAAGAGTGGCAAAGTTTTTTTTACATTTATGATTTATTATTTTCTGTTCTATGGACAAGAACGAGACACTTTTAGCGAGGCAATTATGAAGTAAAAATGTTTCACACTTCACATTCAAGTAAGAATAACAAATCCACGGAAAGTGATTTCAAAATAAGGTTGCATTCTAATTAACATATTTGATGTGTTCACCTGGCACTCGTTCAAGATTTACGAGATAATCTTGACAGGGGCGTACAACCCACTCTTAAGTCTGGGTAGGTATGGGGGTAGTTACTTAGTGTTATTTATGCAGGATTTTGTTTGAGAAATGCATAAAATTGCATTAAATGATGAAATTAAACCAAACGATTAGACTGAATAATGTTTTATCAATATAGTGCATGTATATTTAGTTGTCTGTTACATACTGGGGTTCATATGTGCCCATATTTCTAAATTTAAATATTTCTATATTTTATAAATTTTGTAATTTCATGAATAAAATATCCAAAAATTTTCTAATATGACAACTATTGTCAATTCATTCAGAAAAATCAAAATATAATTTAGATATGACACCCCCCCCCTTTCCTTTCCTCTGATGACCCTGAAGAATTTTATTTTTTATTTTTACTGAAAAATATATATTAAGAATCCTATTCTTATACTAGATAGCACTAGTACTTGTGTTCTTTGGAAGGGGAAGGGGCTTTTCGTTTTCTGTGTAAAAATGCGCAGGTGTCAAGGGGAAAATAATGATGCCCACCCATCTTTATTTAAATGTTTGAGTTGCATGAAAATAAAATAAGATAAAATTTAATACCAATTCAAGAGTCCAATATCCCCCCGACACCTGTCTGAATCTGTAAAAACAAAAAGGTAGCCCCCCCCAAAAAAAAAGAACCACCCACGATTATGTATGGTAACTACATGTATAATTTTCATCAGGTTTTCTTAATTTTGATGTAACAGAAACTTTCCAGTTTATTTATTTAATTATTTATTTGTTTGTTTGTTTTTTGTTTGTTTGTTTGTTTGTTTGTTTGTTTATTTATTTATTTATTTATTTATTTATTTATTTATCATTTAGTAAAAAAAAATAATAATAAAGCCTTGATAAATATTGAGAAACCTTTATGTTGGACCCTAGAACTATTCTGTCCACATTGTTTGGTTATAGTATTATTGGCATACAAGTAGTTCGCTCAGTTGGCAGAGTACTCTGTATGTGGGAGGTCGTTAGTTCGAACTCCGGCCGGGTCTGACCAAGACTTGAAATAGGTCGTGCTTTCGCAAAGCAATGGAAATCCTGCGGAAGAGACCCCGATAAAACCGATGCCCCGTGTCATGGCAGAAGTGACATGCCGGCGGTAAAGAACCCTCTCTGCACATTGTCCTTAGCGCACTGTAAAGGTCAACATTTCTGTCACTTCACCTACAGCTGGTGACGTCTCGATATGAGAAGAAAATTCTAAACTGGGACGTAAAACCCCATTCAATCAATCAATAAATAAAATAACGAAGCAGAGATTGAGTAATGATGTTTATCATCCGATCAAAAATATTTCACTTATATCGAGACGTCGCCAGCTATAGGCAAAGGTGCCAAACCTACCGTGGCACGAGATCTCGTTTATTTTAAGTTCACATCCAAAAAACCGTGACTTTCATTTTCTGGCGAAAGAACAGTCACTACCCACTTTTAAGTCTTGGGTTCGAACCCAAGTTCGACTCCGGTCGGGGTTCGAACCCACGGCATCCCACTTACGGAGCGAGCACGTTACCAACTGAGCTATCTTAGTGGTATAAATAAGCAGATAGAGCATCATGCTGGGTATGTCCAGAGAGAGACAGAGAGCAACCACTGACGTGCAGTGACTAATCACCGCTGTGGACCCCCACCCCCTCCAGTGATTGCACCGAACACACAATGAAAGATGTCTCGGTTTAGGATGTGAGTGGTGAGGCAGATTTTATGAAAGTAACTAATTAAAAAAAGATAGAAGGACCGAACTATTTATGTGGCATATTGAAGAAATGAAATAAACCTTATTGGAAGATCGAATTATTGACGAGATTCGAAGAGATACATGAACTTACAGAAGATGTTACTAAGAAGGGATACATAAAAAATAAAAATTAAACTAGACAATAATTTAAAATGATATAACTCTGGATAACATGCAATTTGCACATTAGAAACAAAAAGACTGAAATCAATAGCTATATTTTACAAAAAAATTATACAAAAGTTTTAGACTTCTTTGGACGTACATCGGTTATACTGACAATATGGGATCCAGTGGTGTGGTTAAATACCTTATTGTGATTGTAAACATTTCAGTTTTCAGTTGGTAGCGTAATCGCTGTGTGGGAGGTCTTGGTTCGAACTCGGGCTGGATCTGACCAAGGTTTGATAATGGGTAGTGACTGTGCTTTTGATAAGCACTCGGCATTTAGAAATGAACCCCACATGGTTCCTTCGGGAAATAAAACCTTACAACCCGATGTCTCGTGTCACTGGAAAGCGTGGCACGCTAAAAACCAAACTTCTCTCCCAACATATTACTCTGATTGCATTACAAATGTTAAACAAAATTTCTGCCGCTTCACCTAAGCTATAGCTTGCGACATCTCGATATAAGTGAAATATTCTTGACTTGGACTTAAAAGCTCCATTCAATCAAATCACCAAGACTACAACATTTGGTGTTCAATTTTTCAGGGTTGGGGATTGGATGGAGTCTTTGAATGAAATCTCAACTTTGATGTGTCGAGATTTTTCCCTGGCACCAGGAAAACCAAAAATAACCAACAAGTTATAACTTACCAATTTTGGAATCATAATACACGTGAGTGTCGTAACATAATTCCCCTTTACATGCTTTGAACAGACCAGCATGGACGTTTTCGCCGGTCGCCCAGTATTCTGTGCAAAATCCAGTGACAAAAAATATTATAGCACCAAGTTCAAAGAATCCTGCCACTCTGTCAAATTTTAACCACGCTAGAAATTTATTTCTCAATTTTGCCCTGGCGAATAATGGTTCTCGAGACGAGTTGCGTGTAGTAAATGGTCGACTGTCTGTAATCCTCGTTGACATTCGACTTGGTAGTCGGCTCGAAGTCAGACGAGTCGACATCCGGCTTGAAAGGCGTCCGTTGTTCATGATGGTATTTTTGGTTCTTTGTTTCGTTTTTATTGGTTATGTTTGTAGTTTTTTCTTGGTCTTTTAATCTTTATTCTTTTTTATATTTTCTTTTTATCAACTGCTTACCCCATTATATTTTGCCACATTTGCTATTTTTAATTATTCAAAAATCCAAGAATCAGCGCCAGTATTAAAAGAACACCCTAATGCGGAAATACTTAAAAACAAATTTTATATACACACAACTTCAAACACTGATTTTTTTAAATATAAAAATTAATCCAACAGCCCAATTAAAAAAAAAATGTAGCTCCTTTTCAGAATTTTCACCGTCTATATTTCTCCAGGTGTGTTTTTTCCAAAAAATTACTCAAAAATACTCAATCGGTACAAAAATTGTAGTTCTCCATTCTCAATTAGTTTTCCAATATTTTCCTTTTTTCAATAGTCATTAAAATGAATGTGTTACTTTTAAATCACTTTATAATATGTTGAAAAATCACTTGATATAACACTAAATCAAGTCCTCATAATTATTCTATTTCGGGAAATACTAACTCGACTCCTCCAAAATTTCGACTGATCGTCAGTATCAAAATTGTAGTGTTTATTTCCTGGTCGAACTTCAATATTTTCCTTTTTCTTCGATAATTATTAAAATGAATGTTAATTTCTCAAATCACTTAATAATATTTCGAAAAAAGCACAAGAAATAACAGTAAATCAACTCCTCACATTTATAAAGTTTCGGGAAATACTAACTCCACTCGTCCAAATTTTCGCCTGATCGTTGTAAACTCCCAGTAAATAAATAATGAAATAATTAAAAGGAAACTTTCTTAAAACCTGTTGGTTACAAACACATACATACGTAATTTCACAGCAAACTTTCGTCTAGTTATTCACACTTAAAAAATCCAATTCAAAAAACGAAGGTTAAAATGAAAATTGCGACAAATTACGGAGTCATTAACGGAATTTAAGCGGTAATGACATGCACGGTTTTTGAAATGAATAGGGTGTAATATTTTATATATTCACTCTTTAGTTCAGTTCTTGATAAAAACGCCCTTCATTTCCAAATTTTTTTTCAATACATGCTTCTTAAGGCCTACATTTTAGTAAGCAACTTACGGGAACTATAAGAAGATTTATTTAAATTGAATGTGTGTAAACTACAGTCCTGTCGAAAGTTTAACACCAAGTTGACGAATAATTTCAAAATCGGCAGATAATCTCTTACTCTCCTAAGCTATATGTCGGCAGCTTGTCGATAGCTGCTATCTATCTCTAGGCGGATTTTCGACCACTCTCTGTCCAAACCTCGACAGTCGAGCCTTACCGCCTTTCGTTAGCACAGTGTTAAACTTTGGACATGTCTGTACATATTCTTATTACTTACTACTGTCTGTATACTAAAAACGAAATCATTCCGATCAAAGATTAAATTGAATACTTGGGCAGATTTAAATTGTGTATTTAGTTTTCAGTTTGAATAAATATCTTTCTACCTTGGGCCGATATTTGCAGCCTTTAGTGGCCCAGTTTTCTATCTAGGTAACACTGATATGTAATTATTTGAAGAAATAAAGTAATCGAAATCATGTTTAAAAAACTCCTAACATGGACGCAGTTTATCATTTTTCTAGACAGCTTTTATATATACAGTACAGACTTGTCTAAAGTTTAACACCGAGCCAACGATAGATTTTGGTTGGTTGAATGTTGCTTAACGTCGCATCAGCAATTTTTCAGCTATTCGCGACGAGAACTATTTTATTAATCTCTATGGATTAATCTATGAACAATTTCGTGTGCTGCTCTGTACACCGTTTGGATCCGATCCGATATTGCACAACATGGTGCAATAGATGTACATTGGCATATAGATCTGCCATTGCACAACATGATGCAATAGATTGTGACGTCAGAGATAAAAATAGAGATGATGACTACGGAGTTTTAAAGTGTATTGATGTTAAATGATGGGTAAACAAATCAATTATAAGATAAACAAATACAAGTATAAAGAAAATGCTTATCAGATAAAAAAAAGGTTATTTCTGATTATGGTGTAATATTTAGGGGGGAAGTAGTAACTAATAATGTATATATTTAGATTGACGATACTATAAAACTATAGAATTTTTTGCTGGATATTACTTTTGCTAGAGATATTTAGGAGGTTACACTGTTTTATTCTAGTAAAATTAGTCGCCAATATGTTTAAACCAAAGTTTTATTCTGAATCTGAAAACATTGTGAAAAGAAGAAAAGTTGGAAAATTAAGACTTAAACTACCCATAATCGTCAAGGATTCGATTCGTAAGAACTTGTTTGCTGACATAACGAATGTTGATTCAAAAGAAATGATCGATGAAAATGCGAGAGATGGTTGTAACCAGGACTTTAAAGAATTGGTGGAAGAAAATTCCAGAGATGGATGTGACCAGAACTTGGTAATTGACGAAACAAAAAATTTAAATGAACAAGATGACAACATTGAGTTATGCCGTTTTGATTTAGGCAGTGATCGTTTTGTTGTCGCTAAAAAATTTAACGGAAAAATACAAGTACATATCCGTGAATACGCCAAAGGTGTTAATGGACTTTATCCAACAAAGAAGGGTATTGCCTTGGACTTGGAAAAATGGAAGCAAATAGACGAATTGTACTACAAAGATGTCACAGAGTGTATAGACAAAAAAGAAGACTATAAGCAACATCTTGGAGAAAATGTATACGTCTCAGTTCAGAAAGGATATCAGTGTGTTAACATTAGAAAATGGTTTTTACCCCCAGATGAAACAAGCATTGTACCAACAAGGAAGGGAATCGCCTTAACATTTCAACAATGGAACAATTTTAAAGGTGCGATAGATTTGGTGGGTAAAATATTAAAAGATCAACTAGATGAAATAGAATTTTGTGACCACCAGAATCAGATGGGGTTTTTCACATGTACGAAGTGTAATCCTAACGACTTCATGAACTATTGACACTATCGTTGGTTAGATTCTATATAAAACATAGACAAATTTCTTGTAAAAAGAGGAAATACACTTTTTATCCATTTTGTTTCTATCACAGTATGTACATTATATACATTATGTTACTCTTGATTCACATAGTGTATTTTGTAAAAAAAAAAAAATGTAATAATAATAAAAATTTTAAACATGTAGTTAAGTTTTTTTCTTTTTTGTGTCGGTGTGTAATGATATTTTAAAAAGAAAACATGAACCAATAAAATCTAACTTGAATGGTGTTTTACGACCTATCAATATAATATGACACTTATATCGAGACGTTGAGAATTGACTGGTGTTTCATGCCCTATCAATATTATATGACACTTATATCCAGACGTTTAACATTTGAATGGTGTTTTATGACCTGTCAATATTATGCTATTTATATCGAGACGTTAAGTTGAGAAGAAAAAGGCGCATCTATGTGAAGAGGCAAAAAAAAATGATAAAAAAATAAGAAATTTGCAATCGTATCATTTAGACTCAAACACGCCAAGATTCAGGATGTCTACAGAGACCGACAAGTGGTGGGTAGAAGACACTCTAATACCATTTAATTCACCTACCACCATACTTATGAGTGGCGCTACAATGAGTGGTAAAACAACCTTGACCCACGAGATACTTAAACATGCCAAAGGGATGTTTGAGATTCCACCAACACAAATTATTATTGCTTATGGTGAATACCAGCCCTTGTTCGATGAGATGGAAAAAACTATTCCCAATCTGATATTACACCAGGGATTGCCGACGATGGAAGAAATAAATAATTGGAGTATGAACGCAGAACATACCATTTTAGTCATTGACGATTTAATAAATCAAGTCACAAAAAACGAAGATTCCATGTTTCTGTTTTGTGTTACCGCCCACCATAAGAAGGTAACTGTGTTACTTTTAACACAAAATTTATATATGCCCGGAAAATATGCTAGAACTATATCGTTACAGTGTCATTATGTCGTCTTATTCCGCAACATAAGAGATTCAAGACAGATTATGACTTTTGGTAGTCAAGTGTTTCCAGGTCAACTTCAATACTTCAAAGAAGCCTATAAATTAGCCACATCGAAGCCTTATGGGTACTTGTTGTGTGACTTATCACCGTCGTCTCCCGACACTTATAGACTGCGCTCCTCGATATTACCGGGACAGGACACTGTTGTATGTCCCCAAATAATAAATATAGAGTGATAATCGAAATATAGATTAGTCTATAAGAATGAATCGAATAGAGCGGACGCATTTGCCTTTCTTACAATTACTGCAATCGACGACAGATAAACAAAGAAGGTTTCTATTGAATTCTATCAGTAACCAACAACTGAAGATTTTATGCGAAATTGCATTAAACATATACAAAGGAACATTGAACGTGAACATCAGTTACGTCAAGAGACTAGCACCGTATCGACGGGCCATTGAAACATTAATTGATAAACGGACTAGTAAAAAACTGAAAATAAAACTCTTAGTGAAGCGGACGGAGTTGATCCCATTGTTGTTGAGTCCCGTGTTAAAAGTTTTAAACGATGGCAAAAGAACTTGTCGTTCTTCCAAAAGAAAAATATTTAAAATATCTGAAAGAGACGCAACAGAATCCAGTGGAAATACAAGATCAATCTCAGAAACCGATTCCCAAGGACTCAGTGACCGAGAATCCGATTTACGTACCCTCTCAGAAGGATAAAGAAGAGTCAATGGACTATGAAAACATTCTAAAACTGTCTGTACCTAAAAACATGCAGCGTAAAGCAATAGCTTTGTACCACTTTCTTCAAACTTATGGAGGAGATACAGTACAGTGGAACGGTAAAGGTGTAGTACGAATTAACAACCAAATCATTCAGGGTTCGAACATCATTGATCTGATTAAATCGGTTTTATCGACAATGATTAAACATTATCCACAAGGTTACGACGTATTTATGAAGGCTTTGAAGACGATAAATACACCATCTTTGTTTTTGGTGAATAAAGAACAACAGACAGGCTCGGGATATGTTGTAAAAAGAAAGACGGAGGGACACCACCTGGATTTACAGAAAGTAGAAAACGTAAAAAGAAAAGACAAAACAAGACAAGTGAATGGATAAAATTTTAATATTTGAATAAAAATACAATTTTTACAAATTTGTCACTTTTATTTCTCTCATACAACATTCAAAACCCATACGGAAGAGTTGTGAAGGTCTTTCTGTATGACACGTTTTGTGTAAACAATTTTGAATTTCTTGTTCTCTGTGCGATTATATAATTTCCGTTTGTTTTTATGTCTACAAATTTTTTGCGAAGTGATGGTAATAGGGTCTTTGTTTTCATCAGTTAGTAACTCTAACATTGAATCGAAATTCAGAGCTTTTTCATTGGTGTAATTTAACCGAAAACCTTTAATTTTACAACACTGTTCCCCTTTGGCTGTTTTATAAGCGTACGATTTGGGACCTGTTGAACAAAAATGAACAATATGATCATCTTTGTCAACTTCAGAAGTGAGATCCCCTAAATAATCACCTAATTCAGGTTCTGGTTCATTAGGACGGGATATAAAAATGACACTATCCGTGTCGTGGTATAATACCTGTTCTTTTAACGTGTCCAAAATGTCATATAATTTGAGACGAGCCCAGCACGTAGTAAATGTGGCTATGAATATGTTAGTGTTGAGACTTTCTTCGGGCATGTCATCTATTTTTTTCCAGTTGACTAAAATAGTGTCATGGCTTATGATGCTAAAGTCGGTTATTTTTTTCTGGGGGTTTGAAATGTGCTGAAAGAACTTGTCAGCTTCGTGTTCGTGAAAAAAGGTGGTTTGAGGTAAATTGATCCGTTGACCAAATTTACCCCAAAAACTGTTTAATAATAATTTCGATAGGCTTCTTAAAGCTTTGTTTTTACGAATCTTATGTCTATCTAATCTGATACCTTCATGTTGAAAATATTGTTCTAAATACAGGGAAACGTCGTCTTCCGTTTGAACCCATGAAGGCCAATCACTACTTTCTTGTTTGATTTTGAGAAAGAGATTATGTAGTCCCCGAACAATCCCCCGTCCTTTGTCACTTTGTCATATTGAGTCGTTTCGTCCCAATGATAAACTTCATATACTTTCAAAATTTTGTATCCTTTTTCTTTAGCTTTGATTAGTTCGGGTGTACACCAAGTTCCAATAAATGAACGGGCGTCATCACTACAAGAGCAAGGAGTTTGATTTGATTTTTCTGTACACGTTCTACAGAGACTAAACACTAATTTATTGTGTATTTTGGCGGGTAACACGGGGAAGAACAGTTTTCGGGGTGGTAAAACCTTGACTTGGGCAATGCCAAAATATTCTTCAATGTCTTTGAAGTCTTTAGTTATTATTTGGGTTCTTTTACTCCGTATTTGCAGTACTTTTGAACCCAGGGGTACAACGAGGTCACGTCGTAATATTTAATTTTTTCATTTTCATTGACCTTGTGCTGAAGTTGGATACAATTTGTCCGACCCCCAAAAAAGGAGTCCCTCGGGTTTAACCTTGATTGAATATCTAACTGATCTACAAAAACTTTTACTTGTTCATCTGTCTGTAAAAGTTTATGGAATTCGTGTTCCCAAATGCAAACATATGTAAAACCCATTGACTTTAAAGTGTTTTGTTTCTTTAAAGTCAAAGTATGGAGTTCATTCAGTGATTGTTTAGTCCTGGGTAGTTTCATGTATTGCATTTTACCAGGATAACATTCCTTACAACCGTGATATAAACACCCGTGGAACTCGTACACGGTGTTTGTAGAGGTACAAAAACCATCGACTTTATAGTTTGTCCCCTCTATATGTTTTTCTCCGTCATTGAGGGCATGTTGAATAAATATGGAATTATTGGTATGTCTACTTTGTTCCATTAGCCATTCTAGCCATTTGATAGATATGGCACTGAATTGGTCGGTATTGTAACCGCTTGAGGGGACTTGTGCTAAAGGGGAATTGACAAAACGCTTCTCCTCTAAAATATAGTCACGCGTTTGTAATTCAGTTTCAGTTATCCATTCGCCCTGAATTAACATGGTCATTTTACCGTCTAGTTTTTGTGCAGGTAACCAGTCAGATATCGATTCGTCGTGTCTCACCTTCACTTCCCAGTGTTCTGTCAAAAATTTAGTTCTATACACTCTAGAACACACGGAAGCAATTGTTATGTCATTGAATGGGTCTACGGCGTTTGTCCTTTCGATGTCGGGTTCACCCTCGTCATTAACAAACGTTTCTTCAGTCCCAGTTATACTCATCAGTAATTCCCTGAAAGTTAACATACTCTCACGGAGTATGGCAACATCAGAGCGACAATATTCGACCATTTCTTTCTCAAAATCAAACACCACATTTTGACTAACTTGGATGTCATACCATTTCATGAATTTTCCCCTTTCCTCATTTAACATTGAGTCACACCCATAAAAATGAGGTTCAGGGTATGGCCCGACATAATTTTGATTTTCCGTTTTGTTAAAGTAATGGGGAAAATATCCCTTTTTCAATTCGACCAGAGAAAAAGCTTCAGGCAAAGACTTTAAGGCCATAGGCAAGAAATTGAGACTATCCATGAAACGTATATTCAAGCCACGCGCTACGTGCATAGACATGATTTTAGAACCAGTGTAAATGATAGAATCGGGGTGAATAGATTGACTGATTAAGTAATCTAAAATGATGTAACCGTCATAAGCTTTGAGATTATGTGCAAAAACGGTAAAATCTTTGTGATGCTTAGAAAACAGCCATTCTCCGAACTTTTTGCCACAGTTATCCCCCTTGAAGATCACTTCCCTGAAACCACATGTCTGATCACAGGGTGGTCGTCATAAATACCCTCATCTTTGTTGAACACATTACATTTTTGACAACGAACACCACACTCAGTGCACTTTGACTGCGGTGTTAGTTTATCATGGATACAATGTGGACAAACTTTTTGAGCCATGATAAGATTTGGTATATGACCCGGTTTACCACACCAACTTTCCGAACAATTTTCGCACAGAGAACAAGATGTACATGGCATACTCTTACCTTCACAACTTTTACAACCATTCACACTACGAGCTACATAACCTTTCTCACATTCTACAATATGCTCTTGTATACATTCAATATCAAAAAAATATATTTTTCGTTAGTTTTTTTCGGGTCTAGTGCCGTATGTAACAAAGATGATCTCTATTAACGTACTGTTTACAACTTTGACATAAATGTTCGTCACAAAAATGATTTTTGGATCTCTTTCTTTCACTTTTACAACTTTTTTACAAAGTGCATTTCCAATTGTCACAAATCGAAGATAATCGTTGTTTTTTCTTTTCTTTTTTTCTAAATGTCGTTCAAAACATTCAATAGATCTACATGTTTGGTGACATTTTATACAGCTCACCTCACTAGACATATCAACAACACAGTTTTTTTGTTTGCATACTAAACAAGATATTTCACACGAATGATTTTTTTGATAGGTTTCAAACACTTCTCACAAAATTTAGCGGTACCAAAAAATCCACAGATATTCACGATGGCATGAAAATGACAGTCATCGACTAAATATACGTAAAGACGTTGTTTGGAACTGTCTTCAGGGGGAACTCTTAAAAATTTGTTACCCATCCTTGCTGACACTACTAATACATCCACATCCAAAACACTTTCAAAGAGAGGAATGTCATTAATACTTAGCCAACTAAAAGTGTTAGCGTAAGCCATGTGACAAAACTTCATGGTGAGGTCGGTCTGTCGGTATTGGCAATCTTCTCTTAGCAGCTTTTTAAAATACCACATGGGACATGTTTTGTGTTTCAACACTAAATCTTCTATAGGGACATCTTTTTCATGTAACGTGAGGTTTCTCCATTCCTCGGTGGTAACTTGATGTGTCTTAAGGAAGCCTAACAGTATGGCTCTTGCTAAACATGTATTATCTTGGTTTCGTATTTCCAATAGGGACCTTTTTCTAACGATGTCGTTGTTAGGGCCTGTCAAGTTGTTGATTGAGATGCCTGTACCTCCTTTTGGTAGTTCCACCGTGCCCACATCCAAATAAAAATTTTCGTCGACAGCTAGATCCTGATGGCTGGTTAACACGTTTTCGACGTGATCCATTATAGCTTTTCCATCCAGTTCATCTAACTTACGGAGTGGCACAAATATCGGATTAATTAGTTTATCATTGTGAATGATGACACGGCCGAGGTCGTTGCCTTGTAACTGTTCTTTTGCTTCGCCAACAACATCATTGAACATTTGCTCTAACTCGTCATGGATATTGGCCAATTTCTGTCCCTGCAATGCTTGGTTTGGGTTAAATTTTACCTGATAATGTCGGTCTATGACCCTGTTATTGAATGTTTTTTCTCCTATTTTTTTAAACTCATAATCTAGAGAATCACCGTCACTTTCACCATGGCCGACTTGTAAATGACTAGGTCCTGGTTGAGGTGAAGCATCTGTTCTCCTTCTTTTTTCTGGAGGGTCGTCCTCGGCATTTGATGACAGTGGCCCCCTATGTATCCTTTCATGGTGATGTAAACTTTGTACATCGGTGAATGGTAATTGGCACCACTTGCAGCCTTTGTTGAACACATCTTCACCGCCTAAAAAATCTAAATCCGAATGTATTTCTTCATGAGTTTCCAGGTTTTCCCAATGTGTAAATTTGGCATTACACCATCTACATTTTCTGAGTCAGACATCTAAACATAAAAAAGAAATCAGTATAAATTTAAATGATTTTTACATTTGAATTCATTTCTCGTATTGACACTGATGAGTGCAGTAATATACCACTTTTTTTCGTTGTAACTGTAACTAATATTTTTTTTAAAGTGGTATATGACACATAATGCTGACTACCGACGAAGAAAAGTACCTGAGACGTATTTGGACGGATCCAAAACACGCCGGGTCGTTCACAGGTCCCGAAAAACTATATCAAATCGTCAAAAAAGAGGGAAAATATAAGATTGGTCTGCACCGTATCAAACAATTCCTGGCAGATCAAGACAGCTATTCCCTTCAAAAAAGGGTACAGAGAAAATTTAAAAGAAACCATATTATAGTACAAGGCATTGATACGCAATGGGATGTGGATCTAATGGATATGCAAAACCTGGCCAAGTCTAACGATGGTGTACAGTACATTCTAGTTGCTCAAGACGTATTTTCGAGATTTGTGTTTGCAGTACCCATGAAGCAAAAAACAGCTACACAAACGATCAAAGCTTTGGAAACGTTGTTTTCAACAGGTAGAAACCTAAATTATTGAGAACGGACAAAGGAAGTGAATTCAAAAACAGATATGTGAAAGCATTTCTTAAAAAAGAAGGAGTACATATATTCTACACACAAAACGAAACTAAGAGTTCGTTTGCTGAACGCAGTATACAAAATTTAAAAATAGACTCTACAGAATGTTTACCGAAAGACAATCTACGAATACATTAAAGAGTTACCTGATATAGTTCAAAGTATAAACACACACCTTCACGGCCGTTAGGTAACGTTGCTCCTTCCAGTGTTCATAAAAATAATGAAGACGAAATCAGACTGAATGCCTATTTAGTACGAACTAAAACCAAATTACACCCCAAAATGAAAATTAAAACGCAAGAAAAATCGGTGAAGAGGAAAAAACAAATATTTCGTTACAAGATAAACGAAACGTCAGAATAACACATTTGAAACATCCATTCAGAAGAGAGTATCAACAAAAATGGACTGGCGAAGTTTTCAAGATTACCCGCAGATTCAAACGTAATGGCATACCACTCTATAAATTAATCGATTACGATAATGAACCAATAGAAGGCAGTTTCTATACTCAAGAACTGCAAAGGGTCAATAAGAACGATAATACGTTATGGAAAGTAGATAAAATTTTAAAGGAGAGAAAAGTGAAAGGGGAACAAGAAGTTTTTGTGTCATGGTTACACTGGCCTTCAAAGTTCAACTCGTGGATAAAAAAATCAGATCTTCAACAACTATAAATAACCTCAAATCAATCATTGACTTTCATTGCTATACAAGATGTCAAGACGTATAGTTCTTAGATCCAAAGACAGCATTAATTTTTATCCCAACAATGAATGTTATTCATTTAGGGTACATCTGCCGAGACCTTTACTTTTAGACGGAAATTGGAGTTTCACTGTTGGAACTTACTTTTCAAGGACAACAACCAGCAGACCCCGAATGTACGTGCATTGCAACTTGTGTAGTGATACCATAGTGGGGGAACGCGAAGTGCCTCTATTAAGATATATGTTCATGGACACACCCGGTAATTATGTTTTTGGTTACCCTTATGAGGTACCTCTAAAAACTAATTTTGTTCAGGAAATTTATATCTATATAAGCAATGCACAACATCAGTTGAGTTCAAACCTTCAAGGAGAGACGACAGTGACATTACAATTAAGAAAAGTACCTTTTTAGAGACAATATGATCGGATCTACCTATGTTTCAGATCCCCGTGTATGGAAATCTTTTTATAGAAATATGATAGATGGAAAATTTAATCCTTACAGTTATAGAGGTCGGCAAACAGGTTCGGGGGTTGCCAACATGTATGCAAAAAAATCATATATCATACCTGTGACTTCCAACGCTAAAGAAGAAGAAGTAGTTGTACTCAATTAGTAACACCAATGGCTGCCGTCGAAGAAAGAGCTAAATCGGAAATGAAAACGCCATTAAAAACGACGAACCCCACGTGCCTATAAAAGCACAGAAAAGGAAGAAAAATGCCAGTTTGAAGCAAACTGTTGAGAGTACAACATCGAAACAGCGAAAAACCACCGGAAAACGGAAACCCGATAAACGTCAAAATCACAGTGAAAGCTACAGTATATTTAATCAACTTCGAAAGTAATGGCATATCTGGACGATAAAAACAAAGACATTGCACAACCATTTGAATTATCCTTGTTTACCCTTCCGCCAAATCAAGTGGCCATAGAAAAAATTTACTTCAACGAATGTAGATCCGTTTCATCCTTTAGTGCCGATGATGCACCTATCGAAATCTCCGTACCGAGTCATGGCAACGAATACATAGATTTGCGCAGAAGCCGACTGTATATGAAATGCAAAATCACGAAAGCAGACGGAACTGACTTGGTAGATCAAGAAAAAGTCGGACTGATTAATTTACCATTACAAAGTATATGGAGTCAAATAGACACCTACATGAATGGCAAATTGGTTTCACTGAACACCAGTCATTATCCCTGGAAAGCGTATTTGAAACAGATTTTATCCAATGGAACAGATGTGTCGAAATCTCAGTTACAGTCACAGCTTTATTATCAAGATACGGCAGACATGGACGATGGAAATCCCGTCAGTGGTACTAACACCGGACTAAGTTATCGTTACGGTTTCACCAAGCTGAGTAGACCATTTGATTTGGAAGGACCCTTGTACGAAGACATTTTTCGCCTGGACAAATATCTGATCAATGGAGTAAATTTGACAATGAAATTTTTCAGAAATAAAGCACCATTCATTTTCATGAGTGCCGAACAATCGCCAGATTACAAGTTACATATCTTGGACATTGCTTTCAAAGCTTGTATGATTAAAGTCGACAGTGGTGTGTTAATTAACCATGCCGAAATATTGAAGGATCACACAGCAAAATATCCCTTAACACGCACAGAAGTCAAAATGAACACGTGTCCAACGGGATCGGGGTCGTTTATTTGGCAAAATGTATGGTCAAATAATTTACCAAATAAAGTGTATTTTGCCTTTGTTTCACAGGAGGGTATTAACGGGAGTTATACTAAGTATCCGTTCAAATTCCAGAATTACGCCGAAGAAGTGGTATTGTTTGTCAATGGAGAAAGTATACCCGTGAGACCCATGAAAATAGATACGGGGGTCAACAGAAATTACGTCACACCCTTCATCAATTTGTTTGAAGTCGCCGAAAAATGGAACAAAGATCTCGGTCTACAAATCACGAGAGAAAATTTCACTAAGGGATACACTATTTACGCCTTTAGTTTAACTCCTAATGACCTCGGTGAAGAATATTTAAACCTGGTACGTCAAGGAAACCTCAGATTTGAAGTCAAGTTTGCTGCAGCCACAACAGAAACCCTGAATTGTATTGCTTACGCCGAATTTCCTGCACTGATAGAAATCGACCAGACCAGAGACATAAAATATACACAAGTATGAATACCGAGCAGTTACAGTGTGCTATCGATGAGAACAGTTGTTTATCATTCAATGTAAAAGGAATATTTTCCCGAGACACGCTTCCTTCAAAAGTAACTATGTATCCATCGGCTTATATTTGTAACACGGACCCGTCCCATTTACCGGGAAAACACTGGGTTGTGTTTTGGTTTTTCAGTTCCGACAGCGGTGAATTTTACGACAGTTTAGGAAAGTCACCGGCATATTACGGACACGAATTTACGAATTTCGTTCAGAATAACACACGTGTTTGTATATACAATAATGTGAAAATTCAAAACAACAATACGGAAACGTGCGGATATCACGTGCTTTTTTATCTTTTAATGAAATGTCAGAATTTCAGTATGTATTCTATGATGAATGTGTTAAAACAATCTCATTTACCAGATCAATATGTCTATGATTATGTCAAACAGTACTTTTCTTGTTTGTAAGTATTTTAAATAAATGTTTAAATCATTTTGTGTATTTATTCATTTTTGACTTATTAAAAGTATAACTCCTCAGAGTTCTTAAGTTCGAACCCTTTCAGTGTGTCAGTTTACTTTCAAAGGTTAGTGGTATTTTTCCGAACACACTCCTGTTTTCTCTGCTAGGTAAAAACTTTTATTCTCATTTCTTGGTGTATCAGAACGGACTACTAAGTAAAAATATATAGACTTTGT
This sequence comes from Anadara kagoshimensis, assembly GCA_021292105.1. Lineage (NCBI taxonomy): Eukaryota > Metazoa > Mollusca > Bivalvia > Arcoida > Arcidae > Anadara > Anadara kagoshimensis. Next base: position 35,264,514 of record CM037863.1, on the reverse strand, counting down.
TTAATACCAATATAGTATCTATGATACGAAATAAGTGATAAGAATATATATTTTTTAAACAGTATATTATCTATTAACCGACATAAGTGAACTAATCTCGACTACGTAAAACACCATTACATCAATCTTTATGTGTGTGTGTGTGCGAGATATGAAATTTAGGATGTTAGTTTGCAGAATAAGCGCATTCGAAATCGAGACGGAAAACACACAGTTATCACAACAAATATGCTGTAGGTTACAAATCAAATTTTATTTCTCTCCAAATTACTGTAAGGTGGTATCACGTACACGATCTTATGACAAAGTATACATCAAATCTATTTTAATATAAGGGTAAATATATCGGATCAAGTGTGGGTCAGTGTGATTATACGCTACTTACACCTATATGCATTATTTATTTAAACACTCAGAACGTAGACCCCTATACAGGGGGTATTATGTACAAAACATACAATTATCATACTACGATATACCTTAACACATCAATATAAATTGTAAATACTTAGGTCACGGTTCTTGATTCGACTCAATCGGAGTATTGCATTATTTTCTTTAAAATCGTAGTTTGACGTTTGTAACAAAATTGTAGTTATATTTTATTCAAGAAAAAAAACTTGTTATTGAGAACTGCATTTTTTTATATTTATAATGTTTTGGTAACATTGGTTGTTACAGATTGAGTGAAGATGTTGTATAGTCAATTTACTTCTGAATCTCTATAAAAAAGATGAAACTCAAAACAAAACTAACTTATTAAACAAACACACCAAACCGTTTAAATGTTCAATAACTAACACTTGGATATTTAGGATCACCTAGTTTGAAAAAAATCTTTAAGTACGGTAATGCATTTAAAGTAGAATTATAAAGAATAAAATGGTTTCATTTTAAACCATCATCGGATATTAAACAAGTAGCAAAACAGAAATCCATACGATATCACATGGTGTTGTCCTTATAAATAAATCTTATGGATATTGTTGAACCTAAATTGATATACATTCTTTAAATAACAGTGGTAATAAGCATGAAATATAGAATAACAACTCACTGCATAGAGAGAAAAAGGGTGAATATAAAATGAAAACCGATAAGATAGGAACTTATAGCTTTATATCGTAAGTGAAAAATCCAATAAAAATGTATTACATATGTATAACAAAGTTGACTTGTAATGGTATCGGTATTATTTTTTATATAGACTGCAATGGTACCTGTTGACGAAAAACTGAGGTTAAGAAATCAAACAGAAATGTAACCATAAACATAGTGTTTAATTTTGGGTTATCGCAAAAATGATAATTTCAAAAACATTGGATTTTATCTTGATATATGTATAATCAGTTTTAAAAAGTCGGTGAGTAAATTCACACATCTCTGTACACCTTAATAAATCTTGTCCATGATAAAGATAATTTAAAATATAAGTGTTTCACAATAGTTCCTTAAAGCAATAAACAATATACTGTTAGATTACAACTATGCATTATCTTGTATTATGTTTTTTTCTTTTATTTGTCATATAAAAATATAAATAACTCAAACGAATATAAGCAAATGTTATATTTGATTTCAGTTAATTTGTTCCGTCCTCTACGATCATGAATTGTTTACAAAAGTAAACGTCTATCTGGTAGTTCAACTCCATTTCTTTAGACGATGATGGAACTATATTTTTAACTTTTTTGTCATACTAAAAAAACCAATGCGTTACCGTTCTATTTGACAGAAAGAGTCAAGTTCTATGCAACGTTTCATACACTTCTCTTTTACCTACTCTGCACTCCCTCCCTCCCTCCCTCCTATCTCTCTCGCTGCAAAGGGGGGGGGGGGAGGGGAGAAGGGGCGGCGGCGGCAACACATTCCGAATTATTCGTCCGATTCGATTCCGAAATAACATTAACCTTATTCCTACGTTTTTTTATTTTCGCAAAAATTAAACTCTCAAAGCATTTTCTGTTAAATAAAATATTTTCACAAAACTAAATGCGTCTATCAAAAGAGAGGATATGATGATTTTGTTATAATCAATGGTAATAAATTGAGGTAATGTCAGAGATTCTGGAAATTTTGGGATTCAGTAGGTCCAAATCGACCCTAAGCTTAATCGTTTGTTGTATCCATTGACAGGCCTTCAGTCAAACTTTAAATTATAACTTACATCGGTGACCTCGTTATACATCAGGTATATTTGGTTAACAGTAAAGCCAGTTTAATTCATTTTTTTTTGTCTTCATTAAACATATTTTTTTTTATATTAATTTTTTAAGAAAGACAAGAAATGTTTTGGATTTTATATTCCCTTTCATTCTTTATTTAGAAACTTATCTAACAAACATGTATTTTTTAATAATGACTTCATAGATCATAACGTCTATTCTATTTTTTTTATATGACGAAATGTTGCATTACCTTAAGATGCATATGACCTACTAAGTCAAAATCTTTATAATTTATTTATCTTCTTTCACACATTTAAGTGACAAAAGATTGTACCGAGCAAGAGTATCTTATTACCTTGTTATATCAATTTCTTTAAACATGGCTTACTTTTTAAAAAAAATGATATATCTATATAAGTTTTTTTAATGTGTCCTGGTCGGATTTTTATAATCTTTCGTACTTAAATTTAACTTGTCAAATTTATTTTATCTATAATTTTTTATTCTTTCAAAACAATTTCATTTGGTGTCCTTTTGAAATTTTTTTTTTATTATTTTACAACTTCAAACTTACTTATACTTTCAACCAACTAAACTTTTTTTCAATAAACTATCAATGTGAAATCTTATACCGGAATACCTAATCCTAAATTTAATAGTATAATTTCTTCTTTTTTTAAAATCTATTTGCAAAAATAAAAATTTATCCCCACTTTTTAGGTTTTGTTTGTTTTTCTTTTTATTTTCTCAAAACTTTTCTGTACTAAGATATAACATGTCAAATTAATTTTATCTATTATTTTTTATTCTTTCAAAAAATTCATTTGGTGTCTTTTGAAAATATTTTATTTTTGTTTTTGCAACTTCAAACTTACTTATTTTTTCAACTAACTTAACTTTTTTCAATAAACTACCAACATTTTGAAATACCAAAACCTTTATTTAATAGTATAATCTCTTATTTTAAATTTATTTAAAACAAAAATTATTCCCACTTGTATTTTTATTTTGTTTTTCACAAAACTTAAACTCTCTCAAAGCTTTTTAAACTATTTTTCACAAAACTTAATTCATTTCATTATTCTTTTTTATATTTTCGCAAAACAAATTTATTTTATCTATGATGTTTTTTTTCAAAAAGTTTCATTTGTTGTCGTGTTAAACTTACTTTCCTGTAATAACATATAACTTGTCAAATTTATTTTATCTATCATTTTTATTCTTTCAAAAAATTCATTTGGTGTCTTTTTGAAATATTTTTTGTTTTTACAACTTCAAACTTACTTATACTTTCAACTAACTAAACTTTTTTTTCAATAAACTACCAACATTTTGATATACTAAAACCTTAATTTAATAGTATAAATTTTTATCTTAAATTTTTTAAAAAAAATGATTCCCACCTGTATTTTTATTTTTGTTTTTTTTACAAAACTTTAACTCTCTCAAAGATTTTTTTAAACTTATTTTTATTACAAAACTTAATTCATTTCATTATTGTTTTTTATATTTTCACTAAACAAATTTATTTTATCTATGATTTTTTATTTTTAAAAAAAGTTTCATTTGTTGTGTTAAACTATTATTATTATTTTACAACTACAAACGTATTTATACTTTTTTCAATTAGTGTGTAAAAAGTTTAAATTTTTTAATAAAATAATGATAGGGGCAATGTTTTTATACTGATGATGAGTTCAGTATTTACTCCATTCTTAACAGTAAAAATTTCACATACCTTTCAGTTGATCTTTTTTTTCAATCTTATGTACTATGTGTCTTGAGATTATATTGGATTTATGTTTTAAGAAAGGAAAGTGATGCTTTTTATACCCCCGTTGATTCTTTATTTAGAACATCATACATGTATTTTTAGTACTGACATAACGTCTCTTTAAATTTAAAAACAAATATGACGAAATGTTTTTGAAATCAGCTTTATTTTATTTACTTAGACATAACGACCTTTAAATGACCTACTTATTTCTTTTTATCTATTTATCTTTTTTCACATATTTAGGTGACAAAAGATTGCATGGTGTTAACTTTGTAATACATATTTCTTAAAAAATGTCTGACTTTTTAAAAAATATATCTATATTTATTTTTCGTGTCTTAGTTTTTTTATAAACTATGATACTTAATTTGGAATGGTATGTTTTGATTAATTTTCATCTATGAATTTCGTTTCTTACGTTTTCAACATCCTAAACTTTTTTTTCAATGCACTATAATATTAAATCGTACGTTTAATTTTTCAAACTGTTTAACTTACAAGACATATGTGTCTTTGTAATTTCTTTTAGCACAGAGCAGTGTAGTTTTTTGTTTATTCATTTTTATTTTATCAAAAACTTGTACTCTCACGACATTTATTTCTTTTTTAAAAACTATTTTTACAAAAAAATTAAATCTAATAAAACTTTTGTTTTCTTTTCTTTAAATTTACAAAACTTTAGCACTCGGGACAATATTTTTTCTTTTCTTTTTTATTTTCGCAGAAAATTAGTCTTTATATCATATTCTTTATTTTGTTGATAACTTTGTTTTCTTTTTTTCACAAAACTTAATCCCTTCGAGACAATATTTTTCTTTTTTTTTAAATTTATTTGCACAAAACTTAAATCATCGAAACTTTTTTTTTCTATAAATTTATTCTAATAAAATTTAACGCTCGGGACGATTTTTTTTCTCTTTTTTAAATTTATTTTCAAAACTATTCTTTCTTTTTTTTTTTTTTTTTTTTTTTTGTTTATTCATTTTTTTACTTTAGCAAAACTTGTACTTTCAAGGCATTTCTTTTCTTTCTTTTAAATTATTTTCACAAAACTTAATCACTTTACATATTATTTTGCTTTCCTATTTTTATTTTATGCAAAAACTTCTTGGCCTTTTTAAATTTTTTTCACAAAAGTTAATCATGTTGGTATGTTTTTTTCGCAAAAACTAACCGACTTTTTTGTTTTCTTTTTTTTTATTTTCTCAAAACTTTCCTATAAATTCTTCATTTCTCCTTGTCAATCTAAATATATACATTACTAAATCCTTAATATTACACCATATTCAGAAATAACCCATTTAAAAGAACTTTTCTTACATTACACTTAATTTCTTTGTTTATCTTATAATTGATTTGTTTACCCATCATTTAACATCAATACACTTTAAAACTCCATAGTAATCACCTCTTTTTGTATCTCTGACGTCACAACCATTGTCATTTATTGCATCATGTTGTGCAATGGCAGATCTATATGGCAATTTACACCTATTGCACCATGAAATACAATAATAAAATAAAATAAAATAAAATCTTTCGTACTTGTGACTTGTTAAATTTATCTCTGATTTTTTTTTTGTTATTTCAGTCGGTTTGTTGTTAAAAAAATTTCTTATCAGATTACAAAATTACTTTCGCCTTTTTACTACATTCGTTTTACAATAAACTACCAATGTTTCAAAAAATATCCTTGAATTTGATATAATTTTCAATTCATCAGAGAGCAAAGATAAAGTTAATTTTGTTGATCTACTACATAAGCCCGGGTAGCTCAGTTGGGAGAGCGTTAGACTGAAAATCTAAAGGTCTCTGGATCAAAACCAGATCGTGGGCAGATTCTTTTTTTTAAAAACTTCATTTACTTATTTTTCAAAACTTCAACTTACAAAGTTTTTTAGCTTAACTTGTACTCTCTCTCTCTCTCTCTCTCTTTTCAAAATATGTTCACAAAACTTAAATTATCGACACATTTTTTTTCTTTAAATTTATTCTTCAAAAAACTTAACGTTCGGGATTTTTTTAAAATTTATTTTTACCCAAAAACTGTAATCTTCGTGTCATTTTTTTCTTTCAATGTATTTTTACAAAACTTAAATTATCGAAACATTTTTTCTTTAAATTTTACTTCAAAAACTTAAATGTTCGGGACATTTTTTTAAATTTATTTTCACAAATACTGTAGTCATTTTTTCTTTTTTTTCAAATTTATTTTCAAAAGTTAAACTTGTACTCTCACAAAACATTTTCTTTTTTTTCAAAATATTTTCACAAAACTTAATCACTTAGACACATTTTTTCCCCTCAAAACTTTCCATTAAATTTCTTGTGTCAATCTAAATATATACATTACTAGTTACGACATCTTTAATATTATACCATAATCAGAAATAACCTTTTTTTGCTGATAAACACTTTTCTTTACACTTCTTTTATTTGTTTATCTTACAATTGATTTGTTTACCCATCATTTAACATCAATACACTATAAAACTCCGTAGTCATCATCTCTATTTTTATCTCTGACGTCACAATCTATTGCATCATGTTGTGCAATGGCAGATCTATATGCCAATGTACATCTATTGCACCATGTTGTGCAATATCGGATCGGATCCAAACGGTGTACAGAGCAGCAGCTGTATGCATGTGAAGTGCGAGTGTGTTGTACTCCGAGCGACTTTAACGTGCTAGCTCACAGAGTTAGTACGCCGCAGACAAGCGTACCACTCACCCAGTCCATTATACTGATACCAGGTGAACCAGTAAAGGCCAACGGTAAGGAAAATGTACTTGTGGTCTGAGCGGGACTCGAACTCATGCACAGCGGCGAGAGACCCTGGATTTGTAGACTGACGTCTTATCCATAAGGCCTTCGCGGTCTCTAACGAAAGGGAGGCTGCCGAATGGGCGAGATTTAACAGCTAAACCCCGTTGTGACTTTCACAAAAAGTTACAACATTTTATTAAAAAGTGACCTAATATAAAATGTCAGTCTCTGCTCAAAATTTTATTTCAAAAAGTCTGCACACTCCGTAAAATTATAAAAAGGTGGAAATGTTGGTGATGATGATGATGATGATGATGATGATGATGATGATGATGATGATGATGATGATGTCTGTCGAAAGTTGAACACTAAGCTAATGGATTAGTGCCAGCTCTTCCCGGTCCTTAGTTAGCTTTTCGACAGGCGATGTCTATTTCTAGACCTTAGCAACTTTTCAGCCATTAGGTTTCTATGTCTCTGTCATTGAAAAGCGTCGTCTTCTTTTCGTTAGCTCGGTGTTAAACTTTCGACAGTACTGTAGTGATGAACATTGTTGAACTTATTGATTTTAGTCACCAAAAGTTATGTCTATACGTTTTATAAGAATCATCAACAGTTTTTAAATTTTGTCGATAATTAGATAAATTAGATATGCACGTGTGTTTTATCCACTTTTAAAATACAGTCAAACATGCCTGTCTTTTAAGGCAACCCAATGAACTAGTAAACTAGTAACCTGTCTTAAAGACCACCTCTATAAAAGGGTCACCTGCTTATGAAGGCCAGTAAAATTATACCCCAATTGTTCTTTATTCATAATATCTGAACCTGTATATAAAGGCCACCTGTCATGATAAAGAACCACTTTTACTGGTTCCTTTTGGCCTTTATAGACAGGTTTGACTATATTTTCTTTTCAAGCAAGTCACTGCATAAGTCACTGGAAGAAACGTGATCGCGATCGTTGATTATAAATTCCTTATATCGGATGCTGACTAGTAAGACTGGAAATTGAGTATGCTGCTTTATTGTTATTTTACTTTCACGGCGGCCATATTGAAATTCAAAATGGCTGCGAACATACGAATAAATTATACAGGTACACATAAAGATTGTTGTTTACGTCGCATCAACAATTTTTCAGCCAAATGGCGACAAGACCAAGTTTATTCGTCTTTAAAGGGAAGGGAGGACGATACAACATTATTTATAAAATGGTACGTCTCAAATCTTTAATGAGCAGTCAATTCAATTCAATTTAGTTTATTAGCATTAAACATATTACAATCATGTTTATAGCCATATAACAATCATTATGCACAGGAAACAACTAAATACATTATTTTACAAAACATTTCATCTTAATTTAAATGCATTAAATATAAATTTTGCAACATTTGTAATATTTTTTTCTTTTTCCATGTTAGGGATTGCTGCGTTTAGTCAAATTCAAAGTGCTGGTTGGACACAATATCATTCTCAGTTTCCAACACTTAGACTGGAGTGGGGTAATTTTCACTTATATCCTGGTGTATGAAACAGGAGAGAATCACAGATCTTCGGCAAGCGAACTGACAAAATTAAAACTTTCTGCCACGATTGGGCGATATGAAAACAGTGAGTCAAGTTGAGTAATGGTGTTTAACGTCCCAGTCAAGAATATTTCACCTATATCGAGACGTCGCAAGCTATAGGCGAAGGTGCAGAAATTTTGCCTGTGCGTTGCGCTGATGGTATTATACAGCAGGGTTCTTTAGCGAGCCAAGCCCACCGTGACACGGGATCTCGTTCATTTTAAGTTCACATCCGAAAAAACCGTGACATTCATTTCGTAATGCCGAGTGCTTGGCGAAAGCACAGGCATTACCCATTTCCAAGTCTTGGGTCAGACCCGGCCGGGGATAAAACCCACGACCTCCCACTTAGCTCCGTTATACTACATATATATATATATATATATTGCAGTATGTGACATTGGGTACAACATGCAGTTTATTATAGGATAGTTTTAGCCTTTCTGCGTTTTAGTAAAAACTTAAAAAGTTATTCCAGTACATGTTTTTATTTTAGTCGACTATGGTCTACTTGTAAAGTACTTATTTGCCTTAATGCATGTGTAATAACTAACACAAATAATAAATATTGATAAATGTCCGTGTCACTTTAAAATAAATACTTTTAAGTCAAATTACTTATACTATATGACTAAAACATAGTACAGTCCTGTCGAAAGTTTAACAATAAGTTAACAATTTATGTACAGTTCAGCTCTGTCCCTCAACAGCCGCCGTTTATATCCTTATTTTTTTTTTTTAATTTTCTGACCGAATCGTGATTTCATTCAGGAAAAATTAAAAATTAAATTTTGTTATAATAACTTTAACATCTTCTTCCGTTTTATTAATCTCTATGGATTAATCTATGAACTAGTTCGTGTATGCATGTGAGGTGTGAGTGTGTTATATGGTCTGCCTTGTACCAGCACGCACTCAGGGCCGCGGACTTTAAGGTGCTAGCTCACAGAGTCAGTACGCCACAGACAAGCGTACCACTCCCTCAGTCACATTATACTGATACCGGGTGAACCAATAAAGGCCAACGGCAAGGGAAATCCATTTTACCGCGTGTGGTATGAGCGGGAATCCAACACACGGGGGTGAGAGACCCTGGATTTGTAGACTGACGTCCTCTCCAGGGGCGTAGCCAGGCGTACGTTTGTACGCAAAAACGTCCACATCGTTTCGTTTACAAATATATTTCCTCTCCTCTGTTTAACCTCGCCACTACATTAATTGAACTCCCATTTTAACTTGACTTTCTCAATTATTGAATGTTGTTTTCGTAGTGCTTATGCCAAGATAGGTAAAGTTAGCTACTAGTAACTGGCTACTAGTAGCTGGCTACTTGTAGAAGAAAAGTTAGCTACTAGTAGCCAGTTACTTGTGGAAGAAAAGTTAGCTACTAGTAGCCAGTTACTTGTTAAAAAAGCAGTTGATTACTTTGAAAAAATAGCATCTATTTACTACACATAGCAACCTACTAACGAATTAAATTTTATAGATCAAAACTTCCGCAAAACTACGAACAATTTCTTGTACCACGAATGTAGTCCCGATATTTTTTAATGTAAATAACATTCCAGACGAGTAGCTGGGTATTTATATTTAAGATATTTAAAATTCAAGCATATCATGATGAAGTATATTCAATTCTGCATCCATTGATACCAAATATTCAAACATTCAAGCTTCAATACGCTCAAATACGCTTCCACAAAGGAGGGGGGTGTACGGGTAGGTTCTAATGCAATTTACATGGTTTTTCACATTCAGGACGAGTAGCTGGGTATTTATTTTTAAGATATTTAAAATTCAAGCATATCATGATGAAGTATATTCAATTCTGCATCCATTGATACCAAATATTCAAACATTTAAGCTTCAATACGCTCAAATACGCTTCAACAAAAGAAGTTTACGGGTAGGTTCTAATGCAATTTACATGGTTTTTCACATTCAGGACGAGTAGCTGGGTATTTATTTTTAAGATATTTAAAATTCAAGCATATCATGATGAAGTATATTCAATTCTGCATCCATTGATACCAAATATTCAAACATTCAAGCTTCAATACGCTCAAATACGCTTCCACAAAGGAGGGGGGAGTGTACGGGTAGGTTCTAATGCAATTTACATGGTTTTTCACATTCAGGACGAGTAGCTGGGTATTTATTTTTAAGATATTTAAAATTCAAGCATATCATGATGAAGTATATTCAATTCTGCATCCATTGATACCAAATATTCAAACATTCAAGCTTCAATACGCTTAAAAATAAATACCCAGCTACTCGTCCTGAATGTGAAAAACCATGTAAATTGCATTAGAACCTACCCGTAAACTTCTTTTGTTGAAGCGTATTTGAGCGTATTGAAGCTTAAATGTTTGAATATTTGGTATCAATGGATGCAGAATTGAATATACTTCATCATGATATGCTTGAATTTTAAATATCTTAAAAATAAATACCCAGCTACTCGTCCTGAATGTGAAAAACCATGTAAATTGCATTAGAACCTACCCGTACACCCCCTCCTTTGTGGAAGCGTATTTGAGCGTATTGAAGCTTGAATGTTTGAATATTTGGTATCAATGGATGCAGAATTGAATATACTTCATCATGATATGCTTGAATTTTAAATATCTTAAAATAAATACCCAGCTACTCGTCCTGAATGTGAAAAACCATGTAAATTGCATTAGAACCTACCCGTACACTCCCCCCCCCTCCTTTGTGGAAGCGTATTTGAGCGTATTGAAGCTTGAATGTTTGAATATTTGGTATCAATGGATGCAGAATTGAATATACTTCATCATGATATGCTTGAATTTTAAATATCTTAAAAATAAATACCCAGCTACTCGTCCTGAATGTGAAAAACCATGTAAATTGTATTAGAACCTACCCGTAAACTTCTTTTGTTGAAGCGTATTTGAGCGTATTGAAGCTTAAATGTTTGAATATTTGGTATCAATGGATGCAGAATTGAATATACTTCATCATGATATGCTTGAATTTTAAATATCTTAAAAATAAATACCCAGCTACTCGTCCTGAATGTGAAAAACCATGTAAATTGCATTAGAACCTACCCGTACACCCCCTCCTTTGTGGAAGCGTATTTGAGCGTATTGAAGCTTGAATGTTTGAATATTTGGTATCAATGGATGCAGAATTGAATATACTTCATCATGATATGCTTGAATTTTAAATATCTTAAAAATAAATACCCAGCTACTCGTCCTGAATGTGAAAAACCATGTAAATTGCATTAGAACCTACCCGTACACTCCCCCCTCCTTTGTGGAAGCGTATTTGAGCGTATTGAAGCTTGAATGTTTGAATATTTGGTATCAATGGATGCAGAATTGAATATACTTCATCATGATATGCTTGAATTTTAAATATCTTAAAAATAAATACCCAGCTACTCGTCCTGAATGTGAAAAACCATGTAAATTGCATTAGAACCTACCCGTAAACTTCTTTTGTTGAAGCGTATTTGAGCGTATTGAAGCTTAAATGTTTGAATATTTGGTATCAATGGATGCAGAATTGAATATACTTCATCATGATATGCTTGAATTTTAAATATCTTAAAAATAAATACCCAGCTACTCGTCCTGAATGTGAAAAACCATGTAAATTGCATTAGAACCTACCCGTAAACTTCTTTTGTTGAAGCGTATTTGAGCGTATTGAAGCTTAAATGTTTGAATATTTGGTATCAATGGATGCAGAATTGAATATACTTCATCATGATATGCTTGAATTTTAAATATCTTAAAAATAAATACCCAGCTACTCGTCCTGAATGTGAAAAACCATGTAAATTGCATTAGAACCTACCCGTACACCCCCCTCCTTTGTGGAAGCGTATTTGAGCGTATTGAAGCTTGAATGTTTGAATATTTGGTATCAATGGATGCAGAATTGAATATACTTCATCATGATATGCTTGAATTTTAAATATCTTAAATATAAATACCCAGCTACTCGTCTGGAATGTTATTTACATTAAAAAATATCGGGACTACATTCGTGGTACAAGAAATTGTTCGTAGTTTTGCGAAAGTTTTGATCTATAAAATTTAATTCGTTAGTAGGTTGCTATGTGTAGTAAATAGATGATATTTTTTCAAAGTAATCAACTGCTTTTTTAACAAGTAACTGGCTACTAGTAGCTAACTTTTCTTCCACAAGTAACTGGCTACTAGTAGCTAACTTTTCTTCTACAAGTAGCCAGCTACTAGTAGCCAGTTACTAGTAGCTAACTTTACCTATCTCTTATGCCATACAACATCAGATCCCCTTGTACCTCGTCTTCAGGTTTAAGAATGAACCAGTCCTCAAAAGAACGACAAAAACTACCACAGCATAGCATAAAATTATAAGAAAAATTCTGATAAATAGCGTCCTGGAGGGCCGAAAATTCGCATCAGGGCGGCCCCCAAACCCCCTGCCCTCTTTAGGCGTCCACATCATAAACACCTCAGCTACGACCCTGCTCTCCATCAGTCCACCGCGGCCCTAGGTTCAAACTGTAAGGTTATCAAAGTCTAAATTCGTTATGATTACTTTAGTTCACTTGTATCGAGATGTCACCACCAGAAGTTAAGTAGCACTGGTGTTGGTTTTGTACTGATTCTAGATGATTTAGAATTTCCATGGTATATTTAATCCCCAAGGGGAATAGTCAAGACATTCTGAAGAGTCCCCACACCCGGTTGTGGCCATTGCGGACCCCAGTCGACGACGGTCAAGTAATAAAAGGGGTTTTCTTTAACGTTTGGCTTGGTGCCATATCATAAATTTTTGAATTTTCTGAATGAAATATTCAAAAATTTGTCATATTATAATTTTTTGAATATTTCATTAAGAAAATTCAAAAATTTATAGAATAACAAATTTTTAAATATTTCATTCAGAAAATTAAAAAAATTATAATATGACATTGGTACCAGGCTGACCAATTCCACGGATTTATCCGTTTTTGACGGATTTGTACTGTGATACAACTTACACTTTTGTACACTGTGTCAACCACTGCGGTAGCTCAGTTGGTAGAGTGCTCGCTTCGTAAGTGGGAGGTCGTGTTTTCGATCCCGGCCTTTTCTGACACAAGACTTGGAAGTGGCCCGGGTAGTGACTGTTCTTTCGCTAGGCACTCGGCATTATGAAGTTCTTTCGGATGGGAACTTAAAATAAACGAGGTCCCGTTTCACGGTGGACTTGGCACGACACAGTAAAGAACCCTGTTGTATAATGCCATCAGCGCAACGCACAGACAAAATTTCTGCACTTTCGCCTAAAGCTGGCCACGTCTCGATATAAGTGAAATATTCTTGACTGGGACGTTAAACACCATTACTCACTCACTGTACACTGTGATGTACCACTTTTTTAATGTATTTGATGATTAAATTCAAAAAATGGTATATGACAGTACCAGTAAAACGGATAAACGGACTGATAAAATGAAAAGGTCAAATTAGACGGATTTTCCCCATTTTGACGGTTTTTTAATTAAAAGTACTAATACTTCGGACTTTTTTGAATGGAAATTGTACCAAAATCAAATACTTAACGATAAAAAAGCCTAAATAAATAACAACTAAAATGTACCGATCTGGACAAATAAAAATAATGATTGCTCAGCCTGTGGTACTTACGGAAGCGTATTAGGGCCACGTCATTTTTTTTTTAAATTTTGATATGTCGACTTAGTTTCTCGATAAATCGACTTATTATCTCGATAAATCGACTTAGTATCTCGATAAATCGACTTAACTATGTCGATAAATCGACTTATTATCTCGATAAATCGACTTAGTTTCTCGATAAATCGACTTAGTATCTCGATAAATCGACATAGGATCTCGATTAATCGACTTAACTATCTCGATAAATCGACTTAACAATCTCGATAAATCGACTTATATTCGATAAATCGACATAGCATTCGATAAATCGACTTAGTATATCGATAAATCGACTTAACTGTCTCGATAAATCGTAATTATGAAATCAATTAAGAAGTGTGATAAGTAATTATTTGTACGGTATATTAAATATGCATGTATCCTTTTTTGATTTCATGCGCCCGGAGTACATTTGAATACCACTGTTTGTCCGTCTGTCCGTCCGTCCGGACGTCTGTCCGCGGACAATTTCGTTTCCGCACAGTAACTAGAGTTACTATACACAAATGAATTCATATTTGGTATGCAAGTATATAATATTGAAATACAGGTCAAGTTCAAATTGGCTACATTCCACTCATTTCTTGTATAATTATGTCACTTTTAAAGGCAAATTTCATGTAAAATTTGGTTTTCGCGCCATAACTTAGTAACAATTGACCAATTGAATTCATTTTTGGTAAACAAGTATCTTATATTGAATCACAGGTCAAGTTCGAATTTGGCCACAATCCAGTACTTTCTTGCAAAGTTATATGCCCTTTAAAAGCAATTTCCGTGTACAAATTTGCTTTCCGCACAATAACATTACTAACAATTTGTCAGTTGAATTCATATTTGGCATGCAGCATATGCATGCCATATCAATCCACTTCTCAGACCACAAACTTATTTATTTCGGATTGTTCAGCTCGGTGTGTCCTTTCAAAAATTAATGTTGGTACAATTTAAAACTTTTTCCAACCTACTTCAGTATCCTGGAGAAATCTTTTAACGCAATTCTTAACATCATTTAATTACTAAAACATGATATATCCTTAATATACTAGCAAACCATTTAACCTTTGGGCGTATATTATCCCGCTTCAGCAGTGCTCTTGTTCGCTAATGGATTTAAGGTGGTGAAAATGTTCGAGAAAAACAGCTCTAAAGTTTAGATTTGAGAAAGGTAACGGACACACTAAAGCAAAATTGGGTACCTGTAGTTATATAAATATTGTACCTTAGTCAAATTACACTTATGTAGGGAGAAGCTTATTTATTCTTGTCTCAAAGAAATAACTTCTGAAAAAAGTAAGTATTGCATTACTGATTTAACTGTTGCATAAATATATCAAAGGTATGTGCATGAAAGCTATTCAAGATCTTAAGACGCAAGAGCATTAGCAAGCTGAAGTCTATATATTTGGAGTGAAATTGGGTAGAAAACCCTACATAGATATAAAACTTGAAATCACCAGTTACTCATGCGTATCCATGAATAACTGTGGATGTTAGAGTGCAGACAAGCTGTGTCCAATCAGATTCCTTAAACCTCATAAATTATGTGCATAATTATTGGACCTGCCTGCAAATTCCTTTAACTTATCCTATCCTACCTACAAAGTTTTGTGAAATTCTGTGCATTAATGCAGATGCTAGAGGTCTAAAAAGCTGTGTCCAATTAGATTTATCAAACCTCATTAATTATGCACATGATTATTGGAACCCACGTTCAAATCGATAGAGTTCTTCACCTACAGAAACCCAACCTGTCTAAGTTGCGTGAAATACCGTGCAAAAATGCGGGTGCTAGAGCGCTCACAAAGAAAAATTTACAAATGAGGCAAGACACACGTCGGACAAAAGTTTATCACGACATTAAGGCCCGGTCACACGGCGCTTTGCGGCTTAATCACTGTCATAACCCGTCAAAAATTGGTCTCCCGTGAAGCAGACGTTGTTGTTCGCGTTGATGTCGAGTTTAAGACGAGCTACAGTCGATTTACAGACGTGACAGGGTGCGATGAAACATCTGAACGGCGTCGGACGTGGCAAAAAGTTTTGAAATATTCCGCGGACAACCACAGACGGCACACATGGTAAAGACGTGCAACACACGTGATAATCCGTGTTCCGGCAGTGATTTAAACTTGGGAGACGCGGTAAAACGCGAAAGTTTAGCGGTCTGTCACGGGCAAAGCACGGTCATCGGACGCGTGATACGCGTTGGTATCACGGGAAATAGCTTGTGTTAGCGGCTTATCACTAAGAAATGGATTTTTCCGCGTACATATCACTACTAAAGCCCGTTAAACGACGTCTGGAACAAGTTCTAAATACGATTGATCATTGCCTAATCACTTCTGTATGACTTCTGATTTGTGACATATAAATACCGTAATTTTCTAAGACCTCTGCACTTGCAGTCTAGATGTCAAGGGGTAACATGAACCCTCAACACCGTGATGTCCTCATCTTCATGCTCCAGCACCAACAGAACTAATTTACAGGTCCAACATATCCTTGCTGAGAGAAGGAGAAGGAGGAGGAGAAGTGTGGTACGGAACATCTATGTACGTGACTGGATTGGAAGGAGACCTCAGCTGGGGCTTTACGTCCATCTCATGGTCGAGCTGCGTAACGAAGATCCAAAAGCCTTTCAGAACTTTATGAGGATGCCTCCTGCGATGAACGAAAAATTGTGCAGAGACTGACACCAGCCCTTACCAAGGAGACCACCAACTGGAGGAGCAACCCTTGAACAAGGCCTGAAGGTTGCTATCGCCCTGAGGCACCTTGCTTCTGGCTCCAAGTACCGTATGATGCAATATGCCTGGAGGGTCCCCCACAACGCCATAAGTCTTGTAGTGCGTGGGGAAACATATTGCGTGTAAAGCTGCTGCCAACACTGGGTCCGACTACTTCAACTAAAAAGGCTTCTTCAGAGTTATCCTCATAGCAGTCGTGTCTTCGGACTACAAGTTCCTGTGGATAGACGTAAGCGGCAAAGTCCTCCTCTGATACTCGCATCTACAATAATTTAAAAAGCGAGGTCAAGGAGGGTCTGCAGAACAATGACATCGCCGGCTTCTCACAGCTAGATCCTCTGCCAGGTGACACACAGGATGTACCCTAATTTCTTGTAGATGACGATGTCTTCGGACTCCAGACCTACATGAAACCCTACGCTAATATGGACATGACCAGGGAGCAAAGGATATTTAACTATCGACTGTCGTGGGCCAAACGGGTAGTTGAAAATTCGTTCGGGATCCTTGCCAACAGATTTCAAGTTCTCCTGACTACCATGATGTATGAAGCTGACACTGTCAGGCTGCTGGTCAACGCATGCGTACTCCTTCACAACCTGATGAGAACACGTTACCCGGTGATGCAGAACAGGCTTGTGGACTTCAGGCGTCTAGATGGAGAACTGGTGCTTGGTGCTTGGCGTGAAGACATGAAACGAGATCTGATAGAGTACCAGAATCCAACAGAGATGTCAGGCTAGCCAAGGCCCAGAGGAACCTCATCATGCAGGAGTGCAACTCCCAGCTAGAAGGATGATGTGGCAGGATGACATGCTCCTCCCCCATTAGCTATGCTTACTGATCATGTTAGTTAGGGAAGCTGGAGCACTGATATTTAAATGTTGATGTGATAATGCAATTGATAATTACATATTGTATTAACGTAATGAATTGAAATGTAAAATGCGCTTGGCAGTTTTGACTTTACTAGATTAAAACTAAGTTAAACTTTTATATGCGCGGCAAGCCGCGCTTCCGACGACGCCGAGCCGCGGTTACCCGTGATTAGGCAGTGCTATAGCAGTGGAGTGCCCGTATTACGTTCGCGCTCAACGCGTGATCGGCAGTGCTACAGACGCGATGAGGCCGCGGTCAGTCGTGGTAACTTGTCGCTTTTTTCCCGCGTTCGAACACGTGCGAACCTATTTTTAGCCTCACACGTAGCTGAACATGGTAAGCCGTGCTTAGGCAGTGCTTGAGCAGTGGAACAGCCACCGACGGCAATACCCCGTACAAAGCACGGACAAGCCAAAATTGAACAAAAATTACCACTTACGACCACGTCCACCAGATTTTCATAACTTTTTGTACGTGATTTAGACGTGGAGTGCTGTGTGACCGGGGCTTTAACACACCAGTACTGTACATGTTAACTTAGTATTCATGTAATAGAATTTCGTCGGATGTGTAATTTGAACTCTCATGAATATAGAAAACGGATTTGTTTGGTGTTATGATTGGTTGATTGATCGATTAGTTGTTGGATTTTACGTCGTTTCGACAGTATTTTAGTCATTTTACGACGTAAACATTTTTGATAGTCTACTTTCTCATTCTTTATTTGTGTGTGTGTGATGTGTGAGTAACTGGAGTGCAGTGATGTCGTCTTTAAGTTGCCAGTACACGGATATAATAGCCACAGCCTAACTACAATCCTGCTAGTCTGTTATCCTGACACAAGTTAAGTCAGTTTTTCCCTAACCCAGTAAAACTGAGTGTAGCTGGGGAGCTGAAACTACTTATTTTTACAACTTTAGTTTGTCGCGGCCGGGGATCGAACCCGCAACCTCCCGCATATAGAGCGGACACTAAGTCGATTTATCGAGATAGTTAAGTCAATTTATTGAGATACTAAGTCGATTTATCGATATTTTTAAGTCGATTTATCGAGATTTTTAAGTCGATTTATCGAGATACTAAGTCGATTTATCGAGATAATAAGTCGATTTATCGAGAAACTAAGTCGATTTATCGAGATAATAAGTCGATTTATCGACATAGTTAAGTCGATTTATCGAGATAATAAGTCGATTTATCGAGAAACTAAGTCGACATATCAAAATTAAAAAAAAATGTCGTGGCCCTAATACGCTTCCGTAGGTACTAGTATAATGGACTGGGAATTTAAGTAAAACAACATTCAACCACCCTTTTTGCGTTTTATTTTTATTTTATTTTCATGATTTCGTTGTTAAGACTAACAGGAATTCGAAGCGGCCTATAGCTGGTATTTCGAAGAATTTTAGTCAAGTTATATATTAGCCAAGTTGACGGGGTTTTAGTATAAAGAACTAGCTGAAACGTATCTGATGTGACGTAAAGTATAATAAAATATCCAATATCCTTCGATCCATCCTTCCATTGATTTTTTTAATTTTATTTTTATTTTTTTTTTCTTATTTTTTTAAAATTATTATTATTATTATTATTATTATTATTTTTGTAGAATTAACAGGAATTCTGCCGGGAGACAACGAAGAAATTGGATAATTATGATGCTGATAAAATATAAGGTGCCGTGTTTTTTTTTTCATCCGGAAACTTTATAAAATAAATAAACGCACTATTAATTATGTTTTTCATGGTTTTTATTTTTACCAAATGTGGTTACGAATTATATATTTATTTGATATTTTAAACATATTAACATATTTTATATGTCACAATAAAATACATTATTAACAAAGAATCAACAAGTCTCCACACTTTATAAATTGATCTGTCCCTCGAAAAATAAAAGAATTTAGTTTTTTTTTTAATTAAATAGTATTTTTTATTATTATTTAGCTATGTTATGACATTGAAAAGTTCATCAAAGGAAGATTTTACAGTAGCATTTCGAGGTTCTATTTATTTGTTTATTCATTTATATATTTATTTGTTCCTCGTCTGTTCAGAACAGTAATCTCAAGCAAGCCTGGAAGTGCCTGCAAGGTGCGCTGACCTTGTGACCCCAGGATCGACCAAGTTTGTAAATTGCGCAGGCGTAAAAGTTGTTTACAACTTTATTTCCTAGCCACGTGACTTAATATAAATATGGCTGCCAGTTTCAGCTGGTAAACAGAGTTAAAATAATTTGCCATCTTTTTGCTACTATTTTTAATTAGTAGGCGGTTTTATAAGTTTTTTGTGAGGTCTGAATGAAGTAGTCTTCGATAAGGACGAAGAAGAAGATTTTAGAAATGAAATCCCGAAATAATCCTGAAAAATCAACCCTGCCATGATGTCTTGAAGATAAACAACCTTCACTTTAGTGTAGAGTTTCGAATATAGCACACCCTTCTTTTGAATTTATACCTATTTAACGCGTGTCTAAATGGCACATTCATCTAACATGATGTGACGATTTTACCAGTTATATCCGATGTGCTAGAATTATTTCTGAAAATGATTGAATTTGAAAAAGCAGTTTGGTGCCAGCTGCTTAATGGTACATCCATGAGTCTGAGGGAGATCTGCTCACAATTACAAGAGTGATTGATTGACTCTTTAAAACACACACCAAAATATGACCGACCCTGCTGATAGTCGACTATCTGTGGTTTATTTTGAAAAACCGGGATCGGACATTCTTAAAATTGGATGTTTGAAAAAGTTAAAGGCAAGTACTGAAGTTAAAGTAATGGGGTACCTGTAGCTCTTATAACATTGTCATACACTATATACACTACAATCTGTTTAAAACACACCTGCGTGAAATAAAAATTATAGCAAGTCTTATTATGACATACATGGCTCTAACATTAAACATATTTAATACACACAAACCAGTCCCTAGAAATACTGTATCGGATCGCATGTAATTGCTGATTACCATTACTGAATCTGCCTTCAATTTCTTGAAAAAAAAACTTTTTAATTCCAATGTATAATGGAATTGTATACAGTACAAATATCATTACTAAAACTAAAATCATGGGCCTATCTGTTAGCGATTTATTTAATAATTGCACAGACGTCTGATCTGTTATTTTTTGGAACTAGTGCCATTAACGGTATATTGGTGATTGTACATATACCTGAATAAGTCTTGGATGTAATTAACTGGTATATGAAATTTGTATACATGGTAATAACAGTATATGTTATTCATTTTCTGTGTATGTGGTCTGTAAAATTGTGTCAAAACTGCAAGGAAATATATAGATCCATGTTTTGTTCATTAGCCTGTGAGTAATCAGAATAAGACATTCAGGGATGAATTAATAATTAAATTTTGGCAATTTTTGGAATATCGGATGCAAAATTTTTCTGAAAAACTAGAGCAAAAATTAATAGAGCTTAAAGTTTATCTTTAAATCATTTCCATTTTCCTCTCTATATATATATGTAATATGTAATGTATATAGGTAACTAACTGCGCTATTAGTCTATTACATTATGTTAATCAGTTACTTCAGTTTCAGATTTTCTGGATTTTACTCATGAGAAATCTTCATTTAAATTTGATTCTAAAACTTTTATATAGAACATTATGCCAAACACAGTACAGAAAACATTTTAATTTTTAAACAAGATTTAATCGTGCGTCAAGTTCCAGTGAGTCAGTCTAATGTAACCTGATGTATCTTGACTAGGGGCTATAACAATAAACATAATTATTCCACTCTGCCCCACTCTCTTATGAACATAAGTTATGACTGTGCCAGGACCCACACTGGCTCAAAATATTCTGTCCTAAATTTCAAACAAATTCTAAGTCTTCTAGGACATTTTTCTATTCATTTCAAAATGATTTTTTGTTGAAATTTACTATTAAGTGATTACAATGATTGTTCAGACATAAAACTTGTTGTGTTTGCGTAATTTTAGAAAATTTTCCTGTTTCCTCCACCATCTTCGAACTGCCTGTCTCAATATAAGTCAAAGAAACATGACTGGGGTATAAAACAGCATTACTCTACTTAGCTCCACTCAATTGACATATAGCCAGCCACGTCCACAAAGCTCCGTCAAATGGCCGGATGCTTGATTTACACCCAAAAAGAATGAAAACACGGCCTGAATAGCACCATTTAATAACGTCATTGAACTAGTACATCATTAGTTGCAGTGACGCTGCTTTGGTACCATGGTGGCGGCCAGTGTCGGAAAATTGTGGGCGTGGTTGGCGATACGTCAATTCTGACTAAGCAAATAAGTGATTACAATGATTGTCCAGATATAAAACCTTTCGCATTTGCTTTATTTTCAGACCGGAAGAAAGAAGTTCTTTGTTTTACGCTCAACAAGCAGTAGCGGTCCATCACGCCTGGAATATTATGACTCGGAAAAGAAATACAAGAGCGGACAACTCCCTAAGAAATCTATACATCTCCACAAGTGTTTTAACATTAACAAAAAGTCGGATACTAAGCATAAATTTACGATAGCCTTGTACCAAAGAGACGATTGTTTTTCAATCGTTGCGGATAATGTTGAAGAGTTTGACGAGTGGCTTAATCTGTTACTGGAGTATCAAAATGAATACTTATGTCTTTATGATGAAATAGAACCGAGACAGCATTTTGGTAAGTAATCAAAAACAAACATACTAGTCCATGTCCAAATCACAATCCAGAAGCAAAGTAAAAACTTTGGAACTGACAAGTTAGGTTAGACACATGAACTTTCACCAGGGAAGTGAGGCCGGGTGCTCTGGAAGGGTAAGCACCTCTGTTAGCTTGCTACACCCGCCAGGTGTGTAATCAAAATTATGTGAAAGGAACATGGAACTATGAGACGTCAAATATATCCTGGACACTCCTGGACACAGACACATCAAACTTATCAACTGTACTGTGATGACGGCCATAAAACTGTTTAAGGGCCTTGATAAGCCTAGGCTTGCAATATCCCTGAGTCAACAATTTATTTGCAAGCAGCTAGTTTCGTTGTACAAAGTTCTTACCTTTCCTCTTCAGCCCCGCTGGGACATAAGGCACCTGTTGATGTTTCTGTAACTAGAGGCCGCAGTGGCCTAATGTATAAGATGTCAGTCTACAAATCCAGGGTCTCTCACTCGTAGTTTGAGTCCCGCTCAGACCACATGTGCCACAGTGGGAAAGTGGATTTTCCTTTATCAGTATAATGGACTGGGAGAGTGGTGCACTTGTCTGTGGCATACTGACTCCATGAGCTATCACCTTAAAGTTGCCCTGAGTGCACGCTAATACAAAGCAGACCATACAACACACTCGTACAGGAAATTGTTCATAGATTAATCCATAGAGATTAATAAAATAGTTCTCGTTGCGAATAACTGAAAAATTGCTGATGCGACATTAAGCAACATTTAACCAACCAACCAACCAATGTTTCTGTAACTAAATTGTTTCTCGAGGGTCGGGTAGTTACTAAGTTAGCCCAATGCAAAACCTCCAATGTGGTGGGCTGGGTTTTTTTTTTGCAGGGATTTTTACCCGTAGATGATTGCACATAACTATTGGTATGTTTCTATTCCTGATAGTCAAAATCGCCATTGGCTACTAATTTCTGAGGAATTCTTTCAAAAAGTAACCTATTTTAGCAAATTTGTGGAAAAATACTTTAAAAAGGACTATATTTTCACAAATTTTGGAAATTTGGCTACTAAATATTTCAAATTTGTGGAAACCTAGCTATTGGCCCATAGCTGGGGCAAAGTTTGTTAAGGGTGTGTCAACATGCCGGTGGGCCTGTACGCTGCACCTCTAGGGTCTTTGCTACTCCGAGATCTCTTGCAGATTTCGCCTGAAATCATAGTCAAAGTATGTACTGCCACGGAAAGATATACAGTAAAACCTCGTTATAATGCCCCTCGATAACTTTGCCACCTTGCTTATCGCCACACTATTTTGAAGTCACAAAATCCATTTCGTTTATGTTTTTCTTTATGGGCCTCCCTCGATTTATCGCCAAACCCCTTTATAACGCCAAATTTTAACTGAACAAATGATGGTGATGAATCGAGGTTTAACTGTACACTCTCAACTCTAGACAGCGTCGGTAACGTAAAAGTTACCATGCTTGACACATAACAAATACCCTGTGTACAAACACCAATACACATGATAAGTTGCAGGAATTTTCTTGCCATATTGGGACGGGGACATTAGACTGAAATTGGAAAAAATCAATTGAGACAATCCACATTTTGTGAAAAATAAAAACAATATATGTTCTACTCTTTAATTCTGCGGGGAACAATTTTGCGGTTCAGACACTAGAACTTATTCACAAGTATAAAATTTTGCGGTCCAGTGGCCAGTGTTAAGAATTTTCGGTACGAATTATCTCGGTGTATGTTTAATGAATTCTACATGAAAATATTCACTTTGAATTTAATTTGGCATTATGAAGTCAAACTGAGAATATAGCGAAATTAAATCCCCAGTGAATAAAAGCAACTATACAGTATTTTTGGATTTTCCGATTCACTCATTTTGACATCTTTAAATAATAATTTTACAATACTGTTTGTACTTTGTCATCTTTACTAACAGTTTAATTGCGAAAATGTAAACAGACGTAGCTTGCTCTGCGACGTCTGCCTAATGACATTCTTGTTCTGAAGTCTAATGACATTCTTGTGCTAAAGTGTGTTAGAATGTCAGGGAAAACTAAAATTCTGTCAGGAAAACTTCAGGGAATTTTGAAGGAGTTTTGAAGGAGATATTACTGTTATTTCTTTTATTATTTACAGAGTTTGTGTGGCAGGTGACCATTAGACCTAAAGGTTTAAGTATCCTCAAAAACATGTGTGGCCAGTACCGATTATGTCTATCTGACGTCGCTGTATGTTTTTACAAACCCAGTTCTGACACGGCTGACTACGTTTTCCAGGTAAATTTACACTTTGGTATTTTTCATCTATAGATGGTGATATCTCAGTATTAAAGTTAAAATATTAATATAATGTGTGGCCAGTACCAATTATGTCTATCTGATGTCGCTGTGTGTTTCTACAAACCCAGTTTTGACATGACAAACTACGTTTTCCAAGTAAATATATTTGACATTTTTAGCTGGTTATGTCTTGATATAAAGTAAGCTCCAACACTGACGACCACATTTTCTCCAGGTAAATATACCCTGTTGTATTTTTGGTCTGTAGCTGGTGATGTCTCAATATATAGGGAAACGTGTGATCAGTACAGTTTGTGTCTGTCTCATGAAAAGCATTGGCTTGTTCAATGAATAACAGTGTCTCCCGCTGATTGCTTTCCCATTCATGAGAAAGTTTATACCGTAAGTTTGCTTGTCTTTTTTCATGATACAGTCAAACCCGTCTATAAAGGTCGCACAAGGGAACCAGTGAAATATTTATTATAGGCATGTGGATCCTAATATACATGTTTAAATAAAAGCAAAGAGCAACTGGGATAACATTTTAATGGCCTTAAGCAGGTGGTCCTTATATAGAGGTGACCTTTATGACAGATTTGACTGTACTATACAGCTAACTCCACTGTCCTAGAACTGACCAACTTGAATTAATTGAAGAATCATAACTGGGGCATAAAACCCTATCAGTGATTTTGGTTGCCTAAAATTACTACAAAATGAAGGTAGTTTCTCCCTTTGGGGAAAATGACTAAATGAAAATTTCCAATTTGACCACTAAATTTCCCAAAACAACAGTGATATACTAGCAGATTAAATCTAGTTGTCCTTACCCACATGTTGGATGTTGTCACAATAAAACATCTTTGCAGTAAGGCTCCTAAACTATTCAAGCATGTCATTATGCGTTTTCAGAACTTCAAATTTTTCCCATTTTAAGAGGCAGGGGGTAGTTTTAAAAAAATGTAACATAACCACTGTAGATTTTATCGATGTTTTTTGTTTCTAGCTTGCTAGTGTAAGAAGATGTGGACACAGTGATAATTTCTTTTACATGGAGGTTGGAAGATCAGCCCCCACTGGAGACGGTGAACTCTGGATGCAAGTTGAAGATAAAGATATAGCCAAAAATCTACATGAGGAAGTACTAAAGTAAGTTCACCTATAGCTGGTGACATCTCAATATAAGTGAAATATACTTGACTGGGATGTAAAGCTTCATTTAATTGATCCATTTGCCCATCCCAGGGTTCGAATTTCGTTTTTTTTGTCACTGGCAAACATTTGCCAGTGGACCAAAAATCAACTAGCAAATCTGAAAAACTGCTAGCATAATTAGACAAGTGGATCAAAAATTAACTCGCAAATTGCTATCTTCTGTCTTTGCGCCATCTTGTTTTTTTTTCATAGTAACAAGCAATATTAAGTTAACTCCCTTTAACATAGTACTAATAATGCTAAAATGGATACCGGATATATTCGGGTTAATCAATGTAATTACGTCCCCTGTTTTCAATGCATTATTTATTGTGCAATCATGTCGTATCTGCTCCAGGGTTTTCGGATTAGTTATTATATCATACGAAGTAAATGCAGTACTCGCGGTCTTCAGACAAACAGAAAGATACTCAGAAATGTGAACTCGCAAAATTTTGCGAGCTGGAAATAAATTCACCTGGCAAAACGGACAAATAACATGCATTCTGCGAGTAAACGAGTGCCAAATTCGAACCCTGCCATCCGTCCATTCCATCCTCCCTTTTCTTTTGTAATAAGTTTCCCTTTTCATACTAACCAACTTGGTAGTTCATAGTCGGAGCATCTGTCTTGATAATGGGAAGTTGTGGGTTATAACCCCAGTCAGGTTATGTGTAAGACTTTAACTATGAGATGCTGCTTCCTGGTACTAGGTGTTAAAAGGACAGAGTATTGATGTGTGGAGTGGTATGCTTGTGTGCAGCATACTGACTCTGTTATTCACATACTGTACATTCAGATATTGTCAAAATGAAGCATCTTTAGAATGAAGATCCTAGTATACCAGAAATTGTTTATTAGAACTTCAATTTTCCAATTTATGAGAAAAGTGGAAAATGCACAGCAAAGTCGCTGATTAAACTTTTTTCAGTCTCATGCTTTCTGTTACTTATGGTGAAAAAAAATAAATTCTATTTCGTAATCATCCTCAAGTTATTATTGCTTACTTATTTTGTAGCCTTTACTTTTTACCCTTATTTGTATTTATTACTTAATTACAATTATTTTATAAAAGTTATTAGACATATACGCCATTCATACGCACATTCACTGACTGTACTACATGCTGTTTTTTTTTTTTTGTTAAAAAAGAGAGAAGAAATTGAAACTTTATCAAAGTTATACATTATGATCAAAGGGGAGATAACCCAATGCACTGTATGCAAGTGTTTTAAAATCATACAGTATGGTCAAAGGGGAGGTAACTCAAATATGCACTAATCAAACACTAAAACTTTGTAAAAAGATGCGACTTAGATCTAATAAGCGATATTAGTAAGGAGATTTCTTCAATTTAGTATGAGTTTAATTAAAAAGAGCATGGTATTTTTGCCATCTTGAAAAAAACTTGTGTAAAGTTTAACATTACTATACTTTTTATATTTTTCTGCATTCAATAATCTCCAAATAAACATCAAGGTTTTTGATCTATTACAGGCATATGAGATCGTCAAGTGACGAGTTCCGGGGAAGAAGTAGCACTGGGTTGTCTCGACACAATGCAGATGATTCCAGTCACATACGACAGAGAACAAACAGCGAAAGTGTAGCTCATGGGTTAGTATTTATATTATAATTTATTATAAATGATAATGTTTGATGGGAATGATCACAGGAGATAATTTTTTTTTTTTTTTTTTTTTTTTTTTACATTTTACAATATATACAAGTGACAAAAAACAGCACAAGGACACATACAGTCTTTCACTCCCTCATACACCCACATATAAGATATGTAGTGGCAAACAACTTTGACCCTTCTGTTTGACCTTGCTGTGGTGAAGTGTTTGAAGAAACAGAAAGAGGACATAAGTTTTCTGCTATTGTCAATCTGGGAATGTGTTAATTGATGATTTGTTTCTTGTTATTTCCGTCGTCTGAAATTCTTGTCTGTGCAAATTCTCCTTAACTTTGAAGCACTATTTCACGAAACTTGGTGCAAAGCATCAAAATTGATAGGAGATGCACATATCGTTAACCTGGGTTAGTTTACTCATTTTACTGGGAGTTATTGCCCTTTGAACATAAGTGTAAATCACAAAAAAAAAAAACCTGCTGGCGAGGGATCCTAATTCACTGAAGAATTAAAATTAACAAAAAAAAATGATTATTGGATATCACATGGTTGATAATCCAGATAGTGCAGTTATAAGTTTTGAAAATAAATTATAAAGCATTTAATTGAAAATGTATGTACACATATATATATCGTGAAACATATTGTATCACTAATAGTTTATCATGATATACGTATTGTGTCTTGGCATGTCTGAATCTACTTCAGTTCTGTTCATCAGACCATTGTGAGTAATCAGTATTAATTATTAAGAGGATTTTAAAATATTTTTGGTATAATTTCATTTAGAAAAAATTTACACAAAATGAACGAAATGTTTATATTGTAATTTTGATATTATTTTTCAGGAGTCCTCGACGACATCGTGTTTCCACGCTAGACAACAAACGACCTCAATCCACAGTAGTTACATCTCGGACGTCTGTTACACCACTGACCGAGCCTTCTACACATGTACCACATTCATCCATGTTTGAACCTAGTCCTCAGAGGTATGGTTTGAATTCAGTAAATTGGGAAATTTTCCTGTACCAGCGATTTTTTTTCACACTTTTAATTTATGTATATAACCTTAAATATTGTATGTGTTAAAAAATATCCCTTTTAGCGACACAGTAATGAAATTGGCGACAAAATTTTACAACTGGCGATTTCCTTGGCAACAGAATTTTACAACCCAGCACTAACCCTGAGATTGCTTAAGATAGAGATATATAAAGGTAGAATTGACAAATGAAGGCATGAATGTACATATACGATAACACAGTATTAACACAATATTGTTGATGGACTATAACAGCTTTAAAATTTGTTAATTATCGTTTGTTTTAAAATGGGTCGTGTCATATTTATACCAGTATGTAACTAGTAATAAATGGGTTTAATCATTACCTTGACTGTGTTATTAGCTCACCTGGCCAAAGGCCATGTGAGCTTTTGCCATCACTTGGCGTCCGCCGTTGTCCGTCCGTCGTCCGTCCGTAAACTTTTCACATTTTGACTATCTCCTCTGACACCACTGGAGCAATTTTAACCAAACTTTACAGGAATGATGTATGGAAGGTCCTTTACTTAGATTGCCGAAATTTTTTTGATCCGCCAAAAAACATGGCTGCCAGGGCAGAAGATACTTTAACATTGGACCCTATGGGAAAAATGCATTTTTGACTATTTCCTCAGAAATGACTGAAGCAAATTTAACCAAACTTTACAGGAATGGTGTAAGGAAGGTCCTTTACTTAGATTGCCAAAATTTTTCTGATCAGTCAAAAAACATGGCTGCCAGCGCAGAAGATAGTTTAACATTGGACTCTATGGGAAAAGCATATATATGCTATCTCCTCTGAAGCTAGTGAAGCAAATTCATCCAAACTTTACAGGAACGGTGTAAGGAAGGTCCTTTACTTAGATTGCCAAAATGTTTCTGATCCGTCAAAAAACATGGCCGCCAGGGCAGAAGATAGTTTAACATTGGACCCTATGGGAAAAGCATATATATGCTATCTCCTCTGAAGCTAGTGAAGCAAATTCAACAAAACTTTACAGGAATGATGTATAGAAGGTCCTTTACTTAGATTGCCAAAATTTTTCTGATCCGCCAAAAAACATGGCCGCCAGGGCAGAAGATAGTTTAACATTGGACCCTATGGGAAAAACGAATTTTTGGCTATCTCCTCAGAAATGACTGAAGGGAATTTAACCAAACTTTACAGAAATGATGTATAGAAGGTCCTTTACTTAGATTGAAAAATTTTTTCTGATACGCCAAAAAACATGGCCGCCAGGACAGAATATAGTTTAACATTGGACCCTATGGGAAAAGCATATCTATGCTATCTCCTCTGAAGCTAGTGAAGCAAATTGAACCAAACTTTACAGGAATGATGTATAGAAGGTCCTTTAGATAGATTGCCAACATTTTTCTGATTGGCCAAAAAACATGGCTGCCAGGGCAGAAGATAGTTAAATTGGACCCTATGGGAAAAACGCATTTTGTGGACTATGTCCTCAGAAATGACTGAAGCAAATTGAACCAAACTTTACAGGAATGGTGTAAGGAAGGTCCTTACTTAGATTGCCAAAATTTTTCTGATCAGTCAAAAAACATGGCTGCCAGCGCAGAAGATAGTTTAACATTGGACTCTATGGGAAAAGCATATATATGCTATCTCCTCTGAAGCTAGTGAAGCAAATTCATCCAAACTTTACAGGAACGGTGTAAGGAAGGTCCTTTACTTAGATTGCCAAAATTTTTCTGATCCGTCAAAAAACATGGCCGCCAGGGCAGAAGATAGTTTAACATTGGACCCTATGGGAAAAGCATATATATGCTATCTCCTCTGAAGCTAGTGAAGCAAATTCAACCAAACTTTACAGGAATGGTGTATAGAAGGTCCTTTACATAGATTGCCAAAATTTTTCTGATCTGCCATAAAACATGGCTGCCAGCGGAGAACATTGTTTCACATTGGACCCTATGGGAAGAGCAAGTAAGAGATGTGATTTTAATCAGATTGAAAAAACTAAATGGTACATATAGTTCTACAGTGATTTCCTTAGCCATTCTGTCTGATATAAACAGCGCATTTGTTAATCACTGGAATACAAATTTGCTTTAAAAGCATTTTAGTCAGGTGAGCAATACAGGCTCAGCCACACTGAGCCTCTGGTATTTCAACTCCAGTCAGTTGCCGAGTGCTTTACCCAAGCTCTAATGTAAGGTTAAACACTATAGCAGTCTGTCAAGCGACTCCTGATTTTCCTTATTTTTCCTGATTTTGAGTTGTTCCTGATTTTTTCCTGAATTTGTTAAATAAACTCCTGATAACTCCTGATTTTGGGCCTTTTCCCCACAAAACAAAACAACAAAAAAAAAAAAAAAAAAAAAAACATATAACTTGCCAATAAAAGGAGGTGAGGAAAATCGCCTAAGTAAGACCTTTAAGCTTGTCAATTATATTTAACATTCTGATAATGACCTTAATTTAGAATATTAAACATCATGCTTAAAGCTAAAGGCCTAACTTTGAGGGGAGGAAGGCGGACATTTTGTTGGGGTGGGGTGGGGGTATCACTTTTAATAGAAAAAATTCCTGATAATCTGATTTTTAACTAAAAAATCATCCTGATTTCCTTATTTTTTGAGCCAAAAAATGCTTGACAGACTGCTTTAGATTATTTTAACCACAATCTGAAAATTGTGAATATTAATACATAGTGATATAAGTGAATACCCATATTTCTACCTATACCAGTACACTTCTTGAATAAGTGAATACCCATATTTCTACCTATACCAGTACACTTCTTGAATAAGTGAATACCCATATTTCTACCTATACCAGTACACTTCTTGAATAAGTGAATACCCATATTTCTACCTATACCAGTACACTTCTTGAATAAGTGAATACCTATATTTCTACCTATACCAGTACACTTCTTGAATAAGTGAATACCATATTTCTACCTATACCAGTACACTTCTTGAATAAGTGAATACCCATATTTCTACCTATACCAGAACACTTCTTGAATAAGTGAATACCCATATTTCTACCTATACCAGAACACTTCTTGAATAAGTGAATACCATATTTCTACCTATACCAGTACACTTCTTGAATAAGTGAATACCCATATTTCTACCTATACCAGAACACTTCTTGAATAAGTGAATACCCATATTTCTACCTATACCAGAACACTTCTTGAATAAGTGAATACCCATATTTCTACCTATACCAGTACACTTCTTGAATAAGTGAATACCCATATTTCTACCTATACCAGAAACACTTCTTGAATAAGTGAATACCCATATTTCTACCTATACCAGTACACTTCTTGAATAAGTGAATACCCATATTTCTACCTATACCAGTACACTTCTTGAATAAGTGAATACCCATATTTCTACCTATACCAGTACACTTCTTGAATAAGTGAATACCCATATTTCTACCTATACCAGTACACTTCTTGAATAAGTGAATACCCATATTTCTACCTATACCAGAACACTTCTTGAATAAGTGAATACCCATATTTCTACCTATACCAGAACACTTCTTGAATAAGTGAATACCCATATTTCTACCTATACCAGTACACTTCTTGAATAAGTGAATACCCATATTTCTACCTATACCAGTACACTTCTTGAATAAGTGAATACCCATATTTCTACCTATACCAGAACACTTCTTGAATAAGTGAATACCCATATTTCTACCTATACCAGAACACTTCTTGAATAAGTGAATACCCATATTTCTACCTA
Organism: Anadara kagoshimensis; assembly: GCA_021292105.1. Taxonomy (NCBI): domain Eukaryota; kingdom Metazoa; phylum Mollusca; class Bivalvia; order Arcoida; family Arcidae; genus Anadara; species Anadara kagoshimensis. Next base: position 35,232,324 of record CM037863.1, on the reverse strand, counting down.
TACCAGAACACTTCTTGAATAAGTGAATACCCATATTTCTACCTATACCAGTACACTTCTTGAATAAGTGAATACCCATATTTCTACCTATACCAGTACACTTCTTGAATAAGTGAATACCCATATTTCTACCTATACCAGTACACTTCTTGAATAAGTGAATACCCATATTTCTACCTATACCAGTACACTTCTTGAATAAGTGAATATCCATATTTCTACCTATACCAGTATACTTCTTGAATAAGTGAATACCCATATTTCTACCTTGAATAAGTGAATACCCATATTTCTACCTATACCAGTACACTTCTTGAATAAGTGAATACCCATATTTCTACCTTGAATAAGTGAATACCCATATTTCTACCTATACCAGTACACTTCTTGAATAAGTGAATACCCATATTTCTACCTTGAATAAGTGAATACCCATATTTCTACCTATACCAGTACACTTCTTGAATAAGTGAATACCCATATTTCTACCTTGAATAAGTGAATACCCATATTTCTACCTATACCAGAACACTTCTTGAATAAGTGAATACCCATATTTCTACCTATACCAGTACACTTCTTGAATAAGTGAATACCCATATTTCTACCTATACCAGTACACTCTTGAATAAGTGAATACCCATATTTCTACCTATACCAGTACACTTCTTGAATAAGTGAATACCCATATTTCTACCTATACCAGTACACTTCTTGAATAAGTGAATACCCATATTTCTACCTATACCAGTACACTTCTTGAATAAGTGAATACCCATATTTCTACCTATACCAGTATACTTCTTGAATAAGTGAATACCCATTTTTCTACCTATACCAGTACACTTCTTGAATAAGTGAATACCCATATTTCTACCTATACCAGTACACTTCTTGAATAAGAGTTGTTTCTTTTTCACTGTATTTACAGAAGTCCCTGATATGTAAACAAGCTTGTTGTATACAGTCAACTCTCGTTAATTCGAAATCGGTTGAATCGAAATTTCGCTTAGATCGAAGTGATACAAATGGTCCCGTCAAACCGCTATGTATTTCTATGTAAATTTGTACGTTTAATTCGAAATACCGAAATTCGAAATTTTGCTTAATTCGAAGTGAATTTTCAGTCCAAATTACGAAATATAACGAAAATTCCAACGTTAATCGAAATCAATTTTCAGTCCAATCTAATACGAAATATAATAAAAATCTAAAGTTTTAATCGAAATATACTTTCCTTGTTTATACTTTTGAAAGTTTATACAACAAGCGGCAAAAAAAAAAAAAAATACACAAAAATCTTCTATCTTAAACTTGAACAATACCTGAAATAATTACTCCATCTCTTATTTAGTAACAGAATGATGGCTTACTCGGAAGATTCATTTCCGACTAAAAAATACCCATAAAAAGAAAGTCGGCATCTCGTACCGGTCATTAGTAAAATGTCAGTCAGTAAGAGGAGAAATTTCATTGGTTTAAACTTAAAGAGTGGGCGGTCTTCTATTCCACAGAATACCCAAAGCTAATCGACACGCCGAAACTTCTTTGATCTATCAAGGCCAATTGTTTACACCATTCAGCTACTGTCTGGAAGGTGTTAATTACAGGTGTGTGACATGACAAACTGTAATTTTAAAAATCACCAAAGTCAGACGCTTAGGATTAGGGATGAAGAAATTACGATGATGCACAAAATTTAATGAATTTTGACAGGAGTTACTAGTATAGCTATATGTAGATCGGTAGTAGGGAAAAGGTGTAAATTGTTAAAAAATCTTAATAAAACAATTCTTCAATTGAGAATCGCTAGAGCTGGGGAAACTTTAATGGAACCTTGTAAGTTACGGTGAAGTTTTTTCAAGACTTTTTTTTTGCCTCGCCATAATCCGTGTTTAACGGAAAATCTCAATGGAATCTTGTAAGTTACGGTGCATTTTCCGACTTACTTATTTAGTGCTTACAGAACGTGGTCAAACTTTAGTTTGTTAAGCTTTACATTAACATAGAAAAATTCAAAATTTTAGCTCAACTGGCTATAGCCAGCTGAGCTTATGCCATGGTGAAGCGTGTGTGCGTGCGTGCGTCCGTGCGTAAACTTCAATCTTCTCCTCTGAAACCACTTGGCCAATTGGAACCAAATTTGGTGTGGAAAGTCCCTAGGTGGAGTAGATTAAAGTTTGTACAAATTATATTCCTGCGGCATCCAAGATGGCCGCCATTGCTATAAATAGCAAAAACCTATAAATGGTCATTACATGTTTATTTATGGACCGATTTAGTTCAAATTTGAGATTTAGAAAGTAGATGTCTAGCCATTCAATATATATAACGGGTTTTTTTGTAACTTTTTCTGTTTGCTTGTAATTAGCGGAATATGCAAATTAGATGCTAAATTTAGGCAATTCTTTGAAAATCTTCTTCTCTGAAACCACATACCCAAATGATGCCAAATTTGGTGTGGAAAGTACCTAGGTGGAGTAGATTAAAGTTTGTACAAATCAACTTCGTGCGGCATCCAAGATGGCCGCCATTGCTATAAATAGCAAAAACCTATAAATGGTCATTACATGTTTATTTATGGACCGATTTAGTTCAAATTTGAGATTTAGAAAGTAGATGTCTAGCCATTTAATATATATAACGGGTTTTTTTGTAACTTTTTCTGTTTGCTCGTAATTAGCGGAATATGCAAATTAGATGCTAAATTTAGGCAATTCTTTGAAAATCTTCTTCTCTGAAACCACATACCCAAATGATGCCAAATTTGGTGTGGAAAGTACCTAGGTGGAGTAGATTAAAGTTTGTACAAATCAACTTCGTGCGGCATCCAAGATGGCCGCCATTGCTATAAATAGCAAAAACCTATAAATGGTCATTACATGTTTATTTATGGACCGATTTAGTTCAAATTTGAGATTTAGAAAGTAGATGTCTAGCCATTTAATATATATAACAGGTTTTTTTGTAACTTTTACTGTTTGCTCGTAATTAGCGGAATATGCAAATTAGATGCTAAATTTAGGCAATTCTTTGAAAATCTTCTTCTCTGAAACCACATACCCAAATGATGCCAAATTTGGTGTGGAAAGTCCCTAGGTGGAGTAGATTAAAGTTTTTACAAATCAACTTCGTGCGGCATCCAAGATGGCCGCCATTGCTATAAATAGCAAAAACCTATAAATGGTCATTACATGTTTATTTATGGACCGATTTAGTTCAAATTTGAGATTTAGAAAGTAGATGTCTAGCCATTTAATATATATAACGGGTTTTTTTGTAACTTTTTCTGTTTGCTCGTTATTAGAGGAATATGCAAATTAGATGCTAAATTTAGGCAATTCTTTGAAAATCTTCTTCTCTGAAACCACATACCCAAATGATGCCAAATTTGGTGTGGAAAGTCCCTAGGTGGAGTAGATTAAAGTTTTTACAAATCAACTTCCTGCTTCATCCAAGATGGCCACCATTGCTATAAATAGCAAAAACCTATAAATGGTCATTACATGTTTAGTTATGGATCGATTTAGTTCAAATTTGAGAATTAGAAAGTAGATGTCTAGTTATTTAATATATTTAACAGATTTTTCTGTAACTTTTTCTGTTTGCTTGTAATTAGCCGAATATGCAAATTAGATGCTAAATTTAAGCGATTCTTTGAAAATCATCTTCTTTGAAACTACAAAGCCAAATGAAGCCAAATTTGTAACAGGTTTCCTGAGAAGGTTTTGTTGCCACAATTTTCAAGAATTTTGTAAATCAGGTGTAATATTTCATCAATATTTTGAAAATCTTCTTTGAAACCACTAGGCTAATTTAAATTAAATTTGTCTTGCCAGACAAGCCAATGTTACATCCAAGATGGCCCCGTTTCTATAATGAGAAACACATAAATAGCCATTGTGGATTCATTTTTCAGCTGATGATAAATAAAACATGTTTTCCTAAAAATTTGTTCGAATAAAATGTTTTTGAAGTACCAGTTATATCTTTTTCTGATTGATGACTATTTTGTTTCTGTAGGCAAATTGATTTCATTAATATGCAACTTAGACATAGGCAGTGGTAAATAATGACTGATCATGCCAAATTTTGTTCATAAATAATTTCTTCAGCTGACCTATTTACAACTGGTCCAATTGCCATATGTCCTGCCTTTGGAATACAATAATAAAATAAAATCAAACACATTAACTAACACGAAAAACTATAAATTTTTGTACAGCGTGAACAAAGTGAACGCGTACATTGGTATCGCTTTCTTCCAAGATATCGAGCTTCTTTGCTATGAAATTATAAGATATGAGTACACCTGGAAATAGTGCGACTGGTAAATGAGCGTGAAAGAAGTATATCTGTTTTATCGTGAGATATGTATTCTGAGACAGGTAATGCATTTGGTTACATATGCACATTTGGAATAAATTTTCGGAATACATTTCGGAATCTAGTAAAATATTGCAACGGTATGCATCTAATAATTTCTGCAATTTGGCGAACTGATCTCATGTTTACAATAAAAAGTAGTTCGAGAAGTTTGCGTCCTACGATGTAAAATCATAACTTTTTATGAAATGAACAGCAACGAGAGGTTGTTTAATTAATTCTTCATAAAATCTACGGAAATTTAAATTTATTTTGAAGGTTATGATAACGTATTTTGATGTTGAGGCAATTGTGTCATATTTTAAAATGTTTATCGATTAGATTTTACTTTCGTGAAAGGGAGATAATTCGTACAGTGTTGTGTGTAAATTTTTACCAGTTCCGAACAGGGTTTCATATAAGCGCTGCTGCAGACGTCATCCACAAGCAGAGGAAATAAAATTTATGTGGTGTAATAATACAAATGTTTACTGATTCCAAAATATCGACACCTGTCCTCAAAAACACGTGGTAGTATGTTTTCTTGAAAAAAGCATTTCCGTGATCACGATTTGTTTACATCGTTAAACTAGGTCACCAACAATCTGTTGTACATTTAGGAAGCGGTTGAAGAAACACATTCAAGTAGAAGCAAATTGAGAAAGTTATTTTGCGATTGCTTTAATTGAACGGGATTGAAATTTTAGATTATTCGGTAGTAAAAATTCGGAACTGGTAAAACAACTAAATGATCCAGTTATGCATACAACCGCTAGAATGTACCCCCTCATAGCGACGGTAGGATCTGCAAAACTCTACTTTCTCTCTATCCGAAATGACAAAACGATCGGGTACAACTTTTTTAAATTTTAATTACCGATTGTCTTTTTCATATATTTATGAAATTAATTTTTTCTACCATTTAATTCAGCAATACATGGTTTGGTACATAAAAATTTGTTTCTTTTTCCGAAAAAAAAAAAAACCATCGTCTTTTTCCGATCCGTCGACTATGCATAGATCGACCTTTATTGTTGGTATTGATGTAACGATCATTGTGATATATAGATTAAGGTCAGGGGTTCAAAGGTCAAGGTCACAGATACAAAATAATACTGAAATGGTTATTTATCTTGAAAACTATTAACATTTTCTATAGGCATATATATTAGAATGTTGTAGATAATAATTCAACTACTATTTTGATGTATAGAGAAAGGTTATGGGTTCAAAGGTCAAGGTCACGGATGCAAAAAATTGCTGAAATTGTCATATCTTCATTATTTGATCAGATAATGACATGGGGTTTTCAGTTTTGAAATATTCTTGTAATTACCTTCAAAATGAGGTCAAGGTCAATTGTGAAGGTTATTACCTAATGTTTTACCTTTCTTGAAAAAAAATTGTTGACCCAATTTTTACGTAGTGTACAAATAAGATGTGTTTCAACCAAATCATTGAAAATTTTCTCCTGAATTGGCCAATTCTAACCCAATACAGCATGAAAAGTCCTTTAGTAACAGTAATCTAAAAGTTGTGTATGGCATATCAGCCAAACTCCAAGGTGGCTTCTGTTTCTATACATAGCAAAAACATGAAAGACCAATGCAGATTTGGTTTCCAACCACTTTGGTTCCAGTTGCAATTGTAAAAAGGAGGGGGAATGCCATTTCACAAGATTTGCAGGTTATTTATCCAAAATGTAAATTACCTGCCAGTTGAGCATCACAGGCCCTATTGGGCCTCTTGTTAATCGTAAGCGATACACCATAATATGTAACAGCATACACGTGACATCAATGGAGGAGTGATTTACTATTAGAGTTATCTCCCTTTATCATCGTTCGGCGATCAAAACGGTTAATTCGAAATTCGGATAAATCGAAATTTTTCATCCGATCCCTTCAATTTCGAATTAACGAGAGTCGACTGTATATGTACTATGGATTAAATTATCAACAAGCTGATAATTGTGAATATTTATCCACAGTGAATATTTTTACCTTTACACTTGTTGAAACAATGTCATTATTTATACCTCCGCAAACTAGTTTGAGCGGGGGGTAAATAGGAACCACCATGTCTGTCTGTCTGTCCATCTGTCTGTGTAAAATCATATCTAGGCCATATCTCAACAATGCTTTACAGGACTCTCATGAAATTTCATATGAATAATCTTCATGGTCCAAAGGTGTGTCATGATCTTGCACCAGGGTCATATCGGAAAGGTCAAGGTCACAGGAACACTTAAAATGTTGAGGCTGGAAGGGGTGGGGGTGGGGGGGGGGTAAATGGCTCTCAAGAGACAGTTCTAGTTCAAGTACAGTTCTTGAACAGGTGTTGTTATTTTTCAGTAATTATCACTGTTTTTGTTTCAGCAGTCATGATTATGTAAATGAGTTTGCTGTACCACAGCATGGACACAGATTTAGGTCTGTGAGGTAAAACACTATGGGTTCATTTAATGACAATCTGAAAATTGGAAATGTTAGTACATGGTGAATACCTGTATTTCTACCACTACAAGTACACTTCTTGAAGAAGTGTTGTTACTTTTTCACTGTGTTTTCAGCAGTCCCGGTTATGTAAACGAGCTTGTTGTATACTAATGCATGTACTATGGATTAAATTATCAACAAGCTGATAATTGTGAATATTTATCCACAGTGAATATTTTTACCTTTACACTTGTTGAAACAATGTCATTATTTATACCTCCGCAAACTAGTTTCAAGGGGGGTATATAGGAATCACCATATCTGTCAGGCTGTCTGTCTGTCCATCTGCCCGTGTAAAATCATGTCTAGGCCATATCTCATCAATGCTTTGGAGGACTCTCATGAAATTTTACATGAATAATCTTCATGGTCCAAAGGTGTGTCATGATCTTGCACCAAGGTCATATCGGAAATGTCAAGGTCGCAGGAACACTTAAAATGTTGAGGCTGGAAGGGGTGGGGGGTGGGGGGGGGGGGTAAATGGCTCTCAAGAGACAGTTCTAGTTCAAGTACAGTTCTTGAACAGGTGTTGTTATTTTTTAGTAATTATCACTGTTTTTGTTTCAGCAGTCATGATTATGTAAATGAGTTTGCTGTACCACATCATGGACACAAATTTAGGTCTGTGAGGTAAAACACTATGGATTAACTTAATGACAATCTGGAAATTGGGAATGTTAGTACATGGTGAATACCCGTATTTCTACCACTACAAGTACACTTCTTGAACAAGTGTCGTTACTTTTTCACTGTGTTTTCAGCAGTCCCGGTTATGTAAACGAGCTTGTTGTATACTAATGCATGTACTATGGATTAAATTAACAACAAGCTGAAAATTGCGTGAAAATTAATACTATACAATTCTTGAAACATTGTGTCATTATTGTTCAGTAATTTTCACTGTTTGTTTTTCAGCAGTCCTGTTTATGTAAATGAGCTTTTTGCATACTTATACATGCATGTTCTTGAACAGGTGTCATTATTTTTCCACTGTTCATTATTTTTCAGTAATTTTCACTGTTTTTGTTGTAGCAGTCCCGGTTATGTAAATGAGCTTGCTGTACCCCAGCATGGACACAGATTTAGGTCGGACAGTGCAGAATCTCACGGCTCAAGATGCAGTGTAAAATCGACTACTGACATATTTGGTTCAAGTCCTGCTGAAATGTTCATGCAGTAAGTTGAAATTCAAATTTTATTTTCAAATTTTCTTTTTAAATTTTATTTAACAAGGCGTTATTGTAGTTATTTGTTGATACTGTAAATCACTTAATTTTCGCGAGCACTTTATTTTCGCGATATTCGCGACTCGGTAACAATTCGCGCAAATTAAGTGTCGTGAAATTAAAATGATTAAACCGACTGTGACATAATATATAGCAAATAAATTTAATGAGGGGTTACCTTTGGGGAAATCGCGAAAATTTTATGTCGTGAAATAGGTTTTGTTATGGATTCGCGAAAAAAAGTGCCGCGAAATTTAAGTGATTTACAGTAAAAAAGTTTTTATAAACATGATGTATGTCATCATTTAAGTACTTGTGTCAGAAATTAAAATAGCAACAGGTTTGCCGTCAAGAAACTCAACAAAAAAGGCTTAAAACTGTCCATGGGTTTCATTTATGATAAGAATGATATTTTTAACATGATTTCGAAGCTGAGTAATGGTGTTTAACATCCAGTCAAAAATTTTTCACATATCAAGATGCAAAGGTGGTGCATTTCACTGATGGCATTATACGGCAGGGTTCTATATTAAGCAATGCTGACTGTGGCAGGGGACCTCGTTTATTTTAAGTTCCTATCCAACTGTGACTTTCATTTGGTAATGCAAAGTGCTTGTTATCATATTCATAATTTTAGTGTGCTAACAAATCATATCTTTCATTTAGCCCTGTGAATCGTTCAATGACTCCAGAATCTCTACCTAAACCAATCACTGAAGAGAGTTCAGCCTACCTCGACATGTCTCCAGGTCAAAGTTCACCTACACCATCACCACCAAGAGAGAGGCCAGAAAGACCAGGTAATGTATATATATACATATAGAATTCATTAAAAATATTTCGGGTTTTAATTTTGAGAAAACTGGAAACTTAAAATTTTATCCCTTTGCAACACTAAATTTTTTTATTGGATAGAGCAGTCACCAATTAGGCATAAAAACCCACCTGTGTTTGAAAAATGGTCTTTATAGAAAAGTTTTGACTTTTCCTGGCATCTTTCAAGAAACACAAAAAAAGAAACTTATTTTTTTTTCAACAAAAACATTAGAAAATAAACTTATACATGTAGGTGACCTTCACACTAATCCAAGAAGAATCATACATTTATGGTATAATATTGGTTTGGACCTACATTTGGACTTCATGTTTTTTTTGTATGGAGTTGAGTTGAGTAATGGTGTTTAACGTCCCAGTCAAGAATTTTTCACTTATATCGAGACGTCGCCAGCTATAGGCGAATGTGCATAAATTTTGCCTGTGCGTTGCGCTGATGGCATTATACAGCAGGGTTCTTTATCGTGCCAAGCCTACCAAGACACGGGACCTCGTTCCCATCCGAAAGAACCGTGACTTTCATTTCGTAATGCCGAGTGCTTGGGAAAGAACAGTCACTACCCACTTTTAAGTCTTGGGTCAGACCCGGCCGGGTTTCGAACCCACGACCTCCCACTTTCGGAGCAAGCACTCTAGCAACTGAGCTACCGCAGTGGTTATTTTGTTTGGTTGACATCCAAAATCAATTAACATTGTATAAAATGAATCGGAAGTGATATCTTGGACTTGTGTACCAGATGCACTTTAAATATGAATATTAGTGATATCGCGATTTTAGCCGTTGATCCCGATATTGACGTCGACAATTTTCTTGCGAGGATTATCGTGATGGAGATACTGTAGATTACTTATTTTTTCGCGAGTAGAAAATTTCGCGGCAAGGCCCTCTTGGCCTTATTCGCGAATATTTGAATTCGCGTTTGGAATCTGACTGAATACAAAAATTCGCGATTGTTTGCAGCATAAATGTAAATAACAAAATAAAAACGGACAAGTAACGTGTTTAAAAAGAGTTCTTCTTTCTCTGTTAAAATGTTCCGTCGTTTGATCGGAGCACCAATTAGTAGGTTAATCTCTTTAACCAATCAATAAATAATTATAACAAATGCATATAGTAGTTTGGTTTTCTTTCTTAACTAAGGTGAGTACCGGTAGTATTCACTACTGGAGTGAGTAGTGAGTAGTACTTACTGGTCTTATTAATTAATTACACCACTCCACGCTAAGTGGCTCCTTCAATCGTTGGAAGAGCTGAAGGGGAAAAGTCAACTTATCAAGCACGCTTGGGACATGGCCGGTATTAACTGTTAAATTCATGACTCGCAGTTGTTAGTTTTGCCAAGATGTACTAGTATTTATACAGTTTGTGACAGTTCTTTGTCTATGTTCAAATTTTATTTGGATTTATTTGTATTTTTGTATTAAATTACATAAACCAAACAACGAATTCTTTAAAGTTCTTTTTCAAAAGTTACGCATAAAGCATATAGGTATTGCTCTTGAAACAAGAGGATATACGTTCAGTATACTACAGGTAAAATTCGACATCGGAGAGAGAGAGAGAGAGAGATTACATACAAGTACAGTAATGTACTACGTAAAGACACGGTTCACTAACCCCATACACACCTGTATAATTACCGGATTGAGATGGCTTCTATGGCGGTCTTGTTTATATTCAAAACCTTATTGATCGATTTCATAAAAAGTATTTAATTAAACATGATAAAATTCATAAATAATGTTGATATATGTACAATAATAATTTAAACAAAATTCCAAGGTCGTACGTTAAACACAGAATTGTGTGGCGTAAGTTGTATCCCATCAATTTCCCTGTATCGTGTCATTTAGTACCGGTATGACCGTACGTATCGGAAATGTCTGCGTGCTGGAAATATTCGCGTGATATTTGAATTCGCGAATCAGGTGACTCGCGATTTTACGCGAAAATAAAACCCTCGCGAAATAAAAGTAATCTACAGTATATTAAAGCATCTCTAGCTACTACCAGTAATTTCTGAGAAATTCTTTCATAAAGTAACCTGTTTTTACAAATTTGTGAAAAAATACTTAAAAAAGGACCATTTTTTCATAAATTTAGGAAATTTTGCTCTTATTAATTTTAATTTTTTGGAAACCTAGAGATAATTGTGGTAATTTCTGAGAAATTCTTTCATAAATAACCTGTTTTAGCAAATTTTTGAAAAAATAATTTTAAAAAGACATTAGTATTTTCACAAATTTTGGAAATTTTGCTCTTAATAATTTTAAATTTGTGAAAACCTAGAGATAATTGTGGTAGTTTCTGAGAAATCTTTCATAAAGTATCCTGTTTTAGCAAATTTGTGAAATATAAGCTTTTTAATAAAGACTATATTTTCACAAATTTTGGAAATTTTGCAACTAATTATTTCAAATTGTGAAAACCTAGCAAATTTATAGAAACCTAGAGATGATATAAATGTATTGCTCTATGCTTTTCAGGGTCGGCTCACTCAGGGTCAGGATCTGACAGTCATGATTCTTCATCCAAAGTTGATGCCTACATGGGAATGCAACCTGGTAGTTTTGGAGCCAGTGATAAAAATAATAGCAGCTATCTAGACATGGCACCTGTAGGCTCTCATCATGATAAAGGTAACTACATAGTTAATCGTCTAACCAGCGGTAGCTCAGTTGGTAGAGTGCTCGCTGGACAAGTGGTAGGTTGTGGGTTTAATCCCTGGCCAGGACTGACCTAAGACTTGAAAGTGGGTAGTGACTGTTCTTTTCACCAAGCACTTGGCATTACAAAATGAAAATCACAGTTCTTACAGATGGGAACTTAAAATAAACGAGGTCCCATGTCACATTGGACTTGGCACGCTAAAGAACCCTGCTGTATAATGCCATCATCACAACGCACAGAAAAAATTTCTGCACCTTCGCCTATAGCTGGCGACATCTCGATATAATTGAAATATTCTTGACTGGTACTTTAAACACCATTATTCAACTCAACTATGGTAGATCAAGTGGTGGAGTGCTTGGTTTGAATCTAGGAGGTCAGGGTACAAACCCTGGCCAGGTCTGATTAAGAATTGAAAATAGGTAGTGACTATTGTAAATACAAAAATTTTTCTTAAGGTTTATTTAGCTATTTTTGATCCATTTTTTCTGAAACTATTCACATCAATGTTAAACTTCATAAGAACCTATGCACCTGAGATTTTTAGCGTGATTGGATGTATTTTGCAGAATTATTTCCTGACCTGGAATTTCACACTTAGAAATTTGTCCTTAAATACAACTTTGTTTGGAAGTTTTTTTTAGTTATGTATGATTCTTCAACTATATATACATGTACAAAGATGTTAATCGTCATAAGAAACCACCGCCTGTGACAAATTTTCTCCATCAATTGGGAGCAGTTGGTATTAGTCTTCTTCTACTAGTTCATTCTTATTTTAGTAGTACTGTACTCATTACCCATGTTTTTGCATTGTTTCAGTTCCACCTAGCGATACTGGTTACTTGGTAATGGGTCCTGGAGCTCCACATACCTCATCTAACCCCATTAGTATTAGACCCGTGAAAGAACCCGGGTACATGGATATGGCCCCATCAAGTCAGCCATTACCAACTGTAAAGGAAGGTGGCAGTAAGTACAGAATTTTCATACTGTAAACTTATTTATTTTCGCGGTGTACTAATTTTCACTTATTTCGTTTGTTTTGCGTGAAAATTAATACAAAGCGAAAAACACATTTTATTGTGTCATAGAACATATTTGAAAAATGCGAAAATTTAATTACGCGGATATGTCTAAATATTCTATACTCCAAAAATAAATACATGGGAAATTAAATACATATACAGTAGATGGTTAGTTATTATTTCCCTTCATTGAAAATCTTTTGTTTTGAAGGCATGAAATTAGTGATGGTGGATACAAAGTTAACATAGCTCAGAAATGTCAACTTTAAGGCCTTGGGACCCCTGAAATGAAATTAGATTACAAGTTTAGACTGAAAATTCATGGATCAATAAGAACTGACTAAAGTCAAGATTCTTATGTTAACAATGATAACCCATTATCCACATCATGTCTACTATGTTTAAGCCTTTAAGGGCCTCTTTAGTCAAGTTATCCCCAGTGCATGCTTGTTGTGGACAAATGCTAGTGTGAGAAAGTTTGTCAGTGAGCTTGTTAAAGGTTGATGGTTTCTCCAAGCATCTGGTTTACTTCACCATCCCCAAAACTGTCTGCCTAAGTGAAAATTTTTTGACAGGGGTGTTGAACTTCATTATTCCATTTAGCTTTTCAGGCAAGACAGAAAAGATAACTCCATAATGTATTCATTTAAAAACAACCCAAATATAAAATTTAAAATTAAATACACTTTTAATTTTTCAGGTGGAGAAGCTTATTTACCAATGACACCTACAGGCATGAGTCCAGTATCGGCTTCAGAGCTCAAACCTGCTAAAGTAATAAGCTACCTGTCTGATGATTCAATGTCGGGCGATATCCCGCCAAAACGAGCTTACTCTGTTGGCAGTCGACCGGTTAGTAAAACCATCACACACCGGCACCACCATCATAACACAGAAACTGCACCTAAACAAAATGTCTCGGATAATGGCAGAAGTTCCAGTGCTCCACACCTGATCATCCAGAAAATCAAACGGGAAAATCCATTATTGAAAAATCCTCTGATGCAGAATCCGTACATGCCGATGGACGGCTCCAATAGTTACACTAATAATTATAGTCCAATGAATAATTATCTGAACTCGGACACTGATTCCTTCATGGAAATGGATTTTTACCGACCGAGAACATCCAGTGAAAGTTTTGGAAGTCGTCCCAGGTCATCTAGTTTTAATAAGGTTTTTGCTCAAGGTCATAGACCAAGGTCATCAAGTTATGGACAGAGCTCAAGAGGTGGAAAAATGGGGTCATTTGAGTCTGTTAGAACGACTTCGAAAGATCTTTTACATAGAATATCTCATGAATCTGTAGGTAGATTTTCATCTCCATCTTCACGGACCTCGTCGATGGAGTCACTGCGTAGGATAGACAATCAGTCACGTGGTTCTAACCAGTCGGATTATGTTGAAATGCATTTAGATAAAAAAGACAATAATAGTGGTTATATAGACATGACCTTGCCTGGAGGTCATAGTAAAGGTCGTTCCGGAGCATCCAGAAGTTCATCCAATCAAAGTCTAAGTTCGTCCCCGGCTGTGCCTGGTTTCACTAGTCCTGTATCTATTGATAAACATTTACCAAATTCTCCAGATATAAAAATTGTCAAAGCCTCGGGACATATAGTCCAAAAGCCGACAGGGTTCCACCCACATAGTGCAGCAGACGCTATCCCTAGTCAGTCCCTTTTTAGTCCATTTAATTACACATCATCTTCAGGATCTCGAAGTCCCTCAGTCACAGGAAGGAGTTCTGCAGGATCAGGAAGGGAATCAGAAGAGGAGAGTTATGTCCCTTTTGAGCCTGTTGTTCCATCTTCTAAAAGTAGTAAAATATCAGAAAAGAAAGATTCTGGGAAACACAAAGACAAACATAAACAGAGTGGTAGCCGTAGAAGTAGTGGTTCTAAGGAAAAAGAAAAATCTCCCAAAGCGTCGGAGAAAATAAAACACAAATCTATAGAGGAGCCGGAGAGTAGTTATTTGGAGTATGAACCAGCAGATATTAGTAGTATTTTGTCTACAATGGAATATCCACCAAAACATGTGGACCATTCTCACGATAAAACGGACGAAATTGTGCCTTCTAAATCAGGACAGGAAAGTAGTTCAAATAAAAATCAAGATATCATAGATAAAGTGCCAGTAGATTCTTTACCTGACAGTGGTTATATGGATTATGAACCCCCAAAACCAGAAAAATTCTCCTCCTCAACTAAAGAATCCACCAATGAAAGAAAAGCATCTAGTGAAAAAATGTCATTGGCTAGAGAATTTACCAATGAACGAAAAGCATCAAGTGAAAAAATGTCATTGGCTAGAGAATTCACCAATGAAAGAAAAGCATCAAGTGAAAAAATCTCATTGGCTAGAGAATTCACCAATGAAAGGAAAGCATCTAGTGAAAAAATTTCATTGGCTAAAGAATCAACCAATGAGAGAAAATTATCTAATGAAGGTATAACAAGGAGTAATTCTAATAGTAGTAAGTCTATAGGTAGTTTAAAACGTAATAGTTCTAGTAATCGATCCTTTGAGGGAGAAAAACCTGCCGCGGATTTAGAGAGAATAGAATCCTACAAATACATGGAGTTTGATCCCTCCACCCACCAAGTCCAGGAAGATGAAGAGAAATCAGAGGTCAAAAGTCCCACACGTGTAAGGTCATATATTGCTTCAAATACATCTATGGAGAGTGAACTTTCATCAGCATCATCAACAAATTTTCCCACAAAACCTTTACCGAAATTTTCAACGGACGAGGAGGACGATTTTGCGGATAAAAATACTTCTTCAACAAATGATACGTTGGTTACTTCTTCTAATATTAATAATGACAGTGATAAGTTAACAAAAGAGAAAAATACACAAGGGAAAGGAGATAATGGCGCACGACAGAAAACCAAAAATAAAGGGCAGTCTGAGGAGTCTTCAAACGCACAAGCGAAAGTAGAAAGTGAAAACAGTGGTGCTCGACAAAAAACAAAGGGCAATAATCAGTCAAGGGAATCTAATCAGAAAAAGAAGGGGATGAAAAATAATCAGGAAAATGTCAAAATGGAAAGTGCGGAAATGATGAAAATGCCGATGAAGCCAATGTTTCATCTTCCTTCTCCGGAGGAAGATTCAGAAGACGACGGTTACGTCGGTCTAGATTTTACGAAAGAAGCATCTGAAAGAATTGATAGTGATAGTAACAAAAAGCCAATAGAACAGAAATCTGGTTTTGTTCAGGTAAAGAAAAATACAAGTCCTTCAATAAGAAAAAGTGACAATCCACCTCCATTTAAATTAAAAGCTTTACCTGTCGGTGACTTCATGAAAGAAAATAAAACCATGGTCGCAGCAGACGGAAGGGAAGGAGCAAAAGGAAATAAACTGCCATCTCCAGTTGGTAAAAATGTGGAAAATAAAAATGTAAGAAAACCACTAGCTCCTACAAAAGGTCGGGGAAATCAGGCAGTTGTTGCCGTCCCCACGATTAGGAAAAGAAGTGTGTCGTCTTTAGATGAAATGTTTTTGGAAGAATCGGTCGGTAGAATTGAAACTGAAGCGCATGGACAAGAAAGTATAAATTTCCTTCAAAGTTGATCATGCCTGGTCCTGAATTACACAAACAAAATAGCATGCCTTGTATGACATTACCGGCAGAACAGCTGCCGCCAAAAATACAATCAGCTGGCTCGGCTACTATTGAAATGGTCAGTAGTCCACGGAGCCGGCATAGCTGTTCGGATCTTACATCTGCTTATGAGCAAATGACATTTCCGGGAACTAAAGAATCTTCTCCTGGTCACCAGATGGCTGGTGCTCAACTAACGCCACCTGGTGTTCCGCAACCTCAGTTAACGCCACCTTGTGGAGGACAGCCACAGTTAAATTATGCTTCATTAGATTTAGGTTCAAGTGAAAATGTCAATAATGGAGATCCTAAATCGCCTCGGATCAAAAGTAGACATTCGTCGTCTGCTGATGAAACGGCAGGCCCTCCTCTCTCGTATGCTGAAATAGATTTTAAATTGTCGGAGAGTTTAAAAAATTCTAATAATAAAGAATGTAAATTTTCATTTGAATAATGAACTAAAAATTAAATAACTTGTACAGTCACACCTGTGTGTAGAGACTAACTGAGGGTACCTATGACTAAGCAATGATTCAACATGTTTAAGTTTAAATAGTTTTGGCCAGTTATTTGCTTTTATAAACAAATAATTATTTTTTCTGCTAGTTATACTGGAAAATTTGAATATTAGTTTTCTTACTGTTTATATCGCAGTCAATTTTTGGATTAAATTGGGAAAATTAATTTTTCAAGATTAAAGGTCGATTTTAGCAATATTTTGTGAAGATTTTCAGTCCGTTATAATATGACTAACATGTATAATTATTCATGGATAGCAAGCAGTATATTGAGCAAAAGTATTGTGTTAAAATTTTGGTTGAAATTCTAATTTACCCAAATCTCAAAATTTCAAAAGGGGGATAACGGTTATCAAATCTTTGTGTAAAGGTTGTCTCTAAAACAGGTATTGCTGTATCAGATTTAATTATTATTATTTTATATTATTATTATTATTATTATCATAGCCACTGTTATGTATTGTATTTTAACACTATTTAGGCAGAAGCTGTCTGCTAATTGGCCTACAGGCAACATGTAGACGTAAAATTCTTGCTAATTGGCCTACAGGCAACATGTAGACGTAAAATTCTTGCTAATTGGCCTACAGGCAACATGTAGACGTAAAATTCTTGCTAATTGGCCTACAGGCAACATGTAGACGTAAAATTCTTGCTAATTGGCCTACAGGCAACATGCAGACGTAAAAGTCTTGCTAATTGGCCTACAGGCAACATGTAGACGTAAAATATTTGCTAATTGGCCTACAGGCAACATGTAGACATAAAGTTCTGCCAATCTGCTATAGGCAGAATTTTAATTTTAAAAATTCTGTCCATAAATGACAAACACAATGTATACTAGTGCTGTTTTAAATCCCCCCCATACACCCGACCACTCCCCTACATGATAAAGGGTGGCAGGATAGGTGTTTTTATTGTAATAAGTGTTAAAAAATTTAAAGGGGTGACCCAGGTTCCGCATTCTGCCTCCTAACGCTTGTGTAAACTTATGTCCATGGAATTTTGAATTTGATGAAGTTAAGTTGACTTATTTCCATTGAATATGGATTCATATTGTTTGAGTAACTTCATTTATTTTCATTTGCATGAAATTATTTTCTCTGTTGAATAAATAAAATTTGGATGGAAATGCTTTAATTGAATTGAATAAGGAATTACATGTAACAAATTCCAGATGGTTATTTTTTCCATTGAATATGGAATTGGATAAGCTTGCTTAAAATTATTATTTCTTTTGAATATGGAATTAATAAATTTTGGATGGAACTAATATTTTCCTTTGAATATGGAATTGGATAAATTTGAATGAAATTTGTTTCCAATGAAAATGAAATTAATAAATTTGTGTTCAATTCTTATTATTTTTCCATTTAAGAATATCAAATCAAATTTCCATTAAATAATAATTTGTTGGAACTAATGTTTCAACTGAAAAATTGATAAGATAAAAAAATATCACATAAAAATAGACATATATGGCTTTAAAGTTTTCTACAGCTTGTAATACCAGAATTTAGAAAATTTTGGTAATCTCTTTTTGGAACTACTGATGAGTATTTATGTCAAAACTAATGCAAATGTTTTAATCTAAAATTTATCTTCAAAATGACACCTTATATTCCTGAATATCTTCAAAATTAACAAAGTTACAAAGTTTTGAAATTTTGCATAATTTAAGTTAACAAAAATCTCAGCTCAGGAATTATCGTGAAACCGGGGCCTGTATTTATAGCTGGACACAAACGTTAGCTGGTATCATGTGCTACACCTTGGTGAACTCTATTTGCCTGTTGCATGTTAAATTTCACAATTTTATTGTATATATAATGACAATTGTTTTACACAGATTTTTATATATCCCATGGTGTTAAGGCACACACAACATATTTTTGTGTTTCTGATCCATTCATTTTGGGTCTTTAATATTTTCAGGAAATTTCTGAGAAGCACCATTGATTTTCTGTTTGTCAGAAATCTTGCTAAATTGATCCATACACAACAAATTACGTGTTTCAGGTCCAATGTTTTGGGTCTATTAAAACTTTGCGAAAAAAAGCGAATTTGTTTAAATGTAACTATTTCTGTATGTTAGAGATTCTGATAAATTGACCCAGTGTTATTTTAATGATTTAATAAAATCACTTTTTTTAGGGCATTCATCTTACCGTCCGATTCTGAAAATTGCTAGGATTTTAATTGTTAAGCATCTGGTAAAATGTATGGCCAATGGCCTGATTTTTCCTTCAATAATGGTTGCATGCAGTCATAAATTTTTTATGGGAATGATGCACTAAATGCCTGCTTTACTATTCCACACCCACTTCAGTTTGATGTCATGTGATGATCTTTTGATTGGCTTTATGCTTTACTAGGCCACACCCACTTAAGATTGAAATGTGAATGTCTTTTGATTGGATGCCTGCTTTACCAGATCACACCCACTTAAGATTGATGGTCTTTTGATTGGATGGAACATTTTGAATGGAATGTAAATGGTTTTGATTTTGTTAAAATACAGTTGAACATGTAAAACCAAACTAAAGTTGTTGGAAATTTTTCACTTTTTTTTCAGGGGAAAAACCTTTATAAGGTAGTACCGTAATAGATAGAATTTTTAGACAAACAAAATCCTGACCAGAGTCTGGAAAACTCTTTCATCAAAATAGTAGACATATTATGTTTACTCCGCCAACATTTTGTCTGCCATTTTTCTCAAAAACTTTTTAACAGATCTTTATGAAACTTTACTGGGAAAATATTTAAGTTGAGTAGATGTGCCATTGGCTATTCATAATTTGGTCATGCACATTTAAGGTAGGGGATTTCCTACTTAGGATTTGTTAAGAGGGGGGCATTTTTAAATTGCCATCCCAATTCAGTTATAACTGGTGTTTTAAATTATTAAACAGATTGTTTTCCCCAAAATTTAAATTGTCTGTTTTAAGACAGCGCTGCTTGAAAGCTTAAATGGTAAAGTGAAAGGTCAAACTTGTAAGTGAAAGGTCAGTCTTGTAGGTGAAAGGTCATAGGGCTAGTTCATTCATATTTTATACACTACATTAATATTGTAATATTGGTTGTATTTGACAGGTAGTTTTCCATTGATCAAGAAGGCCTTCTGTTAATTGTTATTTTCCCACATTTATTTTGGATCTGTCTTTTCTTGTGATTAGCACTTTATTCAAGGGGCAATAACTCCCAGCTGGAAAATGAGCAAACAAGCTCGGGTTAACGATATGTGTATCTTTTATCAATGTTGATGCTTTGCATCAAGTTCCATCTAGTAGTGCTTAATAGTTTTTGAGAAATTATGCAGACAAGAATTTTGGAAGAAGTGATGGACAGATAATCAAATTTAATAACCCCTTTTTCTTCGAAAGGTAGGGGATAAAAATTGCATTCTGTCTCCAATTGGTCAAAAATAAAGGTGGTAAAAGATCGGTAAATGGAACAGCATTGCATTCTGTCTCCAATTGGTCAAAAATAAAGTGGTAAAAGATCGGTAAATGGAAGAGCATTGCATTCTGTCTCCAATTGGTCAAAAATAAAGTGGTAAAAGATCGGTAAATGGAACAGCATTGCATTCTGTCTCCAATTGGTCAAAAATAAAGTGGTAAAAGATCGGTAAATGGAACAGCCTCTTGTTCAACAGAAAACTGCCCGATGAATACGGCCATTGATAATAAAGTGTTAATGTTTTTTATTTACTAACTGTGATACAATTATTGTTATATTGTTGCTATTACTGTGTTGTGATTTTTGTTTTTTAACACAAAAAATTGTTTTAATCTCCAATGATTTATCTTTATAAATAGGTAGTGTTTTATTTATGTTCTGTGTTTACAGAAATTACTGAGACAAAGGTTTTTAATCTTTTTTTAAAGTATAAGTTCTTTGTCTACCTCTTACAAATGAAGCTTAGAGGGTAGGAATCACTCTGTCCTTCTGTCACTCCATCTGGCTTAATGTCCCAATAATTTGTCTGTTCCATTGCTTCTATGTCTATAGATGGATTTTAATGAAACTTTATATAAGTGCAAACCAACATGAAACATTGTGTCGTATACCTAATTTAGGTACATAGGTCAAAGGTCACCTTACACAAGGTCAAATCTTGGAATTGTTGGCAACAAGGAGTATTTGTCTAGGAAGAGACTATTTTAAGATTTTTTGTAGGAAAAATTCGTTTTCCTTTTAATTCTTTGACTAATTTTCAAAGACTCGTCTGACTCAGAGTGGCCTTGCCACCCTTGGAAATTTTGAAAAATATGACCCACAAAAACATTTCACCTACTCCTGCTGCATGCTTCTTAGGCAGATCCTAGTGTGAGTTTTTTTTGGCCAAAGGTTTGTTGTTTTCTCCATCTTTTCTGATTTTAAATCGTTTTGGTTGGACTGTTTTTATATACACAATGTATTTGTCACCCTTCAAAGAAATTTCCTCAGAAAGTGATTGGTTAAATTCTCAGGGTACATAGAACTTTGTTCAGAAATCTGCCGGGGTACATAAATGCACTTGGCATTCAGAAGCTAAAGGGAAGTAACACATGGATGCCTAGTGACTGTAAACAAACATGGCAACAACGTATGCAAGTCCCACAAAATAAGAAATGGAAGTTGAAAACAACAAACTAGTACCGCTTTGAAGGGTGACAAAAATGTTATACAGGTTTTTGGCAGTTTAACAGCCCCATGTACACCATCAAAGATGAATGTACCCTGAGCCGCATAAACTTTGAGAGGATACATGGGTCCCTGTAACCTCCCAAAATCCTGTATAGCTTATAATACACCTATCAAGGAATTGATTGCTGGTACATTTATGCTTTATGATTTCATATGTTTGTATAATTTGGAACTTTGTCTCGGTCATTTCTGTAAAGATAGTAGTTGTTTACATGAATTTTATGGAAAGAAATATTTAGTGTTACAATTTTAAGTTTTTACTCTTTAAAAGATACATAATTTGTTTGTTTTCATGTTTTGAATTTTTTCAAAGTTTTCAGTTTTCTAAAAAAAAAATTTTCTCAGTGTTATTGTGTTTGAAAAGAAGAGTTATATAAATGTCGGACATTATTCTGAATATTTGTTTCAATTACTGTTAACCGAGAAATTTTAGTGACAATTTTGAACAAAAAAAATCTGCCATCTAACCTCTCTGCTAAAATAGAACTCAGTGCTAGAATTAAGCACAGATATATGCGACTTGATTTGCACATAAAAAGCTGATGTGCTAAAACAATATTGTGCATATTCCTTCTGTAAAGCAAAATGGCTAAACTAAGTGACACTAATTTACAGTACTGTAAATTCGCGAAACTTGCTTCTGCCTCAATTCAATGCCATTATTTATTCATACAGATTTTGGTGTTATCACTGGGTTTTGTGATAAATTGAGGAAGATTTTAGGAAGAATTTAGAATTTAGGATGCCCACTGGGGCAGATCTTAAAATGAAAAAGTTTGTCAGCGGGCTTGCTGAAGGTCATTGGTTTATTTCAGGAACTCTGGTATC
The DNA here is from genome assembly GCA_021292105.1 of Anadara kagoshimensis. NCBI lineage: Eukaryota > Metazoa > Mollusca > Bivalvia > Arcoida > Arcidae > Anadara > Anadara kagoshimensis. Next base: position 35,210,051 of record CM037863.1, on the reverse strand, counting down.
CTGCACTATTGTTAAAGAATTTTTTTCTTACTTTTTGTTGATAAAACACTGCCCAAACGTGAAAAAAATCAGAATAATTATTTTGTGGAGAAATATTTTCTCTATACCCATACCTATTATTAGGTATGTCAACTTGGATGGAAATCACTAACCAGTTAGTTGATTGTCTTTCTGATTGAGTACTTGTTAAACAGAAATTAGTAAAATTGTAACTGGTTAGAGATTTTCTGATCGGGTACTCGTTGACAACCCTACCTATTATTAATGTCAGTACTTTAAATAAAATACCGGTAAATAATTAAAAACTACCTCCTTGTAATGTGAAAAAAAACATTTTGTATTTCTGTGGACTGTAATTTTAAATACACTGCTACACAATCCACTGAATTCTTGTTGCATTGCCTGAACAACTTTACACTTGGTTATTAAGCTACTGGTATATAAAATAAATTCCTTGATTTTCATTCCTGCCCACTCCACTTTTTTTTTGCCCACCCCAAAATTTTTAATTTGTTTATTTATGTTGTGTTCTTCAATAAAGTTTCCATCAGGCACTTTTTGTTGTCATTACTGTTATTTCTTTTCAATCTGAAAATAAAAAATACCTAAACCCCCGGCCCTGCCTCAATTATAAAAAAAAAATGATGAAAACCTAGGAATTCATTGTATATGGCCTTATGTTGATTTAAAAATCCATCCATTTTATATTAATTTGTGTCTTTAATTTAATGTTAGTCTTGTATCATTTTAAGAATAAAATAAAAATTTTTTGTTTTAAATGTTTGCATAGCTTTCTGAAAAAAGGCTTTGCTATTAAATGTTTGCATAGCTTTCTGAAAAAAGGCTTTGCTAGAATTTTTATTAAGTTTTTGTTTTGCCATACCTCATGATGTTTTGGATTGGGTGGGATGGGGGTGTAGGTGTTTTTGTTGTTGGGGGGGGGGGGGAGGATTTAGTCAAACCTTGGTATTATATACGGTAACATGCTTGTATGTTACCTTGACATCTAAGATACATTGGTCACTAATGGGGGTTCGCTGCTGTATCATGTGATCAACTCCTGAGGATTATGCAAGACTTTATGGAAAATGTTTGCGTCATGAAAAGAGTTTTGATTTTAGGGGGAGATAACCACTTTGGCGAAATTTGGTGTGTGCACATTGGAATGGGAAATTGGTCTTTTCGGGAATAACGTGGTTTTTACGTGAAAACATATACTGATATGATTCCATTTACACTGGAAATAATTGTTCTGCACAATTAAAAGGGTGCATCACATGGTACAGTGGCGAACAATTTTTAAAATGTCAACATTTTATCTGATCTTATTTGTTCGGGATCAGAAATTAATGGGTTTCAAATGATAACTAAAATAATTTTTGTTTTGTTATGCCATTTTTTGCACAGTTTCCCATCATGCTATGTTTCCATCTGCGGTAACAAAAATCTGGTTTGCCGTGGTACCACACGATCATTACCTCTTAATGTTTGTGTTTGGATGTTTTCGAAGACGTTAATGTCGCAAGTTCCCCATTGTCATTAGCTACTACTTTCTGCGAATACTAGTATTTATTTTTCAAAAAGTAACATATTTTAGTAAAATTGTGGAAAAATTATGTTAAAAGGACTATATTGTCACAAAAATTATGGAAATATGGCTACTAACAGTTTTTAAATGTCATGCAAATACATGTATATGCTTGCCAGTATGTACAAATTGTGGTCTTATAATGTGACTCAAAGTCCTACTGAGGTCAAACAGTCAGATGAAACTTGTTGATCTTTATTTAGTTATTACTTGTTAATTGTTATTGTTTGCTAGTTATCATGTACTGTTTATGGTTGACCTGTTATGGTAAAGTCAAACAATATTGACCCGTTTTGAACTTTAACCCCTTGCATCCCTAATGACCTTAAAAACGTTTCAAAAATGACTAAATTGGACCGTACCATTTTGAACTTAGGATTGAATTTATTATGTGTACAATATATAATTTACCTTCATAAAGAAATGCACATTGTGGCTTTGTTAAAATATCATGGGTTGAAATCAAAAATAACTATTTGCCTCAAATTTAACATGTGAAGTCTTTTTTTCTGTGATGATGTTGGTTGCCATGGTGATCATTTGATGTATTTTCAGTAGAACAGTTGGTTGTCATGGTACCAGTGTTTATGTTTAGCATGGCTTGTAAAGTTTGATACTGTGGCAATGTTGTTGAATGTCATGGTGATCATTTTATGTATTGTTTGTAGAACCGTTGGTTGCCATGGTACCAGTGTTTATGTTTGGCATGGCTTGCGAAGTTTTATACTTCTACCGTTATTTAAGGTGATCGTGGCTTGATATGGTGGAAACTAAAGAATGTGGTTCGCTGATGTACAACATGATCAATACCTCTTAACATTTGTGTGGAATGTTTTAAAAAATGGTAACATTGCAGATTTCCAGAATAATGTTATTTTTACGGAAAATGCCATCTTGTCTGATTCCATATCCATTTTAAATAAGTGTTCCACATAAATGTTAGAGGGTATCACGTGATACAGCGGGCAACCTCATTAATATTGTAAAATAAAAAAAACCAAACATACTAATCCATGTCTGAATCACAATCCATAAGCAAAGTATAAAACTTTGGAACTGACAAGTTAGGTTAGACACGTGAACTTCCACCAGGGCAGTGAGGCCGGGTGCTCCGGAAGAGTAAGCACTTCCTGTTTAGCTAGAGCAAAAACTTTCCCATGTTTTGTTTGAGGCAGATGTTTCTCTATGTATGGTTGACGTTATTTATTTGCTCATTATGTTGAAAAATAAGATGAAATTTATATTATTATGTATTCAAATATATATATAAATATAAATATATATATATATACAAAATATTGCATATTGTCTGTTGTCAAAATGTGTGTATAATATACATGTACAGAGTGAAATAATTTGGCAATGATAATAATAAATTTATTAATTATGTTTTGGGCAATTATTTTATAAATTTGAAAAAATCTCTTTGGCTGAATGGACCACTGCAGTAGCTCAGTTGATAGAGTGCTTCCTCTGTAAGTGGGAGGTAGTGGGTTCGAACAGAGTAAAGTAATTTGGCAATGATAATAATAAATTTATTAATTATGTTTGGGGCAATTATTTTATATCAAAATCATTTTGGCCGAATGGACCACTGCAGAAGCTCAGTTGATGAGAGTGCTCGCTCCCTAAGTAGGAGGTCATTAAGTGGGTTTGAACCCTGACCAGATCTGACCCAAGACTTGAAAGTGGGTAGTTACTGTACAGTCTTTTTTACCAAGCACTTACCATTACAAAAAGTCACGGACCTGTCAGATGGGAAATTAAACAAACCAGGTTCTGTGTCACAGAAAACTTGGCATGATAAAGAACCCCTCTGATTAATGCCATCAGTGCAATGCAAAGGCAAAGTTTCTGCACCTTCGCCTATAGCTGGCAATGTCTCAATATAAGTGAAATATTATTAACTGGGACATTAAACACCATTATTCCACAACTCTTTGGCCTAAAGTGTGGGCTTGTGGATCATAGTGTCCCTCTTTCTGTTTTTGGCATTTATTTTATATAAATATCTTTTTATTTCCTCTGTGACAGTACTTCTGGATCAAAGTGCCTCTCATAGCCTAGGTTTGAATTCCACACTATCGGGACAGATTCTATTGTGAGAAAGTGTGTCAAATCACTTGTTGCTTTCTCCAGGCACTCTGGTTTTCTCCACCATCCAAGAAATGACTATCTTGATATACTTGAAAAAATCTTCACTCACTGGGCTATGAAAACAATTACTTCACTCTACCATCCCAGAAATGATATTAGATATTAGAGGCTGGGACGTAAAACACCATTACTCTCCTCCACCATTTCAGAACTGAAAACCTTGTTATAAGTGAATGGATATTAGCTAGGGTGTAATGTCACAACGTAGTAGTGTGCGAGTACAATTGTAGGAAAACATATACAAAGAAATATTATAATACAATCTAATAATGCAAATAAAATATACTCGTATATATATATTTGTGAGCTACAGTACAGACCTGTCGAAAGTTAAACACTAAGCTAACGAATTGGTACCAAATGGGTAGTTTATCTGGACCCCATGTTAGCTATATCTCGACAGTATCATTTGGCAGCTTTTCGATCACTCGCTGTCTATATCTCCGCCACCCGACAGCCTAACTTTAGCTCAGTGTTAAACTTTGAACATGTCTGTACTGTACCTTGGTTATATGCCCTTCAATCAAAAGAGACAACCACAAATATACCGGTCTATGTTCAAATCACAATCCCAAAAATCAAAAACAAACATACTGGTCTATGTTCAAATCGCAATCCCTAAAGCAAAGTGAAAACATTGAACACTGTCAAATTAAGTTTAACATGGGAACTTTAAAAATGTGGAAATCAAGTAATATGGGTGAACATCCACCAGGGAAGCAAGTTTGTGTGGTCCCTCCAGGTATAGCTAGATACACCACCCACCTGTGATATTATAAACATTAAGACTATAAACCAGCCATATACTGTATTTCGACAAACTGAGTGCACATAGAAAATGCAAGAATTAAGTCGTATTTTCCAAAAAACTCGCAAAAGATTGTCAAAACTAAATACAAAATATACTGACCTAATAGGAAAAAATATTTTTCATTCATGAAAAACTGAATTTAATTCTGTACATAGAGCAATTTCTTAACTTTTTAACAAATGACTATGTCAAAATTATACCTTCTGTACCTTCTTACTTGGAACAACTATTTATAAACGTTATGTCATTATTGGAATATTCATGATGATCACACCTGGAAAAAAACCCGAACAACAATGATCTACCTGACCCTAAATGCCCTGATGTAATTGGTGTATAAACTTGATCAAATTTCCAAAATTTTCGCAAAATTTCTCTATGTACAGGAGAACTGAACAATAATGTTTTTAACTTTTAATAAAAAATTTAGTTTGGTTAGGTCAATGCATTTTAAATGATTCTTTGATGGAAACATTTTCAATTAAAAGAAATAAATTATAAAAAACCATGTGCACTCAATTTATGAAAATATAGTAAATGCATGCAAACTAGTGATGGGAATTGGTTGCATTTTCATAATCGATTAATCAGTTATAATGGGAAGATGATTTCGATCAATTTTCCGATTATAATCAGTTAATAAATTGAAGCAGAAATTACAAAGTAAATTAGATTAAATACTAATTTTTAGTCTTGATAATATCTGCAAGATATTTGTATCTCAGTTAAGACTTAAAATATTCTCCATTTTTCTGATCATTTTCTCATCCTTAATTTGTGTTGGTTTTCTTTTCCAAGTACACTTATTTCAGCTACAATTTCATACTTATTTTATAAGAGACATTTGTCTCAGTCAGTGTGAAATCTTCATTGTAAAGAACCGTTTTTCCATAAACGAACTTTAGTAAATAATCGAAACCGATCCATTATTAGATTTTAGAATCATTTATCGCTAATCGGATGCTCAAACCATTAGATATCGATTAAATCGATTAATCGGTCCAACACTAATGAAAACAGTGTAAAATTAGGGCTAGTACACAGATCTGGATTAAGTAACGTTTTAAGTGTCCCTTAGCAGTTTAAATTGTGTAGTGCCAGCAAAAAATGTATTTAAAGGTTTTATGAACATTGTCAATCTAGCCACAGGTGGTAAGTCATTTGGTTTACATTTATAGCTATAGTTTTAAGAAGGCAAATATTAATGTAAAACCTTTGTGGATTCGCCGGTAAGGTGCTCCTAACAAAGGCGGAAACTACCAAAGAACACGAACAAACATGACGTCGAATGCTGATCTTGGTACCACGGATAAAATGAAAACGGCAGAATTCAACCAAAATGTCGAGTCAAAGGGCAGTGATGGAAAATCAGACAAAGATGGAAATACATTCCATCAACTTCGAACGGAAAATCACCAAAATTTTAGGGAATATGCACAACATTTGCAACTTTGGCTGTGGCAATATCGGATGTGGAATTCGATGAACAACTGGTTACCATACTACTGCATGTACCCACCAAATCAGCTGAGTTATCAGGGTCATATATCAACTTTTACAAATTTACAGCAACCACAACAAAGTACACGACCTCAGAATATCGGTAGTCAACAATACAGACAACCAGCAACTGTTCACACGAATTTGACAGGTAGAACAGGTAAACAATCTCTCTCAGAGTCTCTGCCCCCCTCTCTCTCTCTCACTTACACACTACTATGATAGCACAATTAGTATGTTTCGCTCTTTACCATTTATGTGTGACCTCTGTGAGGTAGAAGTTGGACCAAGACTTGAAAAAAGGAAGTTACTTTTCTGAAGCCAAGCACTTGACAATTTAGGTATGGGCTAGTAAGGCGTTTTCGATCACCAGGTATTTCCGATCACATATGTAAATATTGAATGGCAAGCATGCGCGGTCGAATTTTTAAGGCCATACGATCTATTTATAACGACGGAAGCACGTTTTTTCTACCAGTGTAAACAAATAGTCAAAAATGCTTTCTAGGAAGGTAGGATAACTCACATTCTGTCCGCGTTGAAAAAACCACCATTTTTGTTATTCCCGTTTTTCAGTTACCATCATATATCCAATTTCTTTTGATCTAATCATTTTCATGCAATCCGGTGTCGTCTGTTTACTCTCTGAGCGTTTTGACAAATATCAGTTCATGTGACGTCACCAGTTATAGTCTGTTTCAAGAAAACCCAGGCTGTAAAGTGGCACCACGTGTTATAGCATAATTGTTTATATCGGGAGCAAGATTATACAACACTTGGTTCTATAAATGCAATTCAACACCATAAAGTGATAACCGCTACCTGCTCCATGCTTCACAACACATTCTCAACAGATTTTTACAGTTAAAACTATTGATGTTGCATCAGTATATATATTTATATAATATATATAGACATATGTCAATATAAGGTTTCTAATTGTTATGAAATCGATGGATGACACACAAATGGGTGAATGGTTGCTGGAATATTACTTACCTTAGTATTTACATGAGGTAAGATATAATGTTCATGTTTCAGTTAACACTGGCCCATTTTGAGCCTCAAACACTTTTATTTTCTTGTGTAATACGTCACTACATCACGTGATCGGATTCACCTTTCCGCCATTTTTGTTTACATAGAAATGGGGACCGGTAGGGATTTATTTAAAACATGCTGTGTTATGCTTTGATTGAGATTTTGTCAGTATAAAAGCATCCATATTAATTAGTATTAACTACGCTGAAGTGCATTTGATTCAGTATTATTTAACAAACTAAACAATTATTCCGAATCCACTAAGTGATCGAAAACCCCAAGTCCTCCATAAATATGGAAGTCTTCAGGTCCTTCAAAAAAACAGAAAACACTGAAATTCAATCCAATTCCATTACTACATGCATGGCCACATTGCCCAATTTTTGGACAGTTCTTGCTAATTTTTAGGGCTAGCGTTTACACTTACGGTATTAAGTGTAAATAATCACTCCGAATTTTAGACGTCACAAAGCACATAATGCTACCAGTAGCACAAAAAAGAATCTACACCAGAAACAAGAAACACAAAAATTACTACTTAGGCCTAAGTTATATTTTGTTCTATTACAGGTACAGAGTATCAGATCCCACCTCTATGGAAAAGAGTTGTGGCAGAGTTATTGGACTTTGTAGTGCTATTTTATCTCAAAGTTATGTTGACCATTATAGTGATGAGGCAGCTCGGTTATTTGTAAGTGATGAAGAAATAGCTTTCAGTTAAATTTTCAAAGTAATATAACAGGAAAGAGAAAAAATGCAGGGTCAGACGGGGATCGAACCCGGGACCTCCCGCACTATAGGCGAGTGCTCTACCACTGAGCTACCCAGACTGCTACAGTTATATGAATGACGGTGTGATCATGGATCATTTAAACAGGGATGAAGATTAGCAGGGGCCCAGTAGCCAATGGCCAATAAAAATCAGTCTGGACGCCTTAATTTTTACACATTATATCTATTTATTACTATTACAACTTCTTTTCTGAAGTGAGCTGGGCCCCTAACTCAAACTAGTAAGGCTTTAACCCAGGAGAAAGCACAGCAGACAGAAGCTTTAATTCTAATTTTAGCATTAGTAGGCCAAATGCAAATGCAGATTATGTACTAGGTCAAACCTTTCGAAACTTTTATCTAGGGAAAAATTCTGAAAACATTCTTAATTTTTGTTACTGCCAGGATAAGCATACACTGTTAACAGTACTAGTTTTGCACCAGATAGTGGCGATATCTCCAAAGAGATAGAATGATCTCGCCAGATCCTGTTTCCTTCCCGTTTCAAAATGGTGACGTATTATGGGAAAATTCACGTGAATGTGAGACAAATTTTTAAACTCACCACTATACGGATTGTTCTTTTGGATTAATAGGAATTTTTGTAATTTTATTGAATTAAGAATTATGTACGCACATTATCTTTGGTGAAAAAGCTGCAGTTTCTATTAGATTAAATGTTGATTAAATTTTGTAAGCCTGAATCTATAAAGGTCCCAGGTGCAGGTAACCCCAAAATTACAATTCTGTACTGTCTGTGGGCCAGCACTAGCCCTTCTATACAGTTGAGTTTTCAATAAATCTGGTTCTACCTCTATCATTCGTTTTATATTTTACTTTCACTGAAAAGGACTGGTTATATGTTTAAAATATAAAACTAAGGTCAATTTGCCTCAATAGTATGTTTGTGTGCATGTGTTGTGTGGATGTTTGGGTGTGATCAACATGTAGTCAGATGATTGTCACCCATGTTGATGTAAGTGAAATTATCTTGATTGAGACATAAACTCAATGGTCTCTAATATGCTACTTTATCAGTAGCTGGTGACCTCTCAATATAAGTGAAGCATTATTGATGGAGACAAAATGCATCAATCAATCAAATTTTGTAAAGTTTTAAAGGCTTGGACTTAAGAAATTTTCTGTTTGTTATTATTTTTCAGAAAAAATGACAATATCCTAGATGTGAGGTTAGACTTATTACCAGTCTTAGATATTACAGAAATTACAGAGGTGGACTTCGAGAAAGCCTTCAGTTTGACCTCAGAAATCATAGCTCTAGAAATTCTAAACAGAATATTTATCACATTATTTGAGGTAAGATACAACATGCAAAACTCATGCTGGGTCATATTTAGGGATGATATTGGGCCCCATTCACAATTTAAAAATGTATGGTTTTTCACAAACACCCAATAAACATGTTTCGCTAGTTCGTTTAAAGAGTTTTTACACCAGTTAAGGTCTACCTGCACTATGTTAAGTATACTGTAGATTACTTTAATATTGCAAGTAATAAATTTCATGTACTTACATCTGAGCTTTATTTCGCAAATACTTGTATTTGCATCCACAATCCAGGTTTATATTTAATTCCGCATCCCCTTCATGGCGGGTATATAGTTATCTACCTTTCTTTAGGGTCCTTGTTTTGTTGATCGTTTCTTAATTTTCCATAATCATTGTAAACGGTTGTAAGGAATTTTTAATTCAGCCTCGTCAGTCAGTGTTTAAAGGGAAAATTCAATAGAACCTTGCAAGTTACGGCGAAGTTTATGATTAACTTTATTGCATCTAATATGAAATAATTTGACTTAATAATTTTCGCGATTTGGGAATATTCGCGAGATATTTGAATTCACGACTAAGAGTCCTCGCGAAATTACACGTTAATAAATCTTTTGCGATAAAAAAGTAATCTACAGTATTACACCCCTTCCATGAACATGTTAACATCAATGTTAAAGGGGGCTCAGTGTTAAGCATTGGATCATGGATTACAATGCCTCTAAATGTCTATGTATGAATCCTATTCATAACTGTTCCTTTTATGGGAAAGTTTGTGTGTAGGAGTTCCTTTGTAAACCCCCCCCCACCCATTATATTCTATGTATAAATTTTGAAAAATAATTTTTTACAGAAATGTTCAAAATGGCTTGAATCTGTCATTTTTAGACTTTTTTCATTCAAAATTAAATTTTTAGTGGAGGTCACAAATGGAACTCTTTCCAGTTTGTCAGTTCACTTGTTGAAGGTTGGTATTTTTGCAATGGATATCTCTATTTCCTCCATAACTGATTTTCTTTGTATAAAAGAAAGGCAATTACTCTTCTCCAATGTTAAAAGATTTGTACCGTGTCAGGGCAAGTGTGGCATGTTAACGATCCCTGCACATTTACCTGAGCGCACCACAAAGGTAAAAATTTCTGCCACTTCTCCTGTAAATGGTGGTAGCGTCTTTGATTAAAGTGAAATATTCTTGACTAAGATGTAAAACCCAATTCAATTATTCTTTGTGTAATTATCTTGTTTTTACAAATAACATTTTTATTACATCTAATCTGCTCATGTGTTTTATATGTACCAAAATATGAAGATTATGTTGTGTCTTAATTCTATTTTGAAGAACTTGTATTTTTTTAGACTTTGTGCCTTAGGAAAGGTCCCGGTGGGACCATCGGGGGAGCAACGCCAGGGAAAAGAGTGTTAGGATTAAAGGTTGTATCTTGTGAAGAAGTTTTAGATCTGAGAAATGGAAAGCTGCTAGTCATTCCTGCCCACAATATTGGATTTTTAAGGTAGTGGCTTACATGAAAATATTCATGGAGATTCAAGTCATTCACATACTTTTATTTTCATGGCATCGGATAACACACAATGCAGATGCATACATATTATATACAGTGTGTTTATACAACCTTCCATATCAGGTTGAGTCCTTTTTATTCACTGTGAGTCGTGCTTGCACAATGAGTAGTGATACAGCTACTAAAAAAGGACGATACCTGATACGAAGGGTTGTACATACAGACTGTGTATATGATATTTTTATCTAACATTTTCAACTAGGCTATTTAAAATAATGAAAACAACACTATGTGAAAAAATTATATTTTGGACAGCAAAACGCTGACCTATGTTATGATTTCTGTAGTAATGACGTAATGATGAGAAATCCGATTTTCAGTGCATTAGTGAGATCAGTTTCGTTTCTGCGCCTTTGCCTATAGCTGGCGTCGTCTCAATATGAGTGACATATTCTTGACTGGGACGTTAAAAACCATTACTCAACTCATCTTGTTTTATATTTTCAGTGCATTAGTGAGATCGGTGATAAAGAATTTTACAATGGCATTTTTCTTCCCAGCCTGTTTTACAGTTTTCTTTTTTCAACATAACCGAGCTGCCTATGACGTTTTGGCCAAAACGATAGTGGTACAGGCCCGGTCATACGACAACAGCAGCAGTAGCAGCAGAAATGACAATAACTTTTTTTTTCAACATAACAGAGCTGCCTACGACGTATTGGCCAAAACAATAGTGGTACAGACCCCAGTGGTAAGACAACAGCAGCAATAGCAGAGAGGAAAATTAATGAAGCACATGTATTAGTAATATTGAACAGTAAATGGAAACTTCATGATTCATGATACAATATGAATGGCTGTTTCACCCTTTTGTGAATTGTGCCAGGGGCTTTCAGTTATGGAAATAAGCATCATAATTCACAAAATTGTGAAAGCAAACACTGTTTTAAAACTGAAAACACCAAAATTCCAAAAATTGGAAAAGTGATTGTGAAAAAAAACCCATAAGATTTTTAATTGTGAACAGGGGCAGAATATCAGTTGCTGGCCATGGTCTAAGGGCAGATAACTCTGTTTTCATAGGTCAACATGCCAATGTTATTCTCTTTACCAACATATAATTATATATATATGTTTAGAGAGTATTAGGTGTTAACAATGAATGTGATATTAGTTGATGCTGTATTGTTTCTCTATAGTAGACTAACAGAAATAAATATTATGAAGCCTGTATTGAAAGACCACGCATTGGACTTAGGAATTATGGACTTTGGGACCTACGAAATATGGACTTTGACCTAAGATACATGTACCGGTACAGTCCAACGTGCCTTAAAGGCCACCTCAATATAAGGGCCACCTGCTTATAAAGGCCAGTAGAAATGTATCCCAATTGTTCTTTTTTCATATTATTTGAACCTGTATATAAAGGCCACCTGTCCATTAAGACCACTTTTACTGGTTCCCTTGGGTGGCCTTTATAGACAGGTTTGACTGTATATGGATGTTGGGACCTTGAAAAAAATGAACTTTTTGGACCTAAGCAATATAGAGTTTATAGACAAGTGGTCTTTACACAGAGGCTCTTTTTTGGTGACATATGTAAAGTAAAGGGACATCAAAGCACTGGTATTTTAGATATATGGTCCTGTTTAGAGTGAATCATTGCAGCTTGTGGCATTCTACCTTTTTTTTTTGTTGTGTACCTTTTCTTGTTATCATGGTTATTATGTGATTATAATTTAAAATTTTGGGGCAAGAAATACATGCCTTAAGTCGTGGAAAATGAATTTCATTTTTTTTTAAAAATTCATCCGAGATCTGATACGGATGACAAGAACAGGTATATCACCAATCTTTCAAGTTATATACATGTAAAATTAATATCTACCATTTAATGTGACCAATTCATGTGTACATGCACATGTGATTGTTTACTTCCAGTATACACAGGGGTCGACACTAATACTAGACCGTTAGTCTGAGGCTAGTAAAAATTGGTCAGGGCTAGTGAATCTTGTATTACCAGTAGCCTGATAGGCTAGTAGTTTATCTCAAAACAATTAGTTCATATACTCCATACAGAGCTTTTTAGACCTAATGAATATAAAATCATTATCTAAACTTCTGTGGATTGCAGAGTTTTGCTCCATTTTTCCAATTTTTTCGGTGGTGGAAGGGGGAATGGGACATGCCTTGGACTTCTCAACTTAAAGCAGGGCTAGTGATTTCAAACAACTACTAGCCCCGTGGGCAACTGTTGGAAAAAAGTTAGTGTCGAACCCTGATACAGGTACACAACACAGGTGTACATGTGCTTTGTGTATTGTTATTGTGATGTAATTTACCAGTCTTTCAATATTTGTGATTTTAACTCCGTTATTATTTGTTTTTTATGTCTTTTATGTGCATATATTTAATGTTTTTTACATGCCCGTTTTTAGAAATGGTATGTATAAGCTGTATTATGGTAAGGTGTTGTCCATCTATAAGTCTGTCTGCAAGTGATACATGTCGTTTGTTCGGCCTCCTCCTCCAAACCTGTTGGAGATATTTTTGCTAAACTTACTGGTAACACTTTAATTTTGCGGCACCTTTATTTTTGCAATCCCATGATGAAAACAATTTCGCGACATGAAATTTTCGCTATCCCATGTTGAACCGCAAAATTAAAGAAGGTTTTTTTTTATAGCAACTGATTTTAATGTTAATATGATGTTCATCTAGTTACTTGGCCTTTTTACTTTTGTGCACTTTATTTTCATGATTCTGAAACATATCGCGAATATCGCGAAAATAAAGTGCTCAAGAAAAAAGGTGATTTACAGTAATTAGATTAACAGTAAAACCTCGATTCATTGCCACCATTTGTTCAGTCACATTTTGGCGTTATAAAGGCGTTTGACGATAAATTGAGGGAGGTGGATAAAGAAAAACATAAACAAAATGGATATTGGGACTTCAAAATAGTGTGGCGATAAGCGAGGTGGCAAAGTCATCGAGGGGCATTATAACGAGGTTTTACTGTATTTTATTGTGATATTACTAGTCATTCATTACAAATTAGTGAGGTCGTGGTAGCAGTCTGGTCTAAAGCGCTAACTTTGGATTACCGTGGCTCTCATTCCTTATACATGTATTATTACAGTGTTATTGCTAATGTTCAACTTTTACAACTGCAAAGGTTTGAAGCATGTTTGTTACTCTGTCTTCTTCCTTGCCTTCTTTCACTTTTATCAAGACAATTGACGTATCGCCAGCCACGCCCACAATGTTCCGACAAAGGCCCGACATGCTTGAATTAGGCGCAAAAAGAATGAAAACTCGGCCTGAATTGTACCGTTTAGTGATGTCACTGACACTAGTATGTCATAAGTTGCCTTGACGCTGCTTTGGTACTGTGATGGCGGCCAGTGTCGGAACATTGTGGGTGTGGTCTGTGAAACATAAATTATTGACTACTAAAAAAAAAACTTGCTAACTGTCCTGCACTTGGATTTTTACTGCTCGGTATTATAACCTAGGTAGTGCAAAGCTGTAATCCACAAGGAAACACTTTAGACCATTCTGCCTGAATGCCACCTTCACAACTTTAAACACATTAGCTATTATGAGATAGAAAAAATGGGGTTGGCCGCTGTACCACATGATCAATACCTCTTAATGTTTGTGTGGAATGTTTTGGAAATCGTCAACCTCACAGATTCCCAGAATGATGTCATTTTCACAGGAACATAGCATCTTATGCGATTCCATATCCACTGGAAATAAGTGTTCCACATAAACGTTAGAGGGTATTACATGGTACAGCGGCGAACCCTGTTTTGTTGGGAAATTTGAGATTCAAAAAGTATTTAACATGTTCAAATTATTTCGATTTGAAGACAAATATTGTTGTGCACAAATATGTTATACACTGCCATCCATAAATAAATGTACATTTATACATTTATCTGCCATAGGTTTATAATATAATCGTATCTTATTTCTTTCACAGAATTCAAATTTCAAAATTTTTGGGGTACTTGAAAAGGTATCTAAAAGTTGTTTTTCTAAAAAAAAACAATTTTCTTAGAATTACCATATTATTAATTATGGGGAAAGATAAACATTTTTTAATTTTGCACGATAAAAAACAAACAGTTTTCTCAGATTTTTTTTTAAATTTTCGGGAAAATATATATATCTGGGAAAAAAAATTTTCATGATAAAAACACAAGTTAGCTAAAACACTCATCTTTAGTAGAGTGATGTTTCAAACAATTTGGTTTGTGTGAAGATTTTCAGTCTGTTGGTTGGTTTGTTGAATGTTGCTTAACGTCACATCAGCAATTTTTCAGCTATTCGCAAAAGAATTACATGTATTTTTATTAATCTCTATGGATTAATCTATGAACAATTTCGTGTATGCATGTGAAGTGTGAGTGTGTTGTATGGTCTGCCTTGTACTAGTGCACACTCAGGGCGACTTTAACTTGCTAGCTCACAGAGTCAGTGTGTTGTATGGTCTGCCTTGTACTGGTGCGCACTCAGGGCAACTTTAACATGCTAGCTCACAGAGTCAGTATGCCGCAGACAAGCATACAACTCCTCCAGTTCATTATACTGATACCAGGTGAACCAGTAAAGGCCTTTTCAGTCTGTAATGATATGTACGAAGGGGAATCAGAAATTTCAGATATCGGATATTTGTGGTACAAGTGTTATCTTGAAAATTTTGAATATTTTTTTTCTCACAAATGTTTTTTCTCATACAGTATGACCAATTTTCAACATGTATAATAATTTATAGATGGCAGTGTATGATCATCTACGGTAATTAATATTCAAGATATTTTAATTTATATTAAACTTTATTAAATATTTTAATTCATATTTATCATTAATTTATTGTTTGTGTATCTTTTAAAGATTAGGCAAGAAAGAAATTTAATATATAAAAATGTCATTTTATTTGATGTAAACTCTCCAAGAATATATTTAAATTTGAAAAAAATGCAGGATCTTTATTTTCTTTTAATTCTGTGAAATCATTTATTTTTCTGAAGTTCTATTTTTGTGTTTCTTAGAAAAATACAATTTTGTGAGGTTGTAAATTTGTGGTTTCATTTTAAGAAAAGTTTGAAATATATACTATTTCGTTGAAATGTATGGAAAATTCAAAAGGGGTCAGAATATACAAGATATGAAAATTCTGACACCTCAAAAATGAATGATTTCACAGTATTCAAGCTTTAAGGGTCTTCAGACCTCAGTGGTCCAGCATCTTAACCCTCTTGCTGACAAAATAATTTTCAGCGCAACGTTGGCAGTGCCAAATTGAAGTTCACAATGCGAATTGATATGACATCAACAATAGAATATGATGTCAGACGCGTTAGTAGTCATATGACGTCATTAGTTAATTGTTGATTATAATCTCAATAGTCAACCTTTTGCATTTTTATAATTTTACAAAATGATTATAAGTATATCTTCGTCTTTTATCCAAGAGTTGTCAATTCCGTTGAAAGGACATATGTGTCTGTATGGCAGGCTGCCGGTAGAGGACACATATGTCTGTGTGGCAGCAAGAGGGTTAAAGCGTAACAGTATCTCTCATCTGGCGCATACAACTGTGGTAGCTCAGTTGGTAAGAGTGCTCACTCCTTATGTGGGAGGCCTTGGGTTTGAACTCTGGTCAGGGTCCGACCAAGCCTTTAAAATAGCTAGTGACTGTTCTTTTAAGTACTCTGCATTTAGAAATTAAAGGCACGGGTCCTTCCGAAGAAACCTTATAAACCAATTTGCTGTGTCATGGCAGGTGTAGCACATTAAAAACCCTACCTGCAAATTGCCCGAGTGCACTGCAATGGTCAAATTTTCTGCCACTTCACCTATAGCTGGTGACATCTCGATATAAGTGAAATACCCTTAACTTGGATGTCGAACACCATTCAATCAACTACATCTGGCCAATCGTAATCTGAAAAATTTTGTCAGTTTAGTTATTGTAGGTCAGTGGTTTTTTTCTCTTGATGATGAATTTTCTCTGCTTATTGTCAAATCCTTTTATAATGCCAAAATCTTATTGATGGTGTCATAAATCAAGGTTTACTGTGCAAAATTTGACCAGCCATATGCAAAAAGGGCCCTAAGGTTGATAATTTGAGATTTTCAATTTTTGTGAAATTTTTGAAACACCAACATTGGATTATACAAAGATAGCAATAAAAGTGGATTCAACCCAATTTTCATGAAGCAATTGAAAAAACGTACAGGAATTTTTTATATTTATTGCATTCAAAATCTATTTTCTGCTTTTAAATTACCACTGGATTTTTCTAAGGGCCCTCGCATGTAAAACAGACTTGTACAGTGAGATATCAAGTTATTGACAAACTGCAGTACATGGACCCTAAATTTTGTTCAAAGAATTCAAATTATTTGGACTGAAATATGTCCATGAGTAATCAATGGTAAAAAAAATTGTTTGTGTGATCAAAGTTCTACCTCTTTTCCCAGGAAGTATTTTCTGAAATCAAAAACAAACATACCAATCCATGTCCAAATTATAATCCCAAAGCAAAGTAAAAACTTTGAAAACTGGCAAATTAAGTTAAACATGTGAACTTCAAGTTCTTTAAATGTGCCAAACAACACTGTATTCCCTCTAGTATAATAGTTTGGATATCACTCTGGTAAAAAATTCTCTCACTATTGTACTTTTTTGTGAACTTCCACCAGAGAAGTCAGGCTGGCTACTCCTGATGCAAATGTAAAATTGGGATCTTGAATAATACCAAATGTCTCCTAGTTTTGCTCATGGTGCATGCTGGAACCTCTTGGAAGGATGCATTCTTTCAATAGCTAAGAAGTAAAATTTAACATTACCTGTCAAGATTACATCTATTTCACCTTTACCGGTAGTAGATTAAGATGTTGCCATTGAATAATTATTGAGCAAATGCAATTTGTACATAAAAAAACTTTAATAATTTGTTTATTCTTACATTAATCCATGAACATGTATTCATTACAAAACACAATGTTGAATTTATTGCTACCCTGGTCCAATTTTCACAATCATGTGACAAAGATTTTCCTTAACTAAAAATTAGCATATTTTGGTAATCTTTTTTTGAAGTACTGCAGTCCAACCTTCCTTAGAGACCTTTATATAAGGGCCACCTGCTTATAAAGGCCAGTAGAATTGTATCCCAATGGTTCTTTAATTCATATTATTTGAACCTGTATATAAAGACTACCTGCCCATTAAATCTACTTTTACTGGTTCCCTTGCATGATCTTTATAGACAGGTTTGACTGTATTAGGAATATGCATTTTTGTAAAAATAAATACAAAGATTTAAAGCTGAAAGTAATCTTAAAATCTTAAATTTCTGTATAAGTAAATTTCACGTGTTTCCAGAGGGACAATTTAATCACAAAACTGAATCGACATGAACATGTTTTGTTTTTGAAAATGGTATTTTACCAAATATTCTGCTATAGTCAATATTGGATAAGTTAATACATGTAGTTGCGAAATGGTTTTGGCAAGAGAATTGCAAAAGTTAAAAGTTGGTCTACGGTATTTTACTTAGTACTTTATAGCAGACCCTGGAAAGCAAGCTCACCAACCAAAAAGGACCTAATGAAAACCATGAAAGTTTTATACAACAATATTCTCTCATTATATTGTTAAGGTCCTCAGTGGCCAAGCGTGGGTTAAAGCATGCCCTTACAGATCACAGCACCCTTTACTGTCAAGGTTCGAATGAATAAAATCCCACTCTGGGGCCGGTTGCACAAAAGATGATTAAATTTAACGACTAGTTAAGGTTTAACGACTCGTTAAAGTCTAATCAAATGATTACCAAATCAGCAAAAATCTAGTCATTTTAACGAGTTGTTAAAACTAACCAAGTTTTGATCAACAGATAATCAATCGTTAAATTTAACTACTCGTTAAAATTAGATTTAATGAGTCGTTATATTTAATCGTCTTTTGTGTAACCGGCCCCTGCAGATTAAAGTGTGAGAAAGCTTGTAAGTTTATTTTTTTTGGGGGGGGGGGGGGGGGGGGGGGGGGGGCGTCGGAGTCGGGTTCACAGGAGTAACAATATGCCAAAAATCCTCAAATTTTACTGTAAATATGGGAAAGTTAAGCATCATTATAATTTCAACTTTTTAAGTTGTGCAAATGCAAGTGACATATCAAAATTAAACAATGGCCAAGTTTTAATTTAAAACAAATATTAATTACTGTGAAAATAAAAGAGCTATTGTAAATGTATTTATTTTTGTCATGTACTAATTTTCGCCTATTTCATGGTTGTTTGTTTTGTGCGAAAATTAATACCAAGCTAAAATTATACGATGCTTATGGTGTTATAGTGCATATTTCATAAATGGGAAAATTTAAATATGTAGATATGTCTAAATTTACTATACCAGGAAAATAAATACATTTACAGTGCTAAAAAATCTATGCAAAAATAAAAGAAAATCTTCAATTTACGGTATCAAATTTATTTTCCCTTAACTTCTTACATACCCATGATACCATGGCAACAGAATAAACATACAAGTTTATAACTAAAATATCTGTATATACAACATATATACATTGTCATTCATAAATAACTATTCAAATTTATATTTACCACTGCGGTAGCTCAATTGGCAGAGTGCTTTCCTGGTAAGTGTGAGCTAGGTTGTAAGTTTGAACCCCAAGCGAGTCTGACCTAAGACTTAAAAGTGAGTAGTGACTGCATTTTTTGTCCTTTTGGATGGGAACTTAAAATAAACGAGGTCCTGGGTCACGGTATACATTGCACGATAAAGAACCCTGCTGTATAATGCCATCAGCACAATGCACAGGAAAGATTTCTGCACCTTCACCTATAGATGGAGATGTCTCCATATCAGTAAAATATTCTTTACTGGGATTCTAAACACCATTAATCAACTCAAATTTCATTCTATTAAAAGTGATATCTTACCTTAATGATGTTAATGCATAAAATAAAGTAGTTTTTCATGAAAGACAATTTTCCTGCCACGTTTTTTTTTATAAATTTTGAGGAAAAAGTGTACAAATGTTTGTAGAAAAATTTCAAGATAAACACTATTTTAGCTGGAAAACTCTCAGCTTCAGCAGAATCATGTTTTCAACAATTAATTTTGTGAAGATTTTCACAATGACCAAGTTTATAAAACATGTAAAGTAATTAAGAAATGACATTCTGGTCATGGTATTTCACGGGGTAATGAAAGATAGTGTGGCTCGTGCCAAATTCGATGAAGGTTCGCCCTTCATTTTGAATTTGGCACGTGCCACACTATCTTTCATTACCCCTTGAAATACCATGAGCAGAAATGTCATTTCTTATATTTACAATTCTTTCTTTTAATAAATATTTTGTACCTTGGCGCTATTTTTTCCATATCTGCTCATGATATAGGGTTTTTAGCCATGGGAGATTGGCGTATCTCACATGATCCCCTGTGTGGGACATTGGGTAATATTGCCGGAAAATTGATACACATCAAGGGTCATGACCCCTATTGTCTTTCAACAGGAATTGAAATACAATTGCTCCGTATGTTTCATCGAAGAGAGATATGGCCATATTGTAAATATTTATGAATGACAGTGTATATATCTCAAACAAAATGACAAATAAGACCACATTTTCAATGTGTATTTGTTAATGGACATGTACTGTGGAATTTTTGATTTTTGTGGTGTCAGATTTTCTAGGTAATAAGAAAAAATACGATTTTGTGAGGTTATAAATTGGTGGTTTGTAGAATCTGCCTTAAAGGTCACCTCTATATAAGGGCCACCTGCTTTAAAAGGCCAGTAAAATTTTATCCTTTATTTATATTATTCGAACCTGTATATAAGGGCCACCTGCTCATAAGGTGAGCAAAAATACGATTTTTTGAGGTTATAAATTGGTGGTCTGTAAAACCTGCCTTAAAGGTCACCTCTATATAAGGGCCACCTGCTTTAAAAGGCCAGTAAAATTTTATCCTTTATTTATATTATTTGAACCTGTATATAAGGGCCACCTGTTCATAAGGGTCACCTTTACTGGTTCACTTTAGTGGCCTGTATTGACAGGTTTGACTATAAAAATGATCATGTTGATTGACTTATAGTAGATATATTTGTAGATCCGAAAAAAAAACCACGAAAATTGTTACACCACAATAATAACTTCACAGTATTAAATATATACGGGTAATATAAGATGTGAATATATGAGTATAAATATGGATTTCTTTAAATGGAAACAACCGTTCACAATCATGTAATTCTACTTTGTTGTAAAAATAATGTTTTATGATACAAAATTCAGACATTTATATAACCACAGGAACCTGAAATTTTATCCAAAATGCGTAAATAACCCAATATATGGACAAAACCCCCTCTATACTATATAAAAAAGTATTTTGGATAAATAAAAAATTTCAGGTTCCTGTGATATAACAAACTAATAATAATATAAATTTTCTTTAAACTTTCAGAATCGCCTAACAAGAGCACCAATAAGTGGACGATACATTCAGTTACATTTTGCCGCTAAACTGTTGGTAAATGCTCCCCCCCAAAAAACATGATTAAAAATTAACCCTATTATTGCTGTATTGTTTTTCAGCATCAACTCTCTCAGTGCTGAGTTTTTTTGCCAAATTTTATTAGAGTGTGACATTCATATATAAATTGTCATACAACAACCAATAATGAGTGGTTTTACATGTTTTCTTACATTATGTTTACTTGCTGTTCACATATACATTACAAATTTTCAATGATTTTTGTTACCATAGCAACCAATAAATGTTTATGTAAAGGATTTTTGATAAAAAGTACTGATATGACCTTATTTCCTTTGAAATAGCTCACAGGATTTTTAATTTTTTAAAGGCAAAATCTGATGAAATGATAAACAGAAAATGCTAGACATTACTTTAGTATCAGTTTTCAGTTCATTTATTAAGGGACACAACTCTGAGACATTTCATAAGAGAAAAATTCAAGTGGGCACAACTAAAAATTTGCAAAGAGTTACTTCCTCTTCTGGTACACACAATGTCATATCCTGGTTAACATGTATACCAAGTTTGGTAAAACACTGGTGTTGAAAGAGTAGGCCAACCAGACAATTACAGGCAGACTTAGGGACACCAGGTGGGCATACAGACAACGACTTCAGGGATGAAGATTAACAGGGGCCCGGTAGCCAATGGCTACTAAAAATCAGTCTGGGCCCCTTAATGTTTACACATTTTAGCTAGCTATTACTATTACAACTTCTTTTTTGAAGTAAGTTGGTCCCCTAATTCAAAATGGTTAAGCTTCATCCCTGGACTTGTCATTATATGCCCTGTTTCTAGAAACGGGCATCTATAATAAATAAATGTTTATTTTTCCCAGGAAGCAATTAGTGGATAAGGGTGGAATAATGGTATTTTATGCTCTAGTCATGATTCTTTCACTTACATTGAGACAGCTAGGTCTCGTATAGTGGGGGAAACCAGAGTGCCAGACTAAAATTAGAACTCTCTCGAGAGCCAAATACCTGTCGCCCCAACAATGTTTTCCCACGACCTTGAATTTTTTTATATGACCTTAGTTCAATGTCATGACACACCTTTGGACCATGAAATTTATTCATGTGAAGTTTTATGACAGTGGTCAAAAGCAATTATGAGATATTACCCAGACACAATTTTACACGGACAGACAGACAGACGGATGGACAGTCAGACAGGCATGGTGATTCCTATAAACTAGTTTGCAGGATATTAAAAAAAAAAACAACAACAAAAACAAAAAAACAGTGAAAACAAAAAAATACAATGAGAAAGCTGGGAAAACTGACAACTGTACTAGAATTATCAGCATGTTTCACTTATATATTTAAATTGTTCTGATATATTTGGTCCAGAACTGGACAAGTCATGTTCTTGACAAAAACAGCGAACTTTAACTTAGCAGGATGAGTGAGAAGATTGAAGACTGTACTAGATTACAAACATGTTTTACAACACTGTACACATTTTTAAGAGAAATACAGTTCAGCAGTTTTTAGGGCAAAACTTAAAGTATTTAAAAAAATTCTATGCATAAAACGCCCTTTCTGATTATAGCTTAGTGTGATTGTCAAACATTAACAATAGCATAAAGACTAGAGCAGCAGTGTAGTAGATTTGCTTACAAAGTGCATATTTGAAAATACAAAGCAATTACTGTAAATGTACTTAACTTCATGGTAAGCCAGGAGGCTAGTGAAAAAAAATTTGCAATCGTAGAGCCTTGCTGGTTTCAAATTTTTAGTTTTGAAATTTCTGACCTTCTTGCAGGGTGTATGAAACCATGAAATGTCTGTCTTGAAAATTCACACACATTTTTATCATTAGGCTTTAATTTCACAATCATCCCTTCACTAGGGTTTTCCTTAACTTAAATCTAGCAAATTTTGTCAATCTCTGTTGGAACTATTAATAAATAAATTTTGTAAAAACTCAACACAAATTTTATAAGGTTAGAATCATTGTCAAAATGGCACCTTAACTTCCTAAATTTCTTAACAATCAACACACAATTATTAAAATTTTAAATTTGTCAGATGTGAGTTACGAAAAAACTTAGTTAAGGAATGATTGTGAAACTGGGGCCTGAATGGTCCATTCTTTAAATATCCATGTGTTAAAGCCAAGGAAAATCTTAGTCAAGGGACGATTGTGAAACTATGGTGAAATGGTCCATTCCTTCATCATTAATGGTCAATTCTTTTTAAAAATATTCTTTGTTAAAGCTATTAAATGATTCACAATATCTAGATCTTGATTTGAGTATCTCGTGTATCAGCCTCCGTTTTATGATAAAAAATTCTATGTACAATCATTACAATATAAATAACCCAAATTCGGATTGGTCAATTTACCAAATTATACCCTCAAATACTTGTGCAAAACAATTACATGTATTACTATTGGCTATGGAGTCATATCGGTTAAAGCTTTCTGGTAAAACATTTTGCAGTCTCTTGAGAGACAAATATCCCCATCTACAACATTTCTGAGTTGTTATTTCTACAATTTGAAATTGTTACCCTGATCCTTGACCTTTGTACCTAAATTTGGTATGAAATACATCATCTTATGTTGCTTTACATTTGTGGCAATTCTGGTCAACATCTATCCAAAGACATGGAAGATATGGAGAGAACAATAAATAGGGACAGACAGACGATGGGACAGATGAACAATTTCTTTATACTCCCCACCCTCTATGGTCTTAAATTTGTGTTAAGTGCCGAATGGGCAGGTGGGTGGATGGTCTATAACGATGTTATTCCACAAACTTTTTTCAAAAACATTTGGCACAAATGTTAAAAGGGGTTAATCTTGTGGTATGTTGGCAGTCCCATTTAAATGCCTCACTTTTCCCACCTTTATGGTTAGAAATGTGAAAAGGCGCTAAATTTGAATATCCATTGGTCAAAATTTCAGTATTCATTCTAGAAGGGGTCAAGGGGCCATTGATCCTCTATTTTGCCAAATGATCCCACTGTTAAGACCTTTTGAGACCTTTGAGCCATATTTAATGTTACATAAATTCAAAAATGTTAATGTTATGGTGGTTTAGAGGAAAAGTTTTTGGAAATGGCCTCATCTGAAAAAATTCTAGACTGAACGTGGAAAATCTGTTATTTTCTAATAATTACTATGCTTACATATTTAACATCAGAGATGGCACCCAAAAACATAGCACCCACATCTAATTTCTGCTTTGATCTTTATCGCAGCAGAACAATAACAATATACAGGTATAGGCAAACAACATTGACCTGTCCACTTGACCTTTCATTAGTAATATTCACATACGGTGATCCATCCAATACATGGGTAGTACATTGTATTAGGATTTGCAGTCAATACATGAACAATGTACGTTTCCATGATGTATATGATATAAACACCTGGTTCACCTATAAATAAATGTGCTTTTGTCCGTCAGCAATATTTTGGCAGAGTGTTTATAAACACAGGCAAGTTTATTATACACAAATAAATATATATATAAATACTGTGTTATCGTATACGTATATTGTATATTAACGCCTTCATGTGTCAATTGTCAAACCCACCTTTATATACCCCTATCTACTGTAAATGTATTTATTTTCGTGGTGTACTAATTTTCACTTTTTTGCTCTCATTTGTTTTGCACGAAAATTAATTCCGAGCGAAAATTATATGATGCTTTTTGTGTTACAGTGCATATTTTAAAAAACGTAAAAATTTAACTATGCGAAAATGTCTAAATTTCCCATACCGTGAAAATAAATACATGCGAAATTAAATACCTTTACAGTATCTTATAATGACTCATGTTTATAAACACTCTGCCAAAATATTGCCGACAGACTACAATCTGTAATAAATGTTTAAATTAAAGGTCAAGCAGACAGGTCAATGTTGTTTGCCTGTATAAAATGTTTAACAAAAAGTCAAGATCTCCCACTCATTAAAACAATATAAAACTATAAGTCTTTATCATGATGCTTTTCCCAAATCTATCTTTTTCTGTATTGCTCTTGCTGAATGGTAAATAAGTGAATCTATTAATCCAGCCACTGAAATAAAGAAAACAAATATAATATTTATTAAAGACTTTACAGTTGCACCTGTCTAATAGGACCTCCAGTGTTTACACTATAAAAGAAACCCTGTCAAATGGGACCAAATAGGACAGTATTTAAAATATTACACAGCCATGCCCGTCAAAATGAATTGTCATACAAAGACATCAAAGATTAAATGACTCAAATTGAACCTTCAAATTGATATTTAATTCAATTTTTAATGCATTTTGGGAACCAAATAATGCCATTATTATATAAAACTCATTTACCTGTAAATATTCCTCCTATTATAGCACATACACCTGTTATAAAATGCATAAATGATCTGAAATAAAAAAAAACCACAAAAAGTAAAGGTCTGCATATTTATTTTTTAAAATAAAGCGGACATTTCATTACAGAATTCTCTATTTTCATATTTTTACAATCTCAATATCTTTGCTTCAATAAAGTATTTGACATCGACTATACTTTGCAACTTCATAGAGACATTGCTCTACACACTGATGTTATGACGTAAGATGTCTAATGCTCTCGTTGACTGACAGGAGCTGACCCATTTTTATGAGAAGGTGCACCAACAGTGCATTTTGAAATTGTTTTCAAATTAACATGGAAAATGTATGACGACAATAAAATTATTTTTATAAATATAAAAAATAATAATATGCATTTCAGAACAGCCCATTATACTATGCAAGTTCATAAAGACATTGGAAAATTACCTTATTTTTTAAGGAGAATTCAAATCAAAGAGTTTTATCCGTGGCCAATATTGTTTAGGCATAAAATTTACAGGGGTTTAATTTTTCTGTATAACAACTTTATCAAAATTACATGTATAGCAAAATATTTGAATTAGCCTTGCATATTTCCTAGGGGTGTGCGATATTACCGGTATACCGGTATATTGCGGTATGGCAGGGTCGATACAATATACCGGTACGCAAAATAAAAAACCGGTATACCGCGGAAATTTAAAAAAATCAGTAGATTATGCTTTACAGTCATTTTTTTGTTATTAACACTAAAAAGGCTGTAATATAATCTTTATCTCGTAAGTGTTTGTCAACTACATACAAAATAAAGCGCCTCTGAGATACAGACATGTAAATGGCAGGCGACGAAGTAAAACTTGTCAAAAACAAACGAGCAAAGGCAAAAGTGTGGGAACATTTTAAATTTAGGCAAATAGCGGGGACTATTAATGAAAATATAGCAGTATGCACTGTCTGTAATGCTGGGGGGTACAAGTAATCTTACTTCGCACATTCGCCGCCATCACTCAAACTTGGATGCCGGTTCGTTTATCTTTTAAGCATTCATTAACTTTGCAATATATTGCAATATGTATTGCAATATTTTCTCAAATATTGCAATATATTGCAATATGCTTTTTCCCCAATACCCACCCCTAATATTTCCTATATCTTCCAGTTTGAGTATTTTGGCATTCATAGGACTATAAATGCCAAACGACTGCATCACTGCTTTTGAATATTAATATTGACATTTCACATTTCCAGGGAACTATAACCCGGTAAACAAAATTTCTGCCCTCATGTTCCCAGACTGTTTACTTCTTGCAGTATTGAATCCTTTGTATTTGATGATCAATTCCTTTTTTTAACTTCACATAGTTTATTGGAAGTTTCTGTGTGTTAATCGAAAATTTTCACCACCAAATTAGATATTCTAATACATGGTTCAATTTTTTCAAAATCATCTAGCATGTCTTTGAGTCTGTCCAGTAGATGTGCACTAAATCAGAGACGATATTGGTGACAAAGTACATAATTACGTCATGAAGTATATGTATTACGTCGTAAACATATGGACTCTTGCATGTTCAATTTTGTGGTCAAAACGTTGGGAAATATATCACACATTATTGAGTTTGTCGTGCAAAGGTTTGGCATTTATATTGACTATGAACGCCATTTCAATTCAAAACAGTTCACTTGTTAATAAAACTCCAGCGAAAATTAAGCATTATACAGTACCGGTATTGCATAATGGATGACTTACCTATTTTTTTCTGTATATTTGACCATCATGGGAGATAACTCATACATAAAAAATACTCCTGGAAGTCCGGATTCTCCCGTTATACTTCCGACTACTTTTGAGTGTTTAGTTACTGAATACTGATTGGTATATAATATCTGAAAAAAATACGAAAATGAATTTTTAATGCAAATTTTAGTGTAAATTAAAACTTGGGTGAATTGCATGGACCTGAATTAGGGTAGTGTAAATCTCAAGGACCACCTTGTGCACTATGATTTTATTTAATTAGGTAATGGCTTTCAATCAGCATTATTGTGATATCACAAAAATTAATTTACTTGGTACATTTACCGTTGAAATTAACATGTTTACAGTGTTGATGTTAATGTTAAAGTTAAAGTCTGTCCCGAGCCATTAGGCCCATCAGGCCGGAGCTTATCCCGGTTTCCGTGGCGTTTAGCGACTGAGAGTACAAGACTCTCCCCTGAATGGGACGCGGGTCCATTGCAGGGTTAACCCCCAGCATTTCGCTGGTACTCATTTATTTTTCAGCCGAGTGAACTGGAACAACGTGAAATTAAGTGTCTTGCTCAAGGACACAACACATCGCCCGGTCCAGGGATCGAACCCATGACCTTCGAATCATGAGTCCAACGCCTTAACCACTAGGCCACGCGCTTCCACCACAGTGTTGATGTTATGTTGGCCCAATTCTTTGCCAGGAAAGATGAAATTAAGTCAAGAAAGTCAAGCTAATGTTATGTCTTGAATGTTATTCCTCCTGGGCAAGATTAGACTAAAAAATATTTTTTTATTAAGACTAAAAATATTTTTACCTGGTCACCAAACGTTTCCGAAATGGTATCAAAATTTTTGGAGGTAGTGCCCATGTGATTATGGTAACAAATTTCAAAACTTATAAAACTTAAAACATTTTGTCAGTTTATGCATGAAAGTCATCCAAGATCCC